>CAWUFW010006592.1:600000-1127438 GCA_963921515.1 Calotriton arnoldi | reverse complement strand
GCCCGGACGATGTCCCTCCAGATCTCCTGCTTCCGATGGGCATTAACCTGTCAGGATGACAAAGTGAAAAGGCCATTACTACACATGCAACATATCCGTGCATGACACAGTTGTATATACATGTCTCAATCACATGGGCACATGATGTACACAGGCAGTGCAAAGCAGCCCATGGACAGTTTTCCAGACGTCACTACATGGTATCATTGCATGGGAAGTAAAACCTTGTTCAAATGCACTGTCACTGCACCATACCTGTCCAGTGCATGTCACTACACACTATGGGGGGTGACAACTACTCAGTGAGCCTGCTAGCCAGTGGCGTGCAGACTTTCAGCCTTGCTAGTCAGACAATATGCACCTTCAGAAAGGCAGTGCACAGAACACTCACCTGCTCCCCTGGTGTCCCATACAGCTTGCTGTACTGTGGAAGTAGGCTGTCCAGCAGGGCCTGGTTCTCCTCAAGGCTGAAGGCTGGGGCTCTCTCCACAGTACGTGCCATTGCAGTGTCCAGAGGGGCAGAGACAGCAGCAGTGCAGTGGCAGATGTCGTCCTGGAGCATGTAGTGCAGGCAAGTGAGCTCTCAGGGGAACAGCCAGCAATATATATGTGCTGGAGAGGCAGATACTGTCCCTTGTGTCCAAAGTGATAGGTCCAAGTCGTTTGCATCTTCTGAATCTGGCCAATCCATGGAATAGCAGCACCAATACACGCCCACAGCATCCTTCAAATCTTCAACTTCATGACATACATGATTTTGCAACATTGTTGTGGGTGACCAACTGAATTTCCAGCAACCGACTCGTTCGAAATTCGAAAACGCGTCCGTTGCCAGGCAAGGCCATTGTCAATGGCTGCGCACCGATCGGTCCATTGCAGTACAACGAGTACAGGGGTACAACGCGTACCCGCACACATTGAATGCAATGGGCTGGCCGGGGGCACCAATCGGTCCATTGCAGTACAACGCGTACAGGGGTACAACGCGTACCCGCACACATTGAATGCAATGGGCCGGCCGGGGCACCGATCGGTCCATTGCTGATCAACGCGTACAGGGGTACAACGCGTACCCGCACACATTGAATGCAATGGGCCGGCCGGGGCACCGATCGGTCCATTGCAGTACAACGCGTACAGGGGTACAACGCGTACCCGCACACATTGGATGCAATGGGCCGGCCGAGGGCACCGATCGGTCCATTGCTGATCAACGCGTACAGGGGTACAACGCGTACTCGCACACATTGAATGCAATGGGCCGGCCGGGGCACCGATCGGTCCATTGCAGTACAACGCGTACAGGGGTACAACGCTGTACCCGCACACATTGAATGCAATGGGCTGGCCGGGGCACCGATCGGTCCATTGCAGTACAACGCGTACAGGGGTACAACGCGTACCCGCACACATTGAATGCAATGGGCCGGCCGGGGGCACCGATCGGTCCATTGCTGATCAACGCGTACAGGGGTACAACGCGTACCCGCACACATTGAATGCAATGGGCCGGCCGGGGGCACCGATCGGTCAATTGCAGTACAACGCGTACAGGGGTACAACGCTGCACCCGCACACATTGAATGCAATGGGCCGGCCGGGGGCACCGATCGGTCCATTGCTGTTCAACGCATCCCTGTACAAGTGACTGGCATATGTCACCATGCCTGTCTCAGATGGACATATGCCAGCCACAGATAGCTCCCAGGGAGTGAGGGGCACACCTACAACACGACAGCCTGTCCAAACTGTATCATAAGGCATGTAAGGCTGCATTTCCTATTGTGTGTATGTTGGTGTACATGTTGTCCTGTGGGTGTCACCTGGGGCAGCCACCCCCAGGCTGTGCACGTGTTCATGGGGACAGGATCCTGGGTGTTACGTGTACATGACCACTGTGATGTGCAACTGTTCATATCTGTGCATGTGCCATGGTCACATTTCACGGTGGTGTATGTGTATGTCATGTCACATACCCCGTGAGTCCCATGTGGGACGGTATGTTTTAGCCAGGGTGTCCCAGTGGCACAATAGTGATGGTCCTCCACAGTCTGTGTGCATGTAGTGTTTACAATGTCTCTGATTTCATGTGCACAATGGGAGACAGTCTCCACATCCACGTTGTGTGTGCATGGACTTTGATGTTGTGCGTGTGTATGTCACAGACGTCCATGCCTGTCCTGCCGTGGCAAGTGGGACCACTACCTGTGGGGGTCATGGTTGTTTTGCTGTGGTGTATACATGATACTCCATGTAATGCCAGTGTCCATGTGGCAATACAGAGTCCCTGGGAATGTACCTGTCGTTGAGCTGTGATGCCTGGGGCACATCTGTCCTCACATGTCACTGTGGGGGTGATTGTGACACGGCAGCAGGAGATGGGAACTGTGACACGGCCTCATGATATCCAATGGGCCAACCTGGGTCTAATTGATGCCACTTGTTGGACCGTGATGACAGATGTTGGCCATGTATGTACCATACATGTCCTTACGGCACTGCACACTTCATGTAGTTGTGCCTCATAATGATGTATGTTGGGATATTGAGTGTGTTCAATGCCGCATATGTGGGCTGACTGACAATCTTGCTTACTTCTCCTCTGCACTGCAGGGCTCCTGCTGTCCATCGACCATTCCCAGACCTGGCAACGATGGTGGAACGGGACAGCATCCGACGGTACCGCTTCACCAGGCAGCTGATTGAGGATTTGGCAGTGCAGTTGTCCCCACATTTGCAGCCTGGCCGGCCGTATCCTACAGCGCTGACCCCCAAGGTGAAGGTGATGGCAGCCCTACACTTCTTTGCCACCGGTACCTTCCAACATACTGTGGCGACTGCTGGTGGGATGTCACAGACCATGTTGAGCCGTGTGCTCCGCGATGTTTTGGCGGCAATGTTGCTATTCCTGAACCGGTACATCTATTTCCCTAGACTGCGACGACTCACTGACGTGAAGAGTGACTTTTATGCCCTGGGGAGGATGCTGCATGTCATTGGCTCCATTGATGGGACACATGTGGCTTTGGTACCACCACAGGCCCAGGAGCAGGCCTACAGGAACCGCAAGCACTACCACTCGGTCAATGCACTGGTAGTGTGTCTTGCAGATATGACCATCACACACGTGTGTGCCCGTTTCCCTGGTTCAGCACACGATGCCTTTGTGATGAGGAGTAGTCGCATCCCCAGGATGATGGCACAGATGCAGAACCAGCGTGCCTGGCTTGTCGGTGTGTACTGACTTTGTGCCATTGTGTGTGATCTGATCTGTAGTATTCCGCCCACTTTTCCAAGTCAGCTAATGTGCACTTGTCTGTCCGTAGGTGACTCGGGATACCCCAACATGCCGTGGTTGCTGACACCCCTCAGGAACCCTGTGACACCAGCCCAGATGCGCTACAATGAGGCACATGGTCGGACCAGGAGAGTGATTGAGCGGACATTTGGTCTCCTGAAGAGCCGCTTCCGCTGCCTGGACAAGACCGGAGGGTCCCTCCCATATGCCCCTGCGAAAGTGTGCAAGATTATCATCGTCTGCTGCATGCTCCACAACCTGGCAGTGCGGAAGGAGTTGCCTCTCATCCAGGATGACAATGACCAACATCCGCCACCTGTGGAGGATCCTGGCCTGGACCACGATGCCAGTGACGATGATGATGATGATGATGAGGGTGTTGTCCGCACACAGCTCATCACCAACTTCTTTAGCTGAATGTGAGTACCCTGAGGTGTCATGTCAATGATGTGAGTTGGCATGATATGTGTAGGTGGTGCTCTGGTGCTGTTGGAGTGTGTCCATGGGCTACTTGACTGGATGTGTGTTGCGATGTGTGCTTACAGGTGGGCTGTACTCCCCAACAGTGTTGACATGCTAACTTGATTCTGGGTGGGTATCTTGTAACATGTATTGTGCATGAGTTTTGCTGTTCTGTCCTGTTCTCCATTGCTTTTGACTGTGTGTCATTTCTGTCCTTCACAGGGTACTTTCAGATTCGTTTGGTCAACTGTGTCCACCGACGACGTGATTGCACTTCCAGGGTGGTAGCTGTTGTGTCCCTACAGGTGATGTGCGCCACACCCATGGACTTCCTTCTGTCTACAGTTGTTGACTGTGTGCCCGCTGCCAGGTGGGATTACCTTGCATCTGTAGTGGTTACGACATGTTGCAACTGTGTAATAAACCTGTGCTTCACTTTGTGATGTGCGTTGTCTGTGGTCACACATTTGACTGCCATTTGCTTACTGCACCTGTGGGCTACTTGACTACAACTGGGAATGGGTGTGGTGTCTGTGCATTGCACCGTCTTCCCTGGCAACATCAGTGTAGGCAATGAGTCAGATGGCCTAGGTGTGTATGTGTTGTGTAGCCCTGGTGGTGTGTCTCACTCATTTGTGTCACGTTGCCTTTACTCACATGCCTGTGTTGTACTTGCTGTTGCAGTTCGCATACACAGTGTAATTTTGCAGTTCATCATCCCCATAACAGCACCCACGTTGGAATCACAACAGAGGCAAGTATGGTGTATTAGTGTGTTTATTGTGATACATTTGTGTGAATAGTGCATAGGATGGGTAGTGCTGTACATAAATCTTGCAATCAGAAGTTCCTAGGTGAATTGAAAGTCCTGGTAGACAAAATCCCCAGTATCGGGGCCACAGTTGTCTGAGACATTGGTCCAACTTGTACTCCCCATGCAATGTGTGGGAGTAGTGTTGCCGTCAACAGGGTGAACAGTCTGTGCACAAAGGTGAACATCCAGAACAGGTTCAGGCTTCCTGGGAGTTGCGCTTGGCCATCGGCCTCTCACTTGCCCCTCTTCGGACAACCCCTCTTCTTGGGGGGCCCCTCAAGTACAGGCTGCTGCGGTGCAGGGGACTCTCCGCCAGAGTCATCCTCCCTCCCTGTGGCAGTTGCAGTTTGGGCAGCACCAGATGTTGTTGGCACACAGGGAGGTGTGGACTGGTTGCTGTTCATCTGGCGGAGGCATTGTAAAATGTCCCTGTGCACCGCCGTCATCTCATGCAGTGCATCCCACTTGGACTCCACGCGGCACATGTGTGAGTCCACGCGGGACATGTGTGACTCCACGTGGGACATGTGAGAGTCCAGCGGGCATGATGGGCAGCCTGCTGCTGTTTCATGTCTCTGAGGAGCCCCACTACCTGGCTGAGGTCTCCGGTGCTGGACTGGTATGCATCAGCTATGCGTACCAGTTGTGGGTCATCATGTACACCAGCAACCTCTGCAAGCAGCGACCTCTGTCTCCCACCCCTCCCACCACCCCTGCTGACATGTGCAGTGTGTGCAGTGGCACGCACAGATGACCCTGGTCCACCTTGGGGGTTGGTGGTGGTGGTGGTGTCCATGGCCCCAGGTTGGTCCAGGGTCCCTGTGCTGGTGTTGCTCCTTGTTCTGTCCATGTCGGCAGGGATGGTATTTGTGGTGACAGTCGTTGGAGGGGTGGGTGCAGGGGGTGCAGCTGGTGGTCCTGCTGGTGCTGCAGCTGGTGGTCCTGCTGGTGCTGCATGTAGACTTGCACCGGATGTGCCAGGTTGGTCTTCTTCGTCCGAGGAGGGCAGAGGCTGTACGACACCAGTGAGCTCCGCATCCTCTTGAGCCTGGGACTGGGACTCCTCAGCGTCTGCTGCTGTGTCCCCATCATCACCTGTTTTTGGGAGACACACACAATGTATGTTATGTTTCTGCAGGCATCAATGGTTGACACACCTGACAGTTGTGACTGTGCCTCTGGGTGCGGGCCTGTACATTGCATTGTCCTAAGTCGTCACAGTCAGGGGTTGATTTTGGTGTGGCACATTGTCCTGCATTATTTGGGCATTTCTATGTATTTGTTGGGGTGTGAACATGGTCTGCATTGGTTGTATTTGGTTGACAGCCGGCCCTTCTTCCCACCCACCCAGCCAGTCAGTTCTCCCACCATGGACTGTGCTTGCATTGCAGGGAGTGGAAGTTGTCTCTCAGGATGTCAGTCAGTGGTGTCCTGCTGTTTGTTGGTGCACAGTTCCCAGCAGGGCCTTGTGCTCCCCACAGCAGTAGCCAGTGTCAGCCATCTTGTGAGTCCTTCTCCACTCCCTGTGATGTGAGCATGGTTCAGGGTGGTGTTGATGGGCCAGTTGTGAGGGTGACCAATATCTGTGACTGCCACTCCCATCATGCTATTGCCTCCACCCCACTTGCCAGCATTCCCATACTTACTTGCTTTAGTGGGGAGTTCAGTATGTGTGGGTGTGAGAGCAATGGCAAGATGGCTGACAGTGGTGTCCTGCTGTTGGTTGGTGTGCAGTTCCCAGCATGCCCTTGTGCTCCACACAGCAGTAGCCAGTGTCAGCCATCTTGTGAGTCCTTCTCCACTCCCTGTGATGTGAGCATGGTTCAGGGTGGTGTTGATGGGCCAGTTGTGAGCGTGACCAATATCTGTGACTGCCACTCCCATCATGCTATTGCCTCCACCCCACTTGCCAGCATTCCCATACTTACTTGCTTTTGTGGGGAGTTCAGTGTGTGTGGGTGTGAGGGCAATGGCAAGATGGCTGACAGTGGTGTCCTGCTGTTGGTTGGTGTGCAGTTCCCAGCAGGGCCTTGTGCTCCCCGCAGCAGTAGCCAGTGTCAGCCATCTTGTGAGTCCTTCTCCACTCCCTGTGATGTGAGCATGGTTCAGGGTGGTGTTGATGGGACAGTTGTGGGGGTGACCAATATCTGGCACTGCCACTCCCATCATGCTATTGCCTCCACCCCACTTGCCAGCATTCCCATACTTACTTGCTTTTGTGGGGAGTTCAGTGTGTGTGGGTGTGAGGGCAATGGCAAGGTGGCTGACAGTGGTGTCCTGCTGTTGGTTGGTGTGCAGTTCCCAGCATGCCCTTGTGCTCCCCACAGCAGTAGCCAGTGTCAGCCATCTTGTGAGTCCTTCTCCACTCCCTGTGATGTGAGCATGGTTCAGGGTGGTGTTGATGGGCCAGTTGTGAGGGTGACCAATATCTGTGACTGCCACTCCCATCATGCTATTGCCTCCACCCCACTTCCCAGCATTCCCATACTTACTTGCTTTTGTGGGGAGTTCAGTATGTGTGGGTGTGAGAGCAATGGCAAGATGGCTGACAGTGGTGTCCTGCTGTTGGTTGGTGTGCAGTTCCCAGCATGCCCTTGTGCTCCCCACGACACAGCAACAGTGTCAGACATCTTTGATGGGCCTTTCCACTCTCTGTGGGATGTGCATGCGTGAGTGTGAGCTTGCTGGGCCATGTGGTGGGGGATGTAGAGCTGTGACTACGACTCCCATCATGCTATTGCCTCCACCCCCCTTCCCAGCATGCCCATGCTTCCTTCCTTTTGACTCTGCTTCCCTGTGGGGTGGGCTGGCTGTGCTGACAGGATGGCTGGGAGTGTTGTCCTGGCAGTTGTTTGGCTTTAAGTCCCAAGAGTGTCCCTGTGCTTCACACAACATAACCCAGGGTGGTGGTTCTTTGTGGGATCTTGAGTTAGGATGGGAGGCATTGCATTCTACCAGGTGGGTTCTGTGGAGTTTGTGTTGAGGGGGTGTGTGAGGGGAGGTGCTTGTGACTATGGTCAGTGCTGCAAGTCCTCCTTCCCACCCAGCCAGCCAGATATCCCACCATGGAACGTGCTTGCATTGCAGGGAGTGGAAGTTGTCTCTCAGGATGTCAGTCAGTGGTGTCCTGCTGTTTGTTGGTGCACAGTTCCCAGCATGACCTTGTGCTCCCCACAGCAGTTGCCAGTGTCAGCCATCTTGTGAGTCCTTCTCCACTCCCTGTGATGTGCGCATGGTTCATGGTGGTGTTGATGGGACAGTTGTGGGGGGCAATATGTGTGACTGCGACTCCCATGATGCTATTGGCTACACTGACTTGGCCAGCATACACAGAATTCCTTCCTTTCAGTGGTCTTCACTGTGTGTTGGTGTTGTTGTGGTGGCTACATGTCTGGATGTGTTTGTTAGTTCTATTTGTGCCACTGCCTAGCTGTAGTTGTAGTTGTGTTTGTACATGTGATGGCACGGTTGGATGTAACTTTTTGATGGCATGTGTTGTGTTTATCTGACTGACATACACATTTTGGGATGATTCTGTTCTGGTTGCTGTGTAATTGCTATGAGTGCATGGTTTGACTCTCCCCTTGACAGTGATGTGTGTGTGTTTTGTGGCAGAATATTGTGTACATTTGTTGTGTACTCACCAGGCTCTGGGATGTTCTCTAGTCCATATACGCTCACTGGCGGAAGGATGGCCCGCACCTTCTCCTCCCAGGGCCTGAGGTATACTGGCTTGGCAGGAGGGCCACTGCCGGTGTATTGGCTCAGGAGGTAGTCTTTCTTGAGCAGCTCCCGGACCCTCCTGCGCACGTCATACCACCTGTTCTGGATGTCGGTCTTTGTGCGCAGACATGGTGATTGTGCGTTCACCCTGTTGATGATCCTCTCCCACATCTTGGTTTTCTGGGAGATGGGGGTCTGTTGGACCAGTGCGCCAAACAGCTGTGGCTCTACCCTGAGGATCTCGTCTACCAGGACTTCCAATTCACAATCTAGGAACTTGTGATTCTTCTTGGGGGCATGGTGATGGGTGGTGATGGTGAGTGATGTGTGTGTTGGTGTGCAGGTGAGGGTGTGTGAGTGTGTGTTTTGCTGGGTGTATGTGAGGTAGGTATTTGTTGGTGTGCTGATGGTGTGTGGCTTGTGTGAGGGATGAGCTGTGGGTGTGTGGTTGCTGTCTCTTTGGTGCTGACAGTGGAATGGCATTTGCAAAGGATCATGGTTGTGATTTGTGTCCTTTATATGGGTGGAGTTGTGGGTGTGTCTTTGTTCTCTGTCCCCACCCCCCCAGTATTTATTGGCTTTGTAATTGCTTGTTTGGCCTTTTTTTGTGTGATTTTTCCTTTGTACTGTCTGTGCATGTTGGAAACGTTGGTGTGACCGAGTCGGACCCTGCATTTGTCTCGTACGCTGTTCTCCGTTTCGTTCACGCTGTGTTTGTGCAGTTCTCTGTGCTGCGTACGCGTCGGTCGCGGTGTTTTGTGTTGCTTCGGCTCGGTTTTGTATGCGTGTCGGTCGTGCGGCTTGTCCTCCGTCCGACTCGGTCGTGGTTTTCGCGCCTTGCATCGTACTTTGCGGTTTGGAGTTCGCGTGTACGTTTCGGGTCGGATTTGTTCCGGGTGCGTGTCGGTCGGTTCGATTCGCGTGTTTTTCCGGCCGGATTGCTGTTTTCCGTGCGGCTCGTTCGTTCGGCTTGGGTTCTGTACGTGTCGGTCGGATTTTGCACGCTTTGCATCGTACTTGGCGTGTCAGGCGCCACAGGTACGTGTCGGTCGGTATAATTTCCGGCTCCGAGTCGGTCGGTGCTTTTTCCGGCCCGAATCGGAATCGACCCCATAGTCTGTGTTGTCCAATTAACTTCAGCTTTCTTTGTGGGTGGTCTAATTTAAATCCACCATGTCCCCACCTATTAAAAGAATATAATCCTAGTGGGGAAACAAAAAATGAAAAATGACAACTAAATAAGTCCTGTCTCTATGTATATGGACAGGGTATTATTAATTTCAAATGGAATATTCACCCACTCACCTTGGTTGCTTAATATATTAATTATAAAGCGATGTTGAGGTATCACCTTTCAACCGCAATAAAAGTGAAATCTTAATAGATCTTGTCCATAAATATGTCCCAGGGTAGGCACATAGGCTTCACACCTAAAATAATAATATGTTATTTTATTATTTTTATCCAATTGCTTTTAATCATCCTCTTATGTTGAGGCCTATATTATTTCCTATTGTTCATATTATTCATTCGTATGAGTAAAAATTCCTACCACCCATATCGATCGAGAGGCTATCTCTTATAAATTATTTAGCAACCAACTAACAACCTAATCGAATGAAGAATGTGGTGGTAAACCACAAACTCATAGCGCTTGTTGCTTGCGCTCAGCCCAATATGTAAAGCGATCCCTATATTGCCCCCGGTATGTCGATCGAAAGGCTGTCTTTTATAAAATGTTCACAACCCACTAACAGCCTAATAGAGTGAGGGATATGGTAAACAACCACAAACTCGTAGCGCTTGTTAATGCGCTCAGCCCAGTATATAACGCGGTCCCTGTATTACCCCCGGTATGGACCAACAAAATTTACGTTAATGTGTCTGTCCTCTACCATCCGAAATCTCTTTATTAAGGGGATTCTAGAATAAACTGTAATTTGCCCGCGTATAC
This sequence comes from Calotriton arnoldi, assembly GCA_963921515.1. NCBI lineage: Eukaryota > Metazoa > Chordata > Amphibia > Caudata > Salamandridae > Calotriton > Calotriton arnoldi. The sequence goes on along the minus strand of CAWUFW010006592.1, from coordinate 1,117,187 downwards.
TATACGTAGCAAAAAAGTTTTTGATTTAAAGGTTCAGGATTGTATTGCTTCCCCCCACTCTTAATTGAATATATACTAGTGGCCATGAATAGTCAAAAACGGTCCCGCCAGTAACACATACCTCTAATTATGGTGAAACATGGACCGCCGTGTTCTCTCCCAGTGTATCGTCAAAAGATCGACAACCTGGACTTGTTTTAGAGCGTCTTTTATACGGTTACTAATAGGATGTAAACATTATCACCTGTGACTCTTACATAATCTGTGCGCGCCTCTTCCAATACTCTTAAAGCGGCTCTCACTTGTGAATGATTCTATTGGGTCCCACTGACACATGTTAAAGCGGAAATGTCTCCTAATAATCGCAAATGAATCAATAAATTGTGATTGGCTCGTGCTATATCTATCACCCAAGGGAAATAACGGGAGGAAAAAATAGAAGTCACAACCAAAGCACATATATATTGTAATGGCCAATTTTAGTTGTTGATTTAATGAACAGTTATCGTTTGTTACTTGTGGCACTAGGTGGACTTAGAGTTTTGAACTCGAACCCATACTGATATTAAGGCACTCATTCAATGTCTGTAAGTGATCATAGTGTGCAATAGCCCCCGGAGTCTATATTCCCCCAAATATACAATTACTAATCACTATAAACTCCTAATTATATGACATTAATGAGTGATGTGTATGCAAGTTGTCAACTTGTGCCCATGGCGATTTTAATAAACAGTGTTTCCAAGTTGCCAATGTATGCCCATCTAGACATTAGTGGACATACCACTACTAAATCCCTAACTTGTGATTATTAAGTCAAGGCGCATCAGTCTCCCTTGGCAGTAGCGGCTGCCGGTACACCGCTCATGTCAAAAGGTGACAAACACACAATGACCCCACAGCACAATGTTACCTAGCTATTCTGGACAGGGTAATCAAAATAAATCACTGTTATCATTCAATAAGTCTCATCCAGTCCTCCTTTGTGTTTAGACCGGTTCGTATTGTGTCAAGAATTGAAATATATAGTTGTTCACGATTCTTGCGTTTCAGGGTTAAGTCTCCTAATCTCTTACTTCCTTCTATTTTCTCAATTATGAACCACCTAAAGTCCGTAAGGGTATGGCCTTCCTTTAAAAAGTGGCTGACCAGTGGGGCATTATCTTTTCTGTTCTTGATGGCTAATTTATGCTCTCCTAGCCGTACCCGTAATTCCCGGGACGTTTCACCAACGTACCCCAAATTACACGGGCATAGAAGCAAGTATATTACATTTTTACTTCTACAGTTGTTTAACGTTTTAGCTGTTAGGGTGTGTTTATTGTAAACTAACTCTTTTCCCTCCACACACTGTCCACACATGTTGCAATTGCTACATTTATAATTGCCAATTGCTTGGGTCCCCATCAAGGTCTTTTGATAGATTTTGGGACCCTCTCTATATGTGTGTACCAATTCTCTTTTCAAATTATTATTGCGTTTAAACACAAAAAGGGGCCTCTCCAATTTTGGGGACTCCGTGTCATTCAAAATACTCAAATTAGAATTAATTATATTTTTAATTTTATTGCTCAGACAGGAGAATTGGCTCACAAATACCAGTTTCTGTTTCTCATTCTGCCTAGATATATTGGCACCTCTATCTTCTAACATGCTCTCCCGGTCATAAAAGCGGGCACGTTTAAAAGAATGTGTGAAAAGCTTTCTAGGATAACCTCTGTCTTTGAGTTTTGTCTTTAAAATCTCAGAATGTTTATAAAAACCATCCAAAGAGGAGCAGTTCCTCCTGAGACGGAGGAACTGCCCAAATGTAATACTTTGGGTGAAAACTCGAATAATGCAACAGGGTGTTCTTATCTGTGGGTTTGGAGAATAATTCGACCTCCAACTTCCCATTTACTGCTTTAATTTTTAAATCTAAAAAGTTCACACTCTGACTGCTATATTCAGAGGTGAATTTAAGATTAGCATCCCCCAGGTTTAACCACTCCAAGAATTCCTCTAGGCGATCAACAGTGCCTTCCCAAATAAATAGAATATCGTCATAAATCTGCTCCACTTCACGACAGTCTCAAAAAATGGAGCAGATTCATTGAAGATATGAATCTCCTCAAATTTACCGACGTAGAGGCATGCCAGACTGGGGGCACAGGTGGCCCCCATACTAGTCCCCTTCCGCTGGAGATATAAATCTTCCTTGAAGAGAAATAAATTGTGTTTCAACACCAACTCAGTACAGGCCAGAATAAAATCTGCATTGGCACCCCTGCACTCCGCAGGTCCCAGGATGTCACTGATGACTCTCAAAGTGGCATCCTGGGGTATGTTAGTATAAAGTGCCTCTATGTCTAGAGTGACTAAGAGTTGGGTGTTGTCATTAAATCCGTATCCTTCAATAGTAGTGATCATATGCGCAGAATCCTTAATGTAGGATCTTTGTTTCTGGACAAGTGGTTTTAAAAAAGTGTCCACATACTTACTCAGTGGTTCGAGTGGGGAGTTAATGCAGCTCACAATCGGCCTGAGTGGTGGATTTTTAGTATCCTTATGAATCTTTGGCAGACCATATATTGCAGGAATAACAGCCCTATCATTATTTAAAAATTGGAACTCCTTGTCTGCTATCCACTCATTTTCTTTTGCTAAAGAAAGTAATGTCTGAATTTCTCTATTTAATAAATGCCATTGCTTCATGGGGACTTTTTGATAATGGGCCTCCACAGAAAGTAATCCCATAATTCTATTTTCATAATCAGAAGTATCAAATACAACGACCCCGCCCCCCTTATCGGCGGGTTTGATCGTTATATTAAAATCATTTTTGAGATCAAAAATAGCCTCTTTATGTTGTTTACTAATATTGTGGGTAATGGGGGCTGATGTTCCCATATATTACGAATTTTAGTTTCTACAACCTGTTCAAATATCTCAATTTTCCTATCTAATTGACCCAAATGGGGTGTAAATGTAGATTTTGGTTTAAGTCCTGAGATATTTGTTTCTTCACTGTAGTCTCTGTTTTCAAAAAATCTCGTGAGCCTAATCTTCCGAAAAAAGGATTTAAGATCTTTATCTAATTGAAATTTATTAGCTTTGGTGGAAGGAGCAAAAGTAAACCCTTTTTCCAACACTTCTATTTCTTTCTGGGTCAAGTTACGTTTAGACAGGTTTATGATGGGAAATTTATCAGTGGTTACCTCCAATATCTTCGATTCCTGGTTTCCAGATACTCTTCTTGAGGTTGACGCCTCACAAATTGCCCTCTCCCAAAACCCGAATTGGCTCTCTGTCCCCTTCTTGGGCGCTGGTCTAAAAAAGAAGTTAAAGAAGACGAAGAGGAGGAGGAAGCAGAAGGACCTACAGATGAGGGCATATGGGACATAGATGGCCCACCTCCATATTCTTCATTCAGATAGCGATTACTCGGGCCTCCCCTGTTGATTTCATCCTCTGACCCCGATCCCGAGGACTCAGAGAAGGTAATACGATTTCTACTACCCCTCTGATATATAGGTCTTTGTTGGTAAGATCTATCCCAATTTTGCTCCCCTCTTTGTTGATAATAATCTTTTTCAGGTACGGATAGTTCATTTCTACACTATACTTCTCAATATCCTTCCTAAGTTTCTTGGTCTTTTTGTTGACTAAATAGTCTCTATATCCATTGACCTCAGTATCCAACTCTTCTAGTTTTTTCTTTGCCTCTTCTAACACAGAATTATTTTGAAGTTCAGCTAATATTTTCTCAATTTCTTGCTTCTCTAAAATGATTACCTCCTGCGCCGTTTCTATAATTAGGAGTAACCAATCTCTACTACACCTATTGGCTATATGGGACCAGGTCTCTAAAAATTTCCTATGGTCAATAAACAGGCCAGGTTCATTCTTGATTTGCAACCCCACCGGGATAACACCTGCTTTAACATATTCGATCAGAAATTCTGCATGCATTTCTGTTCTAATTAATCTCTGTGTAATATGCGGTTGCTTTTTGGGTTCAGACTTACGGCCTCTTTTTAACGGATGTATATGCTTGAGTGATTCAACGACATATTTGGAGTGATATATTTCTTTGTGTGTATGTGGTGATCCAAGAGAGTTCCTTCTTCTTCTTTATCTGTAATCTAATGTAGAGCATGCAGTATCAGAGTCGAATGAAGCTGCTGGTGGAGAATCTTCAGGGAATCTGCTGTTTAATACCCTAAAGGTAATATGCTCTAGGTCTTCCAGTAGACGCCTGGACATGTTGCTCACTCTGCCGTGCAGGCTTCTTTTTTGTTCAGGAATGTTCCAAAGCAGAGACTGAGCCAACACCTCTTCATCAGTCGAGGAGCCCAAGAGATATAAATGTAGGTCTCCTGAGAGAATGAGGTTAGGGGTGTCCATTTTGCTTATGGTTGACAAGAGATGGCCCATGAGGTGCCTAGAGTATTGGTTTTTTTATTTGGGGTTTACATAGGCATTAAAAATGTACATCTCCTCATTTTTCCTTCTAATATTTAGGGAGGTCTTGATTGTATTGACAGTCATTGAGGGAGAGGGAATTTCCTTTATAGTGGATATGCTTGTTGACATGTAGGCTGCCAGCCCGCCTGATAGATGGCCGTATCATGGAGGAGATATGGGATTGTCTTGAGAGGTGGCAGCCCTGAAGATCCAATTGGGGCTCCTTTCGCAGTTGTGCTCAGAATACGAGTGATAGGTCCTTAATGGTTGGACCAATAGAGTTAACCCAGCTATCACTCTCCAGGGATCAAGGCACAGACATTCCTGAATCAGTTGGGAGTTAGGCTAAATCGGTCTCCTGCAGGCCTCAACTCTGAACCACTGAAGCTTTTCAAAATACATGGCGAATTAGCATCAGTGCAGTAGGCCTTCGGGTCCAGGTCACCTAAAGTATCTGCATTTGAAATAACTTTGCTCTTTTATAGAGAGAATAATGTTGATGAGATGCTGATGTTGCCGATATGGCTGGGTAAAGTGACCATCCACAATACGGTGTAATTCTGGATCAATCTATCTGTCTATGTTTTATGCGGGTAGTGGAGACAGGATTGATTATGCCTCCTATATTTTTTCTGGTTACTCACCCTTGCACATTTCAGGTTTGGTTTAAAGCTGTGGTTTGAATTTCGTTTCAAAATGGGGTTACAGGCACTTTATGTTTTCAAAGTATGTGCAGATACAAGCTCAATGCACAATAATGTGAGCTTGGGAGTAGTTGGGAATGTTAATAATGTTGTTTACATTAATGAGCTGGTTATTGCAGAGGTACTTCAGAATGACATGTTGTTGAAATGGCTATTGCATGCTGTGTTGTGCTTTATTGGCACACGGGAAAGGCAACCTTGACATTCTCATGTGGAACTTCAATGGTCTGGGCAATAAGAACGAGAGTGGTTTGGTGACCCAACAGATGAAAATCAGCAAATACAGGCAAAACAAAGCACTTTTTGAGACCCAAATGCTTCATCTTTTTAGTAAACTATGAATCTATGTTAAAAAGTTGGTGGGGATCCGGCACAAATATTAGTTTTGCCTGGGAAACCTTGAGCCTAATTCAGGACATTACATTGATCTTTTAAGAATGCTTTGGAAATGTTTTAATTCAACTAAAACTCAACAGATAAACTTTCACATTCAATTCATTTTAACTGCCTGTGTAAACTGTGTTAAATCCAGGTCATCTTCTATGAGGACCGGAACTTCCAGGGCCCTTTCTATGAGTGTGACTCTGACTGTGCTGACTTGCACTCTTACTTCAGCCGCTGCAGCTCTGTTCGAGTGAAAAATGGTAACTGGATGCTCTATGAGCATCCTTACTACAGGGGACACCAGTACTACTTGAGACGAGGTGAATACCCAGACTTCCAGCAGTGGATGGGGTACAGTGACCCTATCAGATCCTGCCGTTTGACCCCACAGGTAAGTAATACCATGATTATTAGGCCCTACTGTGTGAACTTTATCATCATTAAAATGTAAATATGTTTAGAAAGATACATAACTTTCATATTATATAGTGACATATTTGGTAAATTCACTGTTGGAAATTACCATCTTTTGGATGGTATTCTCTCAGATTTTTTGCCTTCTTTGAAAGAACCTGTTTTGTTGGGCATAGGACTTTGCATCCTTTATTCCTGCTAACCAGTGGTAAAGGGTTTGTGCTTCCCTTCAAAACATGGGAAAATTGGCGCTTAATAAGCATATATAATTTACTTCTAATTCCCTAGTATATGGTACTACACGTACCTAGGACTTGTAAATTAAAAGCAGCTATTGGGATGCGGCACTCATTGCGTCACCCACTAATGTATCCCTTTAAAAAATGTCTCCGACCTTGCCCTTACAGCCTGTGTGCACTTTGAAACTTACATTCCACCTGCCCAAATAAACCTTTTTTGATGTCTAAGCCTTTCTTTTTAATTTTCGTAAGTTTCCCCTGAGGTAGGCCCTAAATACCCATAGGACGGGGGCTGGGCATTTAAAACGCAGGGCAGGTATATTTAATGATTTACATGTGTGGCAGTGAAAAAACCCCAAAGTCGTTTTTCACTGTACCAAAGCTGGGTCTCCCATAAGGTAATGATGGACTACATTACAACAACTTATAAAGCTTAACTTCAGTTCAGGAGCAGTTGGAAAAATGATTCCAGAACTCATTTTAATAGTAATTTAAAATCCATCTTAATGGTAAAGTCAGATTTTATAATACTATTTTGAAAATTGTACTTTCAGAAAGTTGTCATTTTCCTGCCTAAGTCAAATGTGCCTTGCTGCCAGTGTCCAGTGTTACCTGACTGGTGAATGAGATGTGGACCACGAACTTGGATGTAAAGAGGTGTTTTTTCTCTTTGAGCAAGATGGCCTGGGGGATGGCCTGTGGCCAGCCCCTTCCTAAGCTTCACAAGGTGCCTACTATTTCACTCGCAGATATAGGTCACACCTAGGCCTGCCTCCATTTGTCTTCCTATTGAGCTTGGCTCCAAACCCAGTGGGAGGGCAAAGCGGCCCCAGAACTGGTTAGGAGTGACCCTGGAAGGAGTTTGCCATTTCCATAGCCATTTCTCTAAGTGGGCACAGTGAGCTCTGACCTAGGAAAAGAAAAGTTCTGACATCTTCGATTTAGATAGAGAACAGTGCTCTTGGATAGTTTACAGTAAAACACACAAGACATGCTGCACATGTGGATAGGGTCATCCCTGGGAACTCTTACCCCATTGGTTAGGAGGTGGCCAGTAGTTTTCCCCACCCACAGGTTGGAACTGAGCATAAATGTGGCACCCCAGAACCCCCCTCAGAACACTCCTGGACCTGTGAATATCAGAAGGACTGCCCTGCTGTCTATATTTTAGAGCAAAATACTTGGTGCAAAGACACATTTAAAGAAAAGCACTACGAACAACAACTGCTCGCATTAGGTTGTCCGCATGCGTATGCTGCAAATTTTTACAGTGAATTGGACATTACCCTGAATAGTGTGTAATTACGTGAAGTGGCATAATGGCATAATTTTGGGAATTTTGTGTAACAAGCATAACTCAAAATACCCCAAATTAGGCAAATTACACCAACATAATATAAATTTCATCGAGGTATTCTTGTAACTTGAGTGCTGCTCAATGCCAGCACACTGATCTAATTTCCACTATTTCTATTTCCATTTCCTGGGGCCTCCCAATGTTTCTTCTTTGGAGGAGAGGTTTCTATCATGTGCATTCCTCCCTTCTCCCATAGGTTTTCTTATAGTGGAAAGATGGACCCAGGTTTCAGATCTATGGAACTTAACAGCACTGTTGGTCACCAACAATAAATGGAAGGATCCTTCAAATGAGGTTTGTGAGAAATTGGGTTGTTGGTTGAAGGGAACATGACCCCATTTAAGAAACAACCACATTCCCTGTCAGAGTGAACCACAAAAGTCACTAAATTAACCTTTGCTTAACCCTCTGGTAGCTTGGCACAAATGCAGTCAGGCTTACCTTAGAGCCAACGTGTACAGTATATATGAGGAGGGTGGGCGCACACTGCCTCACATCCCAGCACTCAGTTTGCCCCGATGCATCATAGTAAATGCAGTGCATGATAACACTTACTTCGGTGACAGGCTTTAGTTTTTCACCCTTGTTGGTGCAGCCAGTGCTATGTATCTCTAGGCATGTGTTTCAGGATAGTTATCCTTCTTCAGTAGAGAGCAACACATTCTTTCTGGGGGTGCTGGAAATGCTGCCCAAAGTCTTCTCAGGTCTCTATACCACTCGCTGGGCGCAGGTGCAGCAAACAGAGCTCGTCAGCTCATTAGCTCAAGGGAGCCTTTTCAAACAGGAGGAGGGTGGGCGCACACTGCCTCACATCCCAGCACTCAGTTTGCCCCGATGCATCATAGTAAATGCAGTGCATGATAACACTTACTTCGGTGACAGGCTTTAGTTTTTCGAAGTCCTTGAAGTTTCTTGACTCCCCTGTGCTGGCTCCAAGCTAGCTGCATGAACAATGCAGTGGTGACAAGTCCTTGTTATACAGTATAAGTGGGGCTGTGCCAAGCTCTGCCCTCCCCCATTCCTGCCAGTTGACGGCCCATTCAGGCACAGGTAATCCCTCTCTTGTGTGGTAGCAATAAACAAAGTCAAACTGCCAACTACACCCAGTCATGTGACCTAGGACAGGCGGCAGGCACCAAATAGCAAGGGCAGAAAAATCATAACTTTCTAAAACAAGTGGCATTTTCAAAATTGTAATTTCAAATCTGACTTTACCATTAAAGATGATTTTTAATCATAATTTCAAAGACACAAAACACAAAATGCGTTCCTGTTGCCAATCAAAAGTTAGCACTTATTAAATGTAATAAAGCAATTCAATTTTATCCTATGGGAGAGGTAGGCCTCACGGTAGTTAAAAAAGAATTCAGGAGTTTTTGACTGCAAGGACATGTAGAACCTAAAAGTACATGTCCAACCTTTTAATTACAATGCATTCTGCTCTATAACTGCATCCATATGGAGTAGAATTTCAAAGCAGAAGCTAAAATGGCTTAGCTATTATTCGCCATATACCTAGGGCCTGCATTGGTGTGACTTCTATGCAACAAAAGGGGAGCTTAAGGTTTGACAAGGGGGTTATATTGCTAAGTCCAATTTGGCAGTTTAAAATTGCATTCAGGCTGTTCCCTTAAAAGGAGCCCCTGCAACCTGTTGACGGGCACGACCTCGTTGAGGTGCCTGTTTGTGATCTAAAAACATTTCCATAGGCGCTAGCACTGCTTGCTTAGGTTACCTGTATCATTCAGGACAGACTTGTATTCCCTTACTCTGGACCCGCATGGTCCCACCGTTCTACACTGTGCTTCTCTCAAGTGCCCAAACTACAGTAATTACTCCAATAGAAGCACCCTGGCTACTGAAAAACCTCTAATTCAAGCTTATCTGAATGTTCATGTATTTTGAAGCACTCTCTGTTTATCAGTGAATAGCGTATGATATATTAATCTGATTTGTGTCGTTTCGGTCTTATTTTAATGAGATAAAGGAATACTATTTTTCTAAGTTGGTGTGGAGACATTTTGTGGTGTTTTCACTGTTTTACTGTGATATGGGTTGCACAAATGCTTTACACATTGCCTCTGATGATAAGCTGCCTGCTCTGCGCCAAGCTACCAGAGGGTGAGCACAGGTTATCTTTGGTGTGTAACTTATTTGCCCTGACTAGAGTGATGGGGTCTGCCTGGCTTAGGTGCATACCCTAGACAATCCGAAATGAGGTAGAGAGAACAGAACTTTTGCAGATATGCAAGCATCTTGCTGAGCAATGAAGATAGCAGAAACCATTGAAGGGGGGACAGAGGTTTTTTCCCTGAAATGCTTGAGAAACATTTAAGAAGACTCTGTGCATACAATCAATGCTGCAATTCAATGTATATTAAATACCTCGCCCTAAAGGGTTAACAGAGAAGCTTGGGCATACAAGGAAAGCATGCTGACCAGAGAGAGGTCCCGAAGTCAGAATGATAGGCTGTGATACAGGATTTATTATTTACTTTATTTGAAATCCCATCTGCTAGGACCCTTTTGCCAGATATGATACAATCTAGAAAATTGGACATTGCAAGGGATGATTTTGCTGCCCTTTTATCAACTAAGAAGGGTAGCCTCTTTCCCCTTATAGTGGCTTGTGCAAAGGACTCCTTCTCAACTACGGGAAGGAAGGATCCTTTGAAGCAGTCTATTCTTGCCGGACTTTAATACTGTTGTACATAAACATTTTGAAAACTATTTTGTGAAAAGAAAATCTGTGGCATGTTATGTGACTGTCACATTTGAGGAGAGGTACTGGAGAAACCAGCTGAAAATGGTGCATGGAATTGTAAACAATGGGTGTTGGCCCCAAGATTGAAGAAGGAAGAGAGCTTATTCGGCATTGCCAGCCCCAATAGGACACTCCTTCTTCCAATGTCTCAATTAGCTAAAATTACAGCACACAATTTGGGGTGAAGGAAGGAATCTCCTTTGTCTTACTCAACCTCCAGTTCCCCTTCTCTACCCCCCATCTTTACTGCTCATTCAAGAATTCTATCCTCTAACTCTCCCTATATTTGGCTCTCTTTGCATTTGCAAGTTATGCATCTGCAAAGTCATTAGCTTAGTTGTTCATTTATCATCTTCTTTTTGATTAACATGCACCTGGACCATCATACCACAAGAACTCATTACCTAAAAACATAAAGACTGCCTGGTACCAGCTCTCTTTTCTAGACAAAGTCAAACCTTTTTGTCCAGAAAGCAACTTCAGAACTGCTGTTCAAGCCCTTTTACTCTAGCATCTGGCTGATGGTAATACCCAAATCTATGGCCCTGCAGATGCCACACTGGCACCCCTTAAGCGCATCCTACATGCCACAGTATGTCTCATCCAGAGCCTGAAGAAATACTCACTGCATCATTTACAAAGTCATCATAAACTTCACCACTGCTTATCTTGCAGACAAGGGCACCATCTGTGTGATTCTGTGCACACCCGCAGCCAGTAGACCATCAGACAGCACACTAAGAAGTGCAAAAAAATATAAAAAACAAGAAAGCAGGATTTCTATCGATGCACTCAGGATCTGCAACTACATGCCTGTATCCATCAGCACCGCCCTAACCCTCCTCCAATTTACAAAAGAGTTGAAGACTCACCTCTTTAAAGGAGAACTACATTACAATGCATTAGCCTTCCATGTGTGAAATTGGGTTTTTGTTTGATGGGGTTGTGAGCCCTTCTCAAGCAATAGCCACAATCCTTATCAGGGTGAAACACAAAAGTCACCAAATTGACCTGTGCCTAATCCTCTGGTAGCTTGGCAAAAAATAAGTCAGGCTTAATTTAGAGGCAATGTGTAAAGTATTTATGCAGCACTCAAACATTAATAAAGGGAATACATCCTACACCAATTTAGAAAAATAGAATAATATTTAATAAATTATTTGAGATCAAAATGATAAAAATCCAATCAGTAGAACTGGCGATATGCTACATCAAAGTTTCAAGTAAAAATAGTGCTTAGAACCACAAGCGCCAACTGTGGTTATATGGTTGCGCTGGACCGGGACTAAGTCACAAGTTCAGCCCAACCGCGATGGAGCGTGGGCGGGATACAGGGACCAAGTTAGACTCACTGAATATGGTACCTTAAATCCCGGTTTGCAGAGCGTAGCGAGATCGCTCTTTGAGAATGCATTGTGCAGCTGCAGTTCTGAGGGGCTGCAAGGCTGTGATGCGGAGTCCTGCGTCGGAGATGCGTAACGCACAGGCGCTTCCGAGGAAGCAGTGGGGTCGTGATGTGGAGTCCTACATTGTCATCGGGGATGCTGAAGATGAGGGGCTTACAATGCGAATGCCTGGGTTAAGGAGGCATTGCGCAGCAGTGGCTCTGAGGAGACTGCGGGCTGTGATGTGAGGTCCAGCTTCGGGAATCTCTCAAACTACGGCAGTTCTGAAGCAGAGCTGCAAGGAGATGCATTACACTCCATTGGTTTTGCTTCACAGGACCACAGCTGGGCTGGTAGAGCACCTTCAGGCTAACTTCCAATGGTCCAGGACTAGGGTGGGCCCACTTGCGGGGGGTAGGACTCACAGCAGACAGAGTCCAGGTGTGGGCTTCAAGGGGGTTAGAGCCTTTTCTGTCCCTGAGAGCCTGATTAGGTATCCAGCCAAATAACCCTTGAAGTCCCTTTGGTGATCCTGGGTTTAAGATGCAGGTCCAGTCTTTCACTCAGGGAGCAGGGCAGAAGCAGCAGGGCAGCAGGGCAAAATAGTAGCAGTCCTTCTTGCAGAGCAGCATAGCAGTCCTTCTAGGTCTTCCACAGGTGTACTGAAAAGTTGGGTCAGAGGACCCAATATTTATACCTGGTGCCCACATTGAAGTAGGAGAAAGTTCTGGAGGTGTCCCCCCCCCAGAGATTTCTGGAATTTCCTGTCACCCTGCCCTGGCCCCAGCTTGTCTAGGGCCACAAACGACTAGTATCAAACCGTTTGTGAGTGTGCTCAGGCAAAGCCTTTGTGATGTACAAGTGTGGTAGGTGATAGCTCCTCCCCGTCATCAAGTCAGAGATGGTCCATCCTGCCAACAACTATTGCTACTGTCTGGGACCAATACACAAAGACCAACTGTCAGCTATACCTACTCATGTGACCCAGGATGCAGGTTGCAGGCACCAAATGGTTAGGACATGAAAATGTCAACTTTCTAATGATGGCATTTTCATAACTGTGACTTGAAACTTGACTTTTCCATTAAAGAGGGTTTTAAATTACAATTCCTTAGACACCAAACTCGACATTCCTTATTGCTCCCAATTGAAAGTTAGCACTTATTTAATGTAGTAAGGTAACCCAATGATATCCTATGGGAGAGGTGGGCAGTGCAGTACTGAAAAACGAATTTAAGAGCTTTTCACTACCAGGACATGTAAAAGTTAAAAGTACATGTCCAACTTTCTAATTACACTGCACCCTGCCCTATGGGATATTTTGGGCTTACCCTAGGGGTGACTTATATGTATTAAAAAGGAAGGTTTAGGTCTGGCAAAAGGTTTGTTTTGCCAGGTTGAAATGGCAGCTTAAAACTCTACACAGGCTGCAATTGCAGGCCTGAGACATGTTTAAAAAGGCTACTTAAGTGCGTGGCACAATTACTGCTGCAGGCATACTAGTAGTATTTAATTTACAGGCCCTGGGTACATGTATTACCACTTTAATAGGGACTAACAATTAAGTTAAATGTGGCAATTTGGCATAAGCCAATTTCACCATGTTTTGGAGAGAGAGAGCACAATCGCTTTACGACTGGTTAGCAGTGGTAAAGTGTGCATTGTCCTAAAGGCCAACAAAAAGGGGTTCAGAAAACAGAAGAGCGTAGTCAAAACATCTGGGGATGATCCTGCAGAAAGGGCCAAGTCCAACAAACTCCGAGCACAACTGGTTCGACTGGGGACCAACATAGTCTTTCCCTAGGAAGCGCTCTTAAATGAAAGAGAGATTCACGCCCTGCAATGTAGGTGACGGGGACAGATTTTCAGTACTACATACACCTTTTTTGCACAGGGTGCCACTCTTTAGATTTGCACAGGACCCCCTTCCTATGCAGAAGATGTTCAGACTGACCATGAAGGAATATTCATACTAGAAAGGGGGTATATATATGGCCTGCCGGTGGTGTTGGGTTCAGTCTATGCCCTCAACATGGATCATCTACGATATTTAGTCTCTCTCTCTATGCACCTTGTTCCTTGGGCGGACCTCGATTGGATCCTGGGTGGAGACTTTAATGCAGTTCTAGATATTACATTGGATTGTTCAGATCCTCCCCTTAGGGGTACCCTTTGCAGTATGTAACTCTGCAACGCTAGCTGACTGGCTATATCACTGGAGCCTGGTCAATGCTTGAAGGACTCGATACCTTTCGAGCACAGGAGTATTTGTTTTATTCCCCTGCTCACATTCTACATGTTTGTCATGATCGCCTGGTTTGCCCAGCTTCCTTGCAAATGCAAGTCCCCCACGTTGAATATGTGGCTAGAACCCTATAAGACCATAACTTGCTGCTTTTGAGTATTGTTTGGGGAAGAGTGCCTACTCCAATAGCTACCTGGCATTTACAACCATTATGGTTTAAGGATGGGGTGTTCAAGGAAACTCTCTATGAAGCTTGAGCAAGAGGCATATAAGGCCTTTATACAGGGAGTCACTGTACGCACAATGATTGCTGCACCTGACCTCTCTGACCAGCTATCTGAGACTAAAAACAAACATGCCAATCTCATGGAAAAGTTGATTTGTCTTGACGCAGCTGCTTATGTGGCCAGAACCTATGCCAAGGCTGATAGACGCGCAGGCTGCTGGTACTTCTGACTTAGCCCTCCATCCACATGCCTCAATTCACTCCATTAGGGACTCTTCCAGATCATTGGTATACACACAAAATTATATCAACACTGCATTCACACATCATGATAGGGAATTGTACCCATTGGCCCCCCTCGTTTCAGTCGACGGTCCTTCAGTACACTTTGGAGGTGCTATTCACATTACCCACATGCCTCTCTGGACCTATTGGCACTTTAGACCCTACCTCGGTACAGGAAATCTGACAGGCAATTCAGGCCCTAGCATGTAGGAAAGCCCTTGACTTGGATGGCCTGCCTGTGGAATATTATGCAACTTATGAGTCCCTCCTTGCCCCTCGTCTGGCGACCCTATTCTCTGAAGATTTTCAGCTGGGTAGCCTTACTCCTTCCATTAGTGAAGCAATCTTTACATCCATACCTAGGACAAACCGCGATCCTGTGAATGTCGCCTCTGGCCGTCCATTATACAACATTAATACGGATAGCAAACTCCTAACCAAAATCCTGGCTTAATGCCTTCTTCTCCATCTTCCATACCTCATCCTTCCAGATCAAAATAGATTTGCCGTGGAGTGTGGTCTGGCCACGAAGGAAGATGGCCGCTTGATCCCAGAGCTCCGCGCTGAGACAGGCCCTGGAAGGTGGCAGTGGCACAATCGGCTTGACGGGGCTGTGTGAACTATTAACCCGACTCACCCGACGGGGTGGCCCGCCGATTGCCGATCCCCGACTGTCGCCCATAGCACTATGGCGGTGCCGGTTCCTCATGGCCTGGCCCACACAAAGAGAGCAGCGTTGACCCTAGAGGTGCAAAGGAAGCCTCTGCTCACATCACGCAGTGCGGCAAGCTTGTACCTTCTCCAGCGGGGGCCGCTGCCCTCGCTGATGCCCGGCCCTACCTCAGAACCTGAGTCGCACTTCACCGGGGAGGGCCATCCACAGTTTATGGACCCCCGGCCCTCCCAACCTTGAAGAATGGAGGGGGCCTGGTGAATAGCCTCTCTGCCCCGCCAGCAGTGAGCAGCGCTAATTTCCTGCCCTCCGACCACCGCTGATGGCCTCATGGCTGTACTGGCATCTCCTGACCCGGCTCGCATTGATGTGAGGCCGCTGGGCCTGGAGCTGGGCAGAAGGCCTCGACCCACAGCACCTCAGCGCTCCCCGTCCGGTCCGCCTCCTGGGGCCCCACCCTAGCTGCCGAAGCAGACTTAACCCTACGATCAGCGACCGTAGCTGTACTGGCGAACGACCACCGGGCCTGGAAGCAAGTAGGAAGCCCCAGCCCGCAGCAATGCAGGGATCCTGGCCTGAAGGGCTCTTGCTGGGAGCCACAGCACAGGCCACCACCTGGCCCCGCCTGGAGGCGACAGGACTCGGTAACCAGCACTGCCGGCGTGATCGTGCAGCGCGGCCCTGCATTGACACTACTAGCCGTGTCCTCTACCCAGAGGGCACCATTCACTACCTGCCCTCTGATGTACCTGGATGCCGTCGGCCCCTGTTGAACCGGCTGCAGGGGGTGTTGGAGCACACCGGTGCAGGATCCCTATGGAGTGGTGACCTGGATGAGAGAGTCAGGCCAGAGCCCTCCTGGCCCGTTTGTACTGGTGTCACTCCAAAAAAGACCAGCCTGGGCCGGCACCCCCACTGTTTGAGCCTTGCTTACTGCCCGTACAACAGGGAGCACCAGTCTGACCCCTTGGCCTGTTGCTGGGTCCGCTTGCCCATGTCAGAGTGAGGGCAGTCCTCCTCAGCATCGTCTGGACCGAGCCAGACCTGCCAGCCACTCCTCGCTCGACCACACCACCATCTGTGAAACCGCTGAGTTACCCCCCCGGGCCATTGCAGTGTCTGGTCAGTCTCTGGTCCATGCGCTACTGGATCTCCTCAGCCAGCGGGCCCTTCTGTCTGTGGCGGGACCCTCCGGCACTACCTGACCTACTGCCGGACAGACATTGCTGATCAGCGCCTATCAACCCTCTGTGGCTCGGCAGGAAGTGCTGTGCAGGGGCTGGTGCTGTATTGACTACTGGCCCCTTGCCCTGCCCAGACCTGACACACAGGTGAACCGGACAGCCCGCACCAGCCACGGACGGATGTCTCCTGGCAAGTTCAGGAGCCAACTAGAACAGCAACTCCTCTTCACTAAAGCCCTCCACCATACTCGCACCATGGCTAACCCAAGGAGGTGGTGTCCCCAGCAGCCATTCAGCCCCAGCCTCCCACAAGCAGCACACAGGATGCCACCATGGAGCGCATCCTTCAAGAAATCATGGCTGTGGGACTGGAGGGCATGGACATGAACATTTCCACATTAACGGCAGAGACCAAGTCCATCTGACTGGAAATTGTGGGTTTTCAGGCACGCGTTGATGGGCTGGTTCAGCGTGTTGCGGCAGTAGAGGACCGTCTAAACACCCTACCAGGGCTGGACCAGGAACTCCTATTCTTGCGTAGCAACCTCATTGACCTGGAGGATCGGAGCCGGCAAGACAATGTCTGGTTTTTTGGCTTCCCGGAGAACACGGTGGGGCCTGATGTGAAGTCGTTCCTCAGAGACATACTCCTGAAGCTTACCGGTATTGTCTTCGACACCCCACTTGAGATGCAGCAGGCCCATCGCATCGGCTCTGTGAGAAGTTGGCCTGGTATATGCTGTCCACTAATTATAGTGGGCACCTTGCACCAGTCCAAACAACCCTTATTGGAGATAGGTTAAAGACAACCTTTATTGAAAGCTATCCTAGTGGTAGCTATGGAGAGCAGCCTTCAGGCTAAGTCTTGAAGGAATGTAAAGCAGCTTGTTTTACCAGTCTATAATCTCTTGAGTGACCAAATGAAAGAGGACCACACCAGGTATATATATAAAATATATGTATTTAGTCTTAAACACACCCCTCTAGTCTCTTTATGATGCTAGAATTCGAAGTACATACGTTACAAGTCAGTTATCAACAGTAATAGCATAAATACACGTTTGAGCCTTAGGGGCGTACCAAACCATATACCAATAAAGTGGTATAAGAGCCACGACTGACCTAGACACAAGGCCTAGAGCCTGTAGAAGTGCTTGGACCCCAAGGAACCACCCAAGGTAGTGACACAGGGGACCCACGGGGACGCGTGCAGTGTGAGAACACAGCCGCGAGCCACCGTTAACTTCTATGGGGAAAGTCGCGGTTGCATTTTTAAAAGGAAAGGACACTTAGAGGAGGACTTGGAGCAAACCCCTTTAGAACTAGGCAGTTCTAGAGTCAATACCCACGGGAGCACCGGAGTACTCGAGTTACCTCACCCAGGGAAGCCGGGTGCATAGGTGTCTTTTGGCGTCGGGTTTCGTCGTCGTTTTCAATGGCGATCTGCTGCAGCAGGCTGCTGGCGACCAAGTCGAAAGTGTCCGGGTGGATCCAAGAGTGGATCGAAGATCTGAAGGACCTGAAAGCAGAGGGGACAGAGTCTGGGTCACTAGCCAGTGACCAGGAAGGCGATGAGCAGATGCCCACCGATGTCGGGTGCTTCAGGTAGGTTGACGGTCATCTTGACTCTTCAGCCACGAGGTCCAGGAGGCGTCGACGACAACCAGGAGCTGGATTCGAACTGTCCCACAACGTCTGTCGATTGCTGCGGTGTCGGCGACCGGATTGGACCCAACAAGCCTTGGCAACGGCAAGTCACGTGGAAACAAAGAAAGGACGTTGATGCAGACCAGTAAGGTCTGGGGGACTCACCCAGCGAAAGTAAGTCAGGCCACGTCTGGAGCAACCAGGAAAGTCCAAGCAGAAGAAGAGTTGCCTTTGGAAGGGCCCACTAGCCAACGGACTAGCGACCACAAAGGAGCCTCGAGTAGACGCACTTGGAGCTAGCTCACAGGACACTCGTGGATTGGAGGCCAGTGATCTTCGGTGCAGTTGGTTCTGGAGGCAGGGGCTACTCGGAGCCCAAAGCACAACTTCGTGGGAGACCAGGACGAGGATGCACTTGCAAAGGTTCTTGGTGTCCAAGGGTCACGGTTCCACGTTACCCACGACAGCTACAGGCCTCAGCTTCGCTGGGGACTCAGGGCAGCTTTGGGGAAGTCTGAAAATCTCTGGTGATGCAAAGACTTCGGCGTCCGGCGGGAGCTTCAGCGATGCAGACCGGACAGATGCTTAGTTGGTGCCTGCCAAGCAAGGGAGTCACTCCTTGACCCCAAGGGAGATTCTTCAGTCCTCTAATCTTGAAGTAGAGCGTCGAAGGTCCAGGATTCAGTTTCAGAGTTTCGTCCAGGGATATCTAAAGTCCTAAGGACTGGGGTCCCATACTTATACTAAGTTAGGGGGTCGGACATACTCTGGGGACCCACCTATGGGAGGGTCAAGGAAGAGGGGTGGTTACACCCATTCCCTTTGTCCAGTTTCGTGCCAGAGCAGGGGCAGGTAGCCCCTGCAACCGGTTTGAACTGGGCTATGCACAGGGACACCAAATGTGCCCCCAGTGCAGGACTTCAAAGCACCAGAGAGTGCTCTCGCCCATCCCCAATACACACTATCCTGTCTTGGGAGGTGGTTACACCTCCCTTCGACAGGAAACCTATTGACCAGGCCTCCCCTGACGGAGTTTCGGTCAGCAGCAGGAGGCCAGACCCGTGTCTGTGGCAGCGGCATCCATTTTGTGATGCCAGGGCTCTGTGAAGTTAATACCGGGCAGGCCGGTGGGTACATGTCTCTCCCTCTACAAGGGTGGAATGCTACCCCCGCTGCCAGGACTGGCGGGGGGGGGTAGTATTCCAAGGTGTTTGACACCAAACACAACATGTTTTGGTGCAGCCAGTCCAAAGTTAGCATTCTACCGCGAGAATATAATGCACTTAAGAGTATATGGTCAGGCTGTACCACAAACAGCATCAGAGGATTGACTCCGAACACTGCAGAGGGGCTCTGCTCATGCAGGGGCACCCTCTCACATAAAAACCAAGCACTCTGCCTTTAGGATTGTTAAGGCCTGCCATAGGAGTGACTTATAGGTTCATATGTGTGTGCAATGGTAGTGATATAGGTAGCCTATACCACAGTAAGGGATGCATGCACCACCTTACCCAGGCTGCAGTAGCAGACCTGTGGTGTCATTTAGGAGGGCCTTCCAGGGGTGGCACAATACATGGTTCAGCCCCTGGTAGGCCTCTGGGGTACCTATGCCCTGGGTACATAGTATACCATATACTAGGGACTTATAAGGGCACTCCAGAATCCAATCAGAGATGTACCTAAGGTACATGGAAACCATTTTAGAGAGGAAGCAGCTAGGCTGGGGTTTTGATTAGCAGGGCCCCAGCCAGACTAAAGTCGAAAAACAGTGAAGCATCAGCAAAAAGTGGGGGTACCCATGTGAAGCAGATCCTACTCTCCTACACAACCCCCCCCCAAATGCAGGGACATTAAACTAACCTTGACCAGTTGAGTCTTCATGTTCTAAGTGGAAGTACCTAGAGAGTCCATCTGCATTGGCATGGTTACTCCCAGGTCTATGTTCCACTGTAAAGTCCATCCCCTGTAGGGAAATAGACCACCTTAGCAGTTTGGGGTTTTCACCCTTCATTTGTTTTAGCCACAAGAGGGGCTTATGGTCTGTTTGAACAAGGAAGTGAGTACCAAACAGGTATGGTCTCAACTTCTTCAGAGCCCAGACCACAGCAAAGGCCTCCCTCTCAATGGCTGACCAACGTTTCTCTCTAGGGGTCAGCCTTCTGCTAATAAAAGCTACTGGCTGATCCTGACCTTCATCATTCAATTGTGACAGTACAGCCCCTACCCCCAATTCAGATGCATCTGTTTGGACAATTAACTTCTTGGAGTAATCAGGACTCTGTAGAATGGGAGCAGTGCACATGGCCTGCTTCAGGTCATCAAATGCCTTTTGACAGCTAGCTGTCCACTGAACCTTTTGGGCATTCTCTTGGAAGTTAAGTCATTCAGGTGTGTCACTATTGATCCATACCCCTTGACAAATCTCCTATAGTACCCAGTCAGGCCTAAGAAGGCTCTCACCTGAGTCTGGGTAGTTGGAGCAACCCAGTCCATGATGGTCTGGATTTTGCTCTGCAGTGGTTGAACCTGGCCTCCACCTACAAGGTGGCCCAGGTACACAACCTGACTCTGCCCTATCTGGCACTTGGTGGCCTTGTTAGTGAGGCCTGCCTTTTGCAGGGCCTCCAAAACATTCCTTAGGTGGACCAGGTGATCCTCCCAGGTGGAGCTAAAGACAGCAATATCATCTAGATATGCTGCACTATAGGCTTCCAGACCTGTGAGAACTGTATTCACCAACCTTTGGAAAGTGGCAGGTGCATTCTTCAAACCAAAGGGCATTACCACAAATTGATAATGCCCACTAGGGGTTGAGAATGCTGTTTTTGGCTTTGCATCATCAGCTAGCCTGATCTGCCAGTAGCCAGCTGTTAGGTCAAATGTGCTTAGATACTTGGCTGAGGCCAAAGTGTCTATTAGCTCATCTGCCCTGGGTATTGGATGGTCATCAGTCCTAGTGACTGCATTGAGACCCCTGTAGTCCACACAAAACCTCATCTCTCTTTTCCCACCACTGGTGTGAGGTTTTGGCACAAGGACCACTGGACTAGCCCAAGGGCTATCTGAGGGTTCAATAACTCCCAAATCCAGCATTTTCTGGACTTCTGTCCTGATACAGTCCCTGACATGGTCAGGTTGCCTATAAATCTTATTTTTAATAGGCAGACTGTCCCCAGTGTCCACTTCATGAGTGCACCAGGTGGTCTGACTTGGAGTCAGAGAGAACATATGCCTGAACTGATTGAGCACCTGCCTGCAATCAGTTTGCTGCTGGGCAGTGAGGCTGCCTGCCAAGGCTACACCATCCACTGACCCATCATCAGGGTTCTGTGAGAGCAGGTCAGGGAGTGGGTCACTCTCTTCCTCCTGTCCCTCATCAGTAGCCATGAGCAAGTCCATGTCTGCCCTGTCCACATATGGTTTCAATCTGTTGACATGGAGAACCCTGTGGGGACTCCTGGGTGTTCCTAGGTCTACCAAATAGGTAACCTCACCCTTCTGCTCAACAATGGTATGGGGTCCACTCCATTTGTCTTGGAGAGCTGCTGGGGCCACTGGCTCCAACATCGACACCTTCTGCCCTGGCTGGTAAACAGTCAGTACAGCCTTTTGGTCATGCCAGGCTTTTTGGAGTTCCTGG
Source organism: Calotriton arnoldi (assembly GCA_963921515.1). Taxonomy (NCBI): domain Eukaryota; kingdom Metazoa; phylum Chordata; class Amphibia; order Caudata; family Salamandridae; genus Calotriton; species Calotriton arnoldi. Next base: position 1,095,594 of record CAWUFW010006592.1, on the reverse strand, counting down.
CTAGCCTCAAGGTTTTTAGTTGCCTTTTTCATGTACTCAGCCATCCTGGAGCGGAGACCAAGTACATAGTCCACTATGTCCTGCTTTGGGGGCTTGAGAGGTAACTCCCATCTTTCCTTCACCAGGCACAAAGGACCCCTGACAGGGTGACCAAACAAAAGTTCAAAAGGGCTGTAGCCAACCCGCTTTTGAGGCACCTCCCTGTATGCAAATAAAAGGCAGGGCAAGAGTATGTCCCATCTTCGCCTAAGCTTCTCTGGGAGCCCTTTAATCATGCCCTTCAAGGTTTTGTTGAATCTCTCAACTAAACCATTGCATTGTGGGTGATAGGGTGTGGTGAACTTGTAAGTCACTCCACACTCCTTCCACATTGCCTTCAAGTATCCAGACATAAAGTTTGCACCCTGTCTGATACAACCTCCTTAGGGAAGCCCACTCTTGAGAAAATTCCCAGGAGGGCTCTTGCCACCACAGGTGCTGTAGTGGTCCTAAGGGGAATAGCCTCTGGGTACCTGGTGGCATGGTCCACCACCACCAGGATAAACCTGTGCCCAGATGCTGTTTGGGGATCCATGGGACCAACAATGTCAATCCCCACCCTTTCAAAGGGAACCCCCACCACAGGTAGTGGTATCAGGGGGCCTTTGTAGTGCCACCTGCCTTGCCACTGGCCTGGCAGGTTACACAGGAGCGACAAAACTCCTTGGTGTCTTCAGACATGTGGGGCCAGTGAAAGTGAGGGATAATTCTGTCCCAAGTCTTGTTCTGGCCCAGGTGACCTGCTAAAGGAATGTCATGGGCTAGGGTCAATAGGAAGCCCCTGAACTTCAGAGGTATAACCAACCTCCTGGTGGCACCAGGCTTGGGGTCTCTACACTCTGAGTACAAGAGTCCATCATCCCAATACACTTAATGGGGACCACTAGCATTCCCAGCAGCCTTAGCAGCAGCTTGCTGTCTGAGGGGTTCAAGAGAGGGGCAGCTCTGCTGCTCCTGGCTCAGATCTGCCCTGGAAGGGCCCCTGTCCCTAAGAACTCAACCTGATCAGGCTCAAGCTCCTCTGGGACAGTTCCTTCCTCAGGACTGAGATCATCTCCCTGAAGAGACTGATCTTCCTTCTGAGCAAAGGGGAAGGCACTGCCTTTACCCTACTACTCCTCCTCTTGGATGGCACTTGGTCCATTGTTCCAGGATCCAAGGCCTGTTCAGTGTTAGGCATTTTGCTCTGTGACCTGGTCACAGCAAACACATCTGCAGGGATGCCCAGCATTTCTGCATGGGTCCTGAGCTCCACTTCTGCCCAAGCTGAAGTTTCTAGATCATTGCCAAGCAAGCATTCAACTGGTAGGTCTGCACTTACCACAACCTTCTTAAGGCCAGTTACCCCTCCCCAGGAGAAGTTAACAACTGCCAGAGTATGGTCTGTTCTGACATTGCTAGCATTGATCACTTGGTACATTTCACCAAGTATAATCTGCCCAGGATCCACAAGATCTTGTGTCACCATGGTGACACTTGCTCCTGTGTCCCTAAATGCCAAAGCCTCTTTTCCATTTATTAATGGCTGTTGCCTGTACTTGCCCAGATTACTGGGACTCACAGAGGAGGTCACATCCATGCCTCCATCACAGACTAGGACAGCCTGAGTGAGTTCTCTGACTAGGCCAGAGCTCATCTCATTACCCAGGGTCAACCCTACTAAACCCTTGGCTTGTGTACTCCCACCACCAATTGTAACTGCACTAGGGGAACAGGTGCCTTAGGGGCATTGGTGGGGGCTGGAATAGAGTCTTTGGACTTGGTGCAATCACTGGTCCAGTGTGTCTTTTGCTTACAGACTTTGCACCATGGTTTCTTTTGGCCTTTCCCTTGGTTAGACTGTGAATCCCCACCTGAAGAAGATTTTTGGGGGCCTTGTGAAGACTTCTGGTCTTTACCCTTCTCCCCACCCTTGTCAGAGTTCTTAGAATCTTGCTTCTTTGGGTCACCACCTTGGTTCTGTACCTTCTGCCTCACCCTGGTTCTGACCCATTTGTCTGCCTTCTTTCCCAATTCTTGGGGAGAGGTCAGATCAGAGTCCACCAGGTACTGATGCAACAGCTGATTTTGACAGTTATTAAGAATCTGCTCCCTCATGATAAGATTGTACAATCCTTTGAAGTCACATACCTTACTGCCCACTAACCAACCTTCCAGAGCCTTTGCAGAACAATAAACAAAGTCCACCCAGTCTTAATTCTGTGCCTTTTGGGTATCTCTGAACTTTAACCTGTATTGTTCAGTTGTTAAGCCAAACCCATCAATCAATGCACTTTTTAAGACTGGATAATTATCAGCATCCTCTTCTCTGACAGAGAGGAGCTTATCTCTACCTTTGTCTGCAAAGGAGAGCCACAAGATTGTTGCCCACTGCTCCTGAGGGACCCTCTGTACTTTACAGGCCCTCTCCAGTGCAGAAATCCATTTGTGGATGTCATCCCCACTCTGGTAGGGAGGGACAATCTTGCTCAGGTTTCTATGGTCATAAGACCTTTCCCTACCACTAGGGAAGTTGCTGCCACCATGGGCTCTAGTCCCAACTTTTTTCTTTGTCTTTGAAGCTCTAGGGACTCCCTGTCTATAGCCAACTGCTCTCTTCTGAGTCTCAACTGAGCTTCCCCATACTTGAGCAGTCTCTCTTTCCTCTCACTGGAGGAAACATAGGTCCCTACTGAGGTGTCAGAGTGGTTAGACTCCTGAGAAGGAGATTTAGACCTTCTGGGCACATTCACAACTCTTCCTGGGGGGACAAAGGGGAGGTCATCCTGATCCTCCTCCTCATCTGCAGGAGGAGCTGCATTTTCCAGGGCAAGGTCATTGTCACCTTCCTGGCCAGTTTCAGAGGTCGGGTCCTGGGGATTTTCATCCCTGGTCCCTTCCTCATCTTCTGCCCCACCCTCTCTGCCTACCCTTGCAGACCCTATGGGTCTTCTAAGATCATCTAGCAGAAGCATCTCCAGGAGACGTTGGGTGTTGGCACTTTTGCCTGTCTTCAACTTCCTAATCTTGCACAACTCTCTCAATTCCAAGAATGGGAGGTTGTCATATTTGGATGGCAGGAGCCCACTGGTTCCTGGTAGTGAAGACATTACCAGTGAGGTGTGGTGTATGCACTACCTACTCTAGTGTGGCCTACTAAACTCTCTTGAGTTGTAGAAAGGGTGTGCTAGCCCTTCACACACAACTCTAAGTTCAGTAGAACTTACTGTATACTAAGCTTGTTTTATATGTGCCTAAGGTACCTTTAGTGGTTTTCAGTTGATCAATTCAATTGAGATTATCTGGTAAAACAATAGCAAGCTGGAATCCCACACGCTGCACACCAATGTGAGAAGTTGGCCTGGTATATGCTGTCCACTAATTATAGTGGGCACCTTGCACCAGTCCAAACAACCCCTTATTGGAGATAGGTTAAAGATAACCTTTATTGAAAGCTATCCTAGTGGTAGCTATGGAGAGCAGCCTTCAGGCTAAGTCTTGAAGGAATGTAAAGCAGCTTGTTTTACCAGTCTATAATCTCTTGAGTGACCAAATGAAAGAGGACCACACCAGGTATATATATAAAATATATGTATTTAGTCTTAAACACACCCCTCTAGTCTTTTTATGAGGCTAGAGTTCGAAGTACATACGTTACAAGTCAGTTATCAACAGTAATAGCACAAATACACGTTTGAGCCCTAGGGGCGTACCAAACCATATACCAATAAAGTGGTATAAGAGCCACGACTGAGCTAGACACAAGGCCTAGTGCCTGTAGAAGTGCTTGGACCCCAAGGAACCACCCAAGGTAGTGACACAGGGGACCCACGGGGGACGCGTGCAGTGTGAGAACACAGCCGCGAGCCACCGTTAACTTCTATGGGGAAAGTCGCGGTTGGATTTTTAAAAGGAAAGGACACTTAGAGGAGGACTTGGAGCAAACCCTTTAGAACTAGGCAGTCCTAGAGTCAATACCCACAGGAGCACCGGAGTACTCGAGTTACCTCACCCAGGGAAGCCGGGTGCATAGGTGTCTTTTGGCGTCAGGTTTCGTCGCCGTTTTCAATGGCGATCTGCTGCAGCAGGCTGCTGGCGACCAAGTCGAAAGTGTCCGGGTGGATCCAAGAGTGGATCCAAGATCTGAAGGACCTGAAAGCAGAGGGGACAGAGTCTGGGTCACTAGCCAGTGACCAGGAAGGCGATGAGCACATGCCCACCGATGTCGGGTGCTTCAGGTAGGTTGACGGTCGTCTTGACTCTTCAGCCACGAGGTCCAGGAGGTGTCGATGACAACCAGGAGCTGGATTCGAGCTGTCCCACGACGTCTGTCGATTGCTGCGGTGTCGGCGACCGGATTGGACCCAACAAGCCTTAGCAACGACAAGTCACGTGGAAACAAAGAAAGGACGTTGATGCAGACCAGCAAGGTCTGGGGTACTCACCCAGCAAGAGTAAGTCAGGCCATGTCTGGAGCAACCAGAAAAGCCCAAGCAGAAGAAGAGTTGCCTTCGGAAGGGCCCACTAGCCAACGGACAAGCGACTGCGAAGGAGCCTCGAGTGGACGCACTTGGAGCTGGCTCACAGGACACTCGTGGAGTGGAGGCCAGTGATCTTAGGTGCAGTCGGTGCTGGAGGCGGGGACTACTCGGAGCCCAAAGCACAACTTCATGGGAGACCAGAAAAAGGATGCACTTGCAAAAGTTCTCGGTGTCCAGGGGTCACGGTTCCACATTACCCACGACAGCTACGGGCCTCAGCTTCGCTGGGGACTCAGGGCAGCCTCGGTGAAGTCTGAAAATCCACCTCTGGTGATGCAAAGTCTTCGGCGTCCGGCGGGAGCTTCAGCGATGCAGACTGGACAGATGCTTAGTTGGTGCCTGCCAAGCAGGGGAGTCACTCCTTGACCCCAAGGGAGATTCTTCAGTCCTCTAATCTTGAAGTAGAGCGTCGAAGGTCCAGGATTCAGTTTCAGAGTTTCGTCCAGGGATATCTAAAGTCCTAAGGACTGGGGTCCCATACTTATACTAAGTTAGGGGGTTGGACATACTCTGGGGACCCACCTACGGGAGGGTCAGGGAAGAGGGTTAGTTACACCCATCCCCTTTGTCCAGTTTCACGCCAGAGCAGGGGCAGGTAGCCCCTGCAACCAGTTTGAACTGGGCTATGCACAGGGACACCAAATGTGCCCCCAGTGCAGGACTTCAAAGCACCAGAGAGTGCTCTCGTCCAGCCCCAATACACACTATCCTGTCTGGGGAGGTGGTTACACCTCCCTTCGACAGGAAACCTATTGTCCATGCCTCCCCTGCCGGAGTTTCGGTTAGCAGCAGGAGGCCAGACCCGTGTCTGTGGCAGCGGCATCCATTTTGTGATGCCAGGGCTCTGTGAAGTTAATACCGGGCAGGCCGGTGGGTACATGTCTCTCCCTCTAGAAGGGTGGAATGCTACCCCCGCCACCAGGACTGGCGGGAGGGTAGTATTCCAAGGTGTTTGACACCAAACACGACATGTTTTGGTGCAGCCAGTCCAAAGTTAGCATTGTACCGCAAGGATATAATGCACTTAAGAGTATATGGTCAGGCTGTACCACAAACAGCATCAGAGGATTGACTCCGAACGCTGCAGAGGGGCTCTGCTCATGCAGGGGCACCCTCTCACATAAAAACCAAGCACTCTGCCTTTAGGATTGTTAAGGCCTGCCATAGGAGTGACTTATAGGTTCATTTGTGTGTGCAATGGTAGTGATATAGGTAGCCTATACCACAGTAAGGGGTGCATGCACCACCTTACCCAGGCTGCAGTAGCAGACCTGTGGTGTCATTTTGGAGGGTCTTTCAGGGGTGGCACAATACATGCTTCAGCCCCTGGTAGGCATCTGGGGTACCTATGCCCTGGGTACATAGTATACCATATACTAGGGACTTATAAGGGCACTCCAGAATCCAATCAGAGATGTACCTAAGGTACATGGAAACCATTTTAGAGAGGAAGCAGCTAGGCTGGGGTTCTGATTAGCAGGGCCCCAGCCAGACTAAAGTCGAAAAACAGTGAAGCATCAGCAAAAAGTGGGGGTACCCATGTGAAGCAGATCCTACTCTCCTACAGGCTCGCCACGCCGGGTCTCTTCAACGTGCCCCCAAGCCCTCATCGCCTGCTTCCTGCGGCATGATCAGGCCCGATATCTACTCTCTGCTGCCCGCTCGCATGGTCCTTACACCCATGAGGCCAATGAAATCTGCATTGCAGCGGAGTTATCTAGGGAGACTAACGACTGCCACAAAGCCTTCCTTTCTCTCCGACCCTGGCACCACCAGTTGGACATTAAATATGGCCTCTTCGAACCAGCCCGGATGCGGATCACCAAGGATGGCGCCTCAAAGGACATTTATGACCCGGAGGACCTGCGCCTCTTTCTGGATGTACTCTGCACGCAGGACATGAACACTGCCTCACCCATAACCATGGAAGCCCTCCACTTGGCACTGACATCCCTATCCACCTCCTCCGGTGGCCGATGGTGGAGTGACGATGGAACCTGACACCGGGGCAGAGACCCTGACAGGACGCGTGCTCCCAAGGCGATAGAGGGCAGGCCCTCCAGGCCGTGGCAGTCCTCATCCAGGACCAGGACAGAGACAAATCTCGCTTCCCCCTGAAACCCGCTTTCACCGTGGAGTGAACACCCTGGGGGTGCCAAAGCAGGAACTTTCGGATCGATGCTGAGTATCGCCAAGACTTCATGAATGCTTGAATTTCTGAACGTGTGAATTGTTAATGCTGCATGTACGCTATGTGTGTTGTATACTTCTTTGTTTTAGCTCCCCCTGCGAGAGCAATGATAGACTTCCATGCGCACTGCGATAGCAGGCCAGTGACCTGGGGTTACACTGAGACCCCTTCCCCTGCCCCAGCCTCCCCGCACACTTGGCCTGCTCCCTGCTGGCAATGTTCTGGGCTGCACTGTGGTTCTGTTTTCTACTGGGAGCTATGCTGTCCCTCGACCTCTTGTTTCTGGACTCCTGTGGCTGCTTGGAACCTGTATGTAGATAGCCCCCCCTCCTCCTCCCCTCGGGATTGTCCCCTGCGTGTTCGCTCCAGTGTGCCACACCCACACCATTGACGGGGTTGCCACCGCCCTGACTAAGGTAACCTGCTGCCATCCTGCTGCCAGGAGTTGGTCGTTCACCTTGCCCACTCCATCCCGACTCTCTCCCTGACTGCAGCGCCTCACCAGGGGACGTGCACCCCCCTGGCAAAGGCAATACAACCCTACACCTCACTGCACTCACAGCGCCTCGGGCCCGTGTACACTAGTCCCCTCCCCTCGGGGAGCCCTAGGAATGCCTATCCTCGCTCTCTAACCCCTGCGGTCCTAGGCTGATATCCTAGGCCCCACCCACTCACGCCCATGCCTGGATGCCATTCAGACCGCCCTGCCTGCCCAAATGAGCTTCCTTGGTGTGCCGCCTCCGCAGGTTTTGACCCACGGTACAGTTCAGTGTCTCCCATGCTGCACTTCATTGCAGCAACTTATCCCGTCGCTTTCCCCTACCATCTTCTTCCCCCCTCCAATAGCCCATACCCAAGGTGCCACCTGCTCATGCACCGCATTGGTCAGCATCCTCTGGGGATCCCTTTCCCTGCATGTCCGGTATACTACCTGCCCGTCCTCCCTCCCTTCCACCCTCCTCTTCCCCTGTCTCCCACAGGACTCTCCTCTCCCTTTACCCCCACCCTCCCCTCCTTCACCCTCTACCACCATTACTTTACCCCCTCCAGACTCCCCCACCACCCCACTTAGGCCTACTCCCCCTCGCACCCCCTCGTACCCCCTCGCACCCCTCTCCGCACCCCTCTCCTCACCCCAGCCCCCTCACCGACTGCACCATCATGCCACACGCATAACCCCTGCACCACTGCCGTTCCCCTACCTGCGCCTGAATCCCCCCTACATCCCACCATAGCCCCACATCACTGCAGGTCCTCTGTGCGCCCATGTCTGCCCCCGCTACACACTCCTCCCACCCTCTTCCCGACCTCTCCTGGAATGTTAATGGCCTCACACACTACATAAAATGGAAAAAGGTGCTCTCTTATCTCCAGATGCGGCGGGCAGATGTGGCTCTCTTGCAGGAGACCCACCGGGACAACCTTGAATCCAATAAGCTGCACCGAGAGGTGGGCAAGGCGATACATAGCAGCATTGCAGCCATGCCACCCTCTGAGAGGGGGGACACCCCGTAAGTGTGGGGTGGCGATCCTCATCTAGAGATCTTTGCCTGTCACAGTCATGAAAACATGGTATGATCAGGCTGGCAGGTACACATTTGCCAAATTGCAATTTGGGGACAGGTCCCTCTAAGTAGGATCGGTATACGTGCCCACTGGGGCGAAACTTCCCATCTTTCTCTAGCTGAATTGCCTGCTCGTGGAGATCGGGGCCTCACTGTATGTCATTGGAGGGGACTGGAACCTCGCCCGGGATGCAGTCCTGAACAGGACAGGACCCCTAAACGAATGCAATGACGCCGACAGGGACCTTTTGGGAGACGTGGCCTTGGACGACAGTCTGGTGGACCACTGGTGTCCCAGTCACCTGTCAGACAAGGAATACACCTTCCTCTCCCCGGTCCATGGCACACAATCTAGGCTGGACTACTTCCTCATCTCTCAGAAAATGGTGGCTCTTGTCAGCGAGACCTGAATATTGGAAGCTGCACTATCTGACTGCTCCCTGGTCTCTTATCCCTCGATTTGGGCTTAGCCTCCACGGGGCACAAACCATGCCATCTAAACGTACAGCGATATCGCACCCCTTAGGGCAAGTCTGAATTGAAAGCTCATGTCTCCACATACTTGTCGTACAACAGGGACACAGTGGAATCCCACAGAATCCTGTGGGCAGCCGTGAAGGCAACGATACGGGGCCAACTCATGAAGGATTGTGCCCTGTCCAACAAACAAGCGACTCTCCGCTGGACCAAACTGGAAAGGCAGATAGCCTCCGTTATCCGCACCTATTGCTCTCACCCCACCCTGCCCAAACGCCGACATCTGGAACAGGCCCGCATGGCCCTAAATAGCCTCTTCACCTCCAAAGCTGAATACTCACTATATTGCCTGAAATGGCATCACTATGAACAGGGGGAGAAGGTGGCCCAATTGAGACATTGGGAAACTGCCATGTACATCCCTGCCATTCACTCGATTAGTGGGGAGATTTTCACCCGAACATAGGACATTGTTAAAAAATTTGCTTCATTGTACAAGACACTGTACACCCCAGAGATGCCAGCAACCACGGAATGCTTGGCCACCTTTTTGGAGGGCATGGACCTCCCCTGCCTGTCGGACAAGGGTAGGGAACTACTGGTGGGGGAGATCAGTAAAGAAGAGATTGCGCAGCCCATCTCCAAATTGCCCTATCACAAAGCCACGGGCGAGGGGGTCTTCCTCGCGGAGTTCTATAGTTGGGCTGCTATAGACATCAGAGCGCCCCCTCCCTGAACACCTTCAGGAAGACCCTCAAGACCTGGCTCTTCGGCTAAACAGATCTGCGGACCCCCTCCCCCCCCTCAGCGCCTTGAGACTCTCACGGGTGAGTAGCGTGCTTACAATTCCCTGATTGATTGAAGGCACCTCCTTGCATAGGGAGGAGAAATGTGGTCTCCGTTGCCTTCCGATCACTGACCTCTGGGATGCTCTTGTACTTGCCCATAAAACACAGCTGTCTAATGACGGCCTCCCACCTTTAATAATTGCTCTTCGATAGCCTGATGTAGATTGGTGTGCCTGCCGCCCCCTCTTCTTCATTCATGGACACATTTGTCCCCACCCTCCTTGTGATGTCCCCTCGAAAAGATAGACATGTAACACTGTGATGCTAGGCTTTGCTTTACTTGGATTTGTCATCTATACTGGACCGATTTATAAACATGCTAGGATTTTCTCACATAAGCCCCCTACCCTTATGGTTTAGTTCTGTTCTAAAGTTAATGTTTAGACCGCATCATTATGATCTGAACATTGTCTGTTCCACTTTGCGGTAATGGTATAATATGTCAGCACCTTTTTTTGATGTAAGCATGTGCGAATTCATCTATCATCTTTGTATTGAACCATATGCTTATGCGGAAAATAATAAAAATAGTGTTGAGAAAAAAAAAAGAAAAAAAACTTTTCAAATAACTCGCACTATGGAACAAAGATACTCTCTGACTATATCCCCGCCACCCTTCATGTTGATACAGGAGTCAGACAAAAGAGCAGACATTACAACGTTGACCTTAAGGGTGGGATTGATCAGACACCTGGTAAAGAGCAAAATCTCTCATTGGCGTGCCTAATTTACTCAGCGGAGTACTGGAGTAACAGATCTCCAGGGATCTCTAGTCAAATAGTCAGCTACTCCAAGTTCAGTGCTTATCTTATTCACCAAAACGGTTGGAAAAAAAAAAATGGGCTCAATGTGAATAATCTGCATGTGTTTTTTTCTCTCCTCTTTCCTTATTCCTTCTCTTTCATTGCTCCCTCTTTTCATTCACATAATCTGACCTTGGCCGCCATGCAGAGAGTAAAGACAGGTGGGCAGATCTACAAGAAAGTGACGTATCTGTAGAGATGCGCCACTTTCCCTGCACCACCCTGAGAAACCATTGCGCCACCATGGATGCGCCGTATGTATAATACGGCGCACCATGGCGCAAGGATTGACAGATGCGTCAGAAATTCTGACTCATCTGTTGGGGCAAAAGTCACGCATTGCTTAAGTCGTGTCGCAAGCACGACTCAACTCCAGCAATGCATTTTGAGGCCTATTCCCACTACACTGCGTCACTCCTTACGCCTGCTTCAAGCAGGCGTAAGGTTTTGATGCAGTGGCGTCCTAGAAGTGACGCCGTGAAATATTGAAGATTTCACTGCGTCACTTTTATGAGGCTTTCCTGCGTGGGAACGCCCACCCTGCATACATTATACCTGACGCAGGTATAATGTGACACAGGGCTTTACAACGTGACGCATCTCCCTAGATGCATCAGATTGTAAATTGGCTGCATTTTTTACGCCGCTGCTGCATCAGAAAAGTGACGCAACGGCGGCGCAAAAGTGTTGCAAGGGGCTTGTAAATATGCCCCAGGGTCTTTTGTTAGGAAGAACAACATAAAGATTTATACATACAACAGTGCAACAGACGAACTACATTTTACTAATCTCTCAGCGTATTTAGGTTAAGGTCGAGGGTGTGCTCATTTTTAAACCTGCATAGTCCCTACTTTTCTAAACCTTTACATCCGACATCATTGGGCTTTTCATCCCACTTTTCTTATCCATTTTGCACTTGTAGGGGCAGATTTACAAGCCCCTTGCGACACATTTGCGCCGCCGTTGCATCACTTCTGTGACGCAGCGGCGTTGTAAACAATGCGCCACGTTGCGACTTATTTACAACGTGACTCATCCAGGGAGATGCGTCATGTTGTAAAGCCCTGCGCTACATTATACCTGCGTCAGCTGTAATGTATGCAAGGTGGGCGTTCCGTCGCAAGAAAGCCTCGTAAAAGTGATGCAGTGAAATCTACAAGATTTTACTGAGTCACTTTTACGACGCCGCTGCGTCAAAACCTTACACCTGCTTGAAGCAGGCATAAGGAGTGACGCAGCATGATAGGTATGGGCCGCCCCTGAGCATTGCTGGAGTTGCGTCGCGCTTGCGACACGACTCCAGCAATGTGCTGCCCTTACGACAGAAGATGCGACACACATCTGTCTATCCTTGCCCCACGGTGCACCGCATTGTAAATGCGACGCATAAAATCTAAATCTAAATCCGTATTTGTAAAGCGCGAACTACTCACCCTTACGGGTCTCAAGGCGCTGGGGGCCGTTGTGGAAATTAAGTGAGCTATTGCCCAGAGTCACAGGATGCTGAGCTGAGCTGCCGCCGGAGCCAGGGATCGAACCGTGACCCCTGTGCTCCGAAGTCAGCTGCCCTGGCCGCTGCACCACACCATCCGTGGTGGCGCAAGGGTATTTTTGCGTTTCGCGTCTTGACTGGCGCATCCCTGCTAATTTGCAGAGATGCGCCAGTCCTTGTAAATCTGTCCCGTAGTGTATTAATGAGTGTTTTAAAATGTCATATGCAATGTTGTAACTCATGGAATGCTTAATAAAATAAAAAATGGAACTAAGCCAACTCTATCATTGTTGGAACTGTAGAATCGAGCTGACAGCAAGGACTTTGGTAAGGAACTGCCAATGGAAACTGTGTGATGGAACTGTAGCAGGGACTCTCAGATGAAACTGACTACTGAGAATAGCTCAAAGCCACTTACATAGGAGTAAGACTGTGGGATATTACTTGCTACAGGGACTGTGGGCAGGGCCGGACTGGGAACTAAAACCGGCCCTGGCAAAGTGCTCGGCCGGCCCCCCGGGGGGTTGGGGGTGCGGCCGAGCTGTTTGCCAGGGCCGGTTTTCGGCCGATTTTGTTACAGTTATGCTGCAAAAACGGCCCTGTAACAAAAACGGCCCCCAGGGGCCCAAAACCGGCCCCCACCCGTGCGGCGCACCGGGGGATTGCCCGGTGCCCGCTACGGCCAGTCCGGCCCTGACTGTGGGATGGAGCTGGTTAAAGGGTCGGTAAAATGGAGCTAGACTGCAGAACTGAGTTTGCTTCCGGAACTATGGGTTAGAGGAAGCTACAAAGGCTGTGTGATAAGCTGATGGATGAGACTCTAAGGAAGAAATGGCTATAGAACTGAGGGTTGGTGCTGACTGTCCCTTTGGGATTGCACCATGTACAGTGTGGTATAAGTTATTTCAGGCACTGTGGATAGTGTTAATTGCAGGGGACTGGTATGGAACTTGCAGAAGCAACTATGGAATATCCCTTGTATGGGCTGTGAAGTGCTGACTACAGGCAGTGGGATACAGGTGGATGGGTGGAAATAGTGATAGCGGTTACTGCAGAGAGTTGAGTGTGACATTAAGATCTGGATTCAAGATGCTGGTTTGCAAATTGTCATTGGAACTGTGAACTGGAGCTGTCTACAGCAGGGCCTATAAGGCAGTAAGGACTGCACCAACTGTAGGGTATAGTAGAGGGATAGAGCTGGCTGCACAGATTTCAGAGTGGAGCTAGTTGCAGAGACACTGAATAAAGACAGCCTTCTGGGAGTGGGTGCAGTGGTGTAGGTTTTTGTTTGTATGCACCATTATTAGCACACTGAAACTCATTACCAGACTTGTTCGCCCAGTTACAAGGCTTACAAAATAGTCATCAACGTTTGACCTTCTGAGTGAGAGTATGATACAATGTTTCGAGAGCAGATGGGGAGAGCGAGTGAGTCCAATGAAATAAATCAAGGAGGTGCTGAAGTTGGAAATGAAGACATGAAAAAGCAGATGAAGGAAAGATAGCGGTAGGGTAGTCATAGAGTTGGGTGAGGTGTCTTAGGAAGGAGGGAAAGACAGGGTGGAGAAAGTTGAGTTTGGGAGCAATTGTAGGCCTGGGAGCAGCGCATGTTGATGTGGACTAACCTTGGTAGGGTTAGTCAAATTTGGAATTAGAACCAATTGAATGGAAAGAGTACTGAAAAAGGAGCAATTGCTGGATGGGTCGTGACAGGGGTCTTGAGGATACCCACGATGGGGAAGAGGAATGAGGACAAAAGAGCTATAAGGATGGTCAATACCTGTTTCCTTGCTGTGGTATGTTCATACCATCATGAACAACACTTGAGCATTAACACTTTCTATTTGTGTTAGTGAGTGCAAATGTGTGCACATGTTCATAGTCATGATAGGATTTCTGTACTTTAACAAATAAAGTATACTAAATATATCATAGTAATTAGCTAAATAAAAAGCTCTACAATGTCTTAAAGCATTGTGAATATATGTCCAAAGATTTACAAGGTTGATTTACCAAATGTGGGACAACAAAAATGACACCCTGGAGTTTACAGTGGTCTATACCTTCATTAATGTGCACGCATTTAATGATGCACTGGAGTTGGAGCTACCATGCACTAAAAAAATTAGGAAGAACAGGATAATAGTGTGGGTCTAACACCTACCAGAAGATATGAAATGAATAAGGTCTAGTTTTAGTGGGAGGAGCTTTTACAGAAGTTATCAATCTAGTTGAAATTAAGGATGAGCAACGTTTTTTATAGAGAGCAAATATTTATGAAGTTCCTGATATTGCCCCCCTCAGGAACATTGTAAGTTTGCTGGACCTTAGCAAAGATTTGTTTCAGCATTTCAAGATAATTTTCACCACATAATAGGTTCATTTTCCCTCTAAACGAACAAAGTCAGGTTGGGGAATTAGAGTTACTGGGCCAACTGGAATTGTAGGTTAAGTGGGAACAATTACTAGTGGATGGTATTCCATCTTGAGGTTTGACCTGTTGTAATAAGGCGAAGTCTCCAGGTGGAATATATGGAAAAGTCCCAAGTCCTGCATCAGCATAGTAATTCTGATTTCCACATTGTAAGAAATTCGGTTACTGTTTGAGGGGGGTAAATCCCTTCTCAAGCAGCAACCACAATTCTTCTCAGGGTAAACCTGTGCTTAACCTTTGGGTAGTTTGGCACAAAGCAATCAGGCTTAAACTTAGAGGCAAAGTATTTGTGCAACACTTCAAATAATAACACAGTGAAAACACACCGCAAGAGGATCCCACACCAGTTTCAAAACATAGAGTATTTTATTTAAATTATAACAAGACTAAAACAACAGAAATCCAATCAGTAGAAACGAAGATATGCAGGTTTAAAGATTTTACTAAAAATAGTGGCAAAAAACAGAAAGCGCCACCTGATTATATCTGGTGACCCCGGACCGGGACAAAGTCACAAGTTCAGGCTGACGGAGATGGAGCAAGGTCCGACTACAGGGACCCAGTTGGGTCTACTGAAAATAGTACTTTACATCCTGATTTGCGGAGCGTTGTGAAAATCCATGCTGAAGATGCGTCACACAGCCAAAGTGATATGTTGGTTCCGAGATGCAGCGAGGATGTGGCGGAAGGTCCTGTATCATCATCAAGGATCCTGTCAATGAGGGCCTGCGATGCGAAGTCCAGAATCGAGGATCTGTTGTGCTGTAGGGGCGATGTGTCGGTTCCGAGGAGCTGCAAGGCTGTGATGTGGAGTCCGGCATCATTGTCGTGCCTGCTGTCGATGAGGGGTGCAAGGGCCTGCGCTGAGGATGCATCACGCAGCGGCGGTTCCGAAGGGACGACAGCTAGGATGCGATGCGGGTCTTTTTGTCGGTACTGATCCATGCAGTAGTGGCGATGCATCGTTTCTGCTTAGGGTTGCACTGCGAAGCAGAGGGGATGCGTTGGTTCCGCTGGATCCACAGAGGCTGGCAGAGCACCTTAGGCCCACTTCTATGGGTCCCAGACTGGGGTGGCACCTCTTGGTAGATGGCAGAGTCCAGGTGCTGGGTTCAAGGTTGTTGGAGCCTTCTGTCCCTGAGGCTCAAGCCAGGAAGTCAAACAACTAGCTTTTGGAGTCACTTTGGGGTACTAGGTTCAACAAATGCAGGTCCGGACCTTCTCACCCAGGCAAGAGGGCAGCAGGTCAGCACAGCAGGACTGCAGTTTTTCTGGGCAGCATTCCAGCAGAGTGACAGTCCTTTCAGAAGCACAACAGTCCTTCTTCCTGACAGAGTATCCACAGGTCGAGGAGTGTACTGAAGAGTTTGTGCCTGAGGTCCAATAGTTATACTTGGTGCCCTTCCTCTGAAAGATGGGAGAAGCTTCTAGAAAGTCCCTTTGAAGTACCCAGGTATCCTGCCTTTCCTGCCTTGCCTCCAGACTAACTACAGGGGGTATGAAGTCCTTTATGTGGAGGCAAGACGCAGCTTAGTCAAGTGTAAATAGAGATGAGCCCAGCTCCGCCCTCCCTTCCTGCCAGTGATGGCCCATCCAGGCACACCTAAGATTTCTATTGTGTGTGGCTGTCTAGGAGGAATCGAGAAAGCCCAACTGTCAGCTACACCCAGCCATGTGACACAAAGACAGGCTACAGGCAGAAAAATGGCTAAGGCAGGAAAACCCAACTTTCTTAAAGTGCCATTTTGAAAATGGTAATTTAAAATGCCTCTCTACCATAGGAGAGGATTTTTCATTACAATTCCAAAGATACAAAACATAAACAGGTTACCTTTTTCCATTTAGAAATGACAGCTTAATAAATGTAATAAGGTAACTCCAATTTTATCCTATGAAAGAAGTAGGCCTTGCAGTAGTGAAAAATCAATTTAAGAGTTTTTCACTACCAGGACATGTGAAGCTTAAACGTACATGTCCTACTTCTTAAATACACTGCACCCTGCCCCCTGGGCTGTCCAGAGCCTACTCTAGGGGTGACGTATATATATTAAAAAGAAAGGTTTTGACCTGCAAAAGGTTTCTTTTGCCAGGTCGAACTGGCAGTTTAAAAACTGCGCAACAAGGTTGCAATGGCAGGCCTAGGACATGTTTAAAGGGGCTAATTAAGTGGGTGGCACAATCAGTGCTGCAGGCCCACTCATTGCATTTAATTTACAGGCTCTTGGTACATGCAGTACCACTTTACTAGGGACTTATGAGTAAATTAAATATGCCAATTGGGGATAAGCCAATGTTACCATGTTTTAAGGAGGAAGCACATGCATTTTAGCACTGGTCAACAGTGGTAAAGTGTGCAGGCCAGCAAAAACAAAATCAGAAAAAATGGAGGAGGAAGGTAAACAGTTAGGGGGAAGACCACCCTTAGGATGGCAGTTCTAACACACATGTTGTTGTCCAAAAATATATATTCCCATTATGCCTCTCCCGAAATTACCAGGACCTCTTCAATAATGGCAATTCTGGGAATTATAAATAGCCCTTTGTAAAGCCGAACCATTGGCCTCATTTAGAGGTTGATGTTTACGGAACATAGACCAAAAGCCAGCAGACACTAGTCTGCCAACCTCTTTGTTCCTCTGCTATCAGGAGAGTTGCTGATTTTCTACTGGAAGAGCCTCAGCTGCCTCCAGTTTTGAAAACATCCAATATGGCAGCCACTGCAGATCCTCAACTCAACAGCATCTGAAGGCTCATCCTCATTGGAACAGCCCTTCCAATGCAGTGTTCTACGGTTAATGCCTGCCATGCATGGCATGGTGAATGCAAAGAGGAAAAAAGCAAAATGTCCACCACATGCTGGGAGAGAACTAAACCATATCAGATAAAAGCAAAACACGTTGGGTTTGTTTCTGAAAGACAAACAGCATGCTGACCTGGTTGTATTGGCATGATGGCACTCCCATTGCATTTAAAGTGAAAGTGTTCTGGCGCTGTGTCAGCAACAGCACGTTTATTAAAAAAAATCCGACTGACACAGGCTGCAAAGCCAGTTGAGGGACTTTCTCCATGACTCTGATGGCCTGGTTTGGGCCATCTGACCTTTAAGTGAACTGCTAACTATTTTCTGCAAAGAATATGCTAGGGAGAATCATACTGCTAAATCATGTTGTTACTGTTACATAAAGATGTATGTGTGTGACAAATTATTGCAAAAGTCATGAACTTCTCATATGGCAAAGCCAATAAAATTTGTTTAAAAAAGAAAACTTCCCAACTTAGCACATTTCTATGTATTCCATCACCTGAGCCTCCTGAAATGATGGTTCTTGCACTTCTTGCAGAATTGCATTTATTCTTTTAGAAATTGTATGCATATCCTTAACTAGCAGGATCTGGGTGTTTATTTTGTGTGTCATTTGCACAATTAACATTTTGTTAGCAGATCCGATTTTTAATGCATGCATATCTCTTGTATAGGACATGACAAGCTTGTATGTTCGTTTTGGGTGATTGATGAGAGCCATAAACTCCAGAAAGCTAGAGTTATGTAAATCAGAAATAATGTCAATTAAATAAAATGCAGATCAGATATTTAATTAAGAATCTAAATGTCAACTTCTTCTTTTCCTTCTTTGTATCTCCTTATAGTACCATGGCTCATACAGAATAAGGGTTTATGAAAAAGAGAACTTTGGGGGCCAGATGATGGAGTTTAAAGACGATTGCCCACATGTTCATCAGCACTTCCATTTCCATGACATCTACTCCTGTAATGTCCAGGATGGTCATTGGGTCTTCTATGACGAGCCTAACTACAGAGGACACCAGTACTACCTAAGACCAGCAGAGTACAGGAGATACAGTGAATGGGGGTCCTCAAGTCCACGGGTTGGGTCTTTCAAACGAGTGAGAGATAATTTCTAAAATGCTTTCAATGCTGTTACAGAAAGCTAAACTGAATAAAAAAATAAATTGTGGTCCTTATGTGCATTTTTCTACTTTGTGCTGGAGCAAATTGTATTTTATCAAATATACATGGTATATGGATTTTCCTAATTGGTAGTCTCAAGGAAGTACTTACTTTATTGATGACACAAGGCTTAGTATTATGCTTCTCTTTTACTCAGTTTACTATAGAGCAGCAGTACAACTATGCTTCCCAATATTCCTGGGAAGAATTTAGTCCAATGTGCACAGGGATCCCAGCACTAATCCATGGGTAGTACAGTTGATTAGAGCTTCCCCGGCAACGAGCACTTCCTCCTTTTGCTGATCCAAAATGAATATGTCATTGAGAATAAAGAAAACACTTGTCATGAGAAGCAATAAACATTAATGTTCAATCTTTGCTACCAGGCTAAATTGTGGTCACGATCCTATATCTAATTGTGAGAAAGTGGATTATTAGTGAAGTGGGTGGCGAATCTCTTCAAGTAGTAATGTCACTATTCCTTAGAAGGTCCAGTTAGGTGTCAACAATTTAAACCTGAGTTCAAATCTTGGTAGCTGTAGCACAGAGAAGACAGGCTTAACTTAGAAGAAATGAGTAAAACATTCATAAGTACCAAAAAAATGAAAAAGTAAAAAAAAAAAACAATGCAATCAAATCCCACTCCAATTTATAAAATAGAGTACATTTTAATGAGAATATAGATACCGATACGACAAAACTCTGATGTAGGGAACCAGCAATATGATTTTGCAAAGTTTTAGATGTTTCTAGCTCCAAAGAGCAGAAAGCATTATCCGTGGGTATCTGGTCGCGCTAGACCAGGTCAAAGTCAAAAGTTAAGGCGTGGGTCGGATACAGGGATCAGGTTCATCCTGGTGGAAATTATCTTTTGACTTAGTCGTATTTCTGGAGAAAATACCTCTTCAACGGGAGTCGAGGGTGGATCCATGGAAGGGCTCCTTGACGGCGACCAGCTGAAGTGCAGGACCTTGGTGGGAGCCTCTGCTGTGGTGGGAAGATCGAGGCTCTCGACGTCGGAGGCAGCAAAACTCCAACTCGGTGAAGGCCAAAGCCCAGCCCCAGGAAGATGTCATTGTCATTTGGGTGCTGCTCGGCGTTGATCCTGGTGAAGTCCTCTACCATTCAACGTAGAAATGTTTCTGGACGTCAGGATCCTTTCAGTGGGGCATACCAGCAAGTTGAGCCCGACCAGCAGTTCGACATCAGCAGCTGTGGTTCAGTGGCAGTCCAGTGGTAACTTCTGACACTTTTTTGCAGAAAGCTTGGAAAAAACGTCAAGTGTCCACTCTTGCGTTATTTTTTAGAGAGGGAACGAGCACTTTTTAACACCAGACAAGGGTCCAGGACTTTTTGGGCATCACTTTTGGGCATCACTTGGGGATGGGACTCAGCCTCCCAGAAGCCATTAGCAGGGTCCAGGGCAAATCCAGCTGGAACTGGTCAATTGGGATCAGCAGAGATTTGGGCTTCTTGTAGTTCTTATGTTCGCGGAACTGAGTAGGAGGCTAGCTAATTAGCCGTTGGAGTCCACTTTTCTGTCCTGAACAAAAGTTGGAAGTTGGGTTTCTGTCCACAGGTTCAACAGCAGATGCAGTGCTTCTGTCTTCCACAGGTCCCGAGGTGTTCTGAAGAGTGTGCTGAAGGTACCACTTTTATGCCCGGTGCCACTTTTATGCCCAGTGCCATCCTGTGGATGGGAGAATCTCCTGACCAATCCCTAACCAATGGGATAAAAGTTCCAAGGGATGTCTCTACCCACTTTTGCAGCACTTCATGTATGTTGTACTGCAAACTATCCCACAGTGCCCTTCTCTGTCTAAAACCAATTTAGCTGAACCTTTCTTCCCCACTCTGGCTACTTGGACAATGGCAGGCCTAGGTTTGAGTTATATATGCCTGTAACAGAGGATGCCCCTTTGAAACTTGTGCCTTTGGAGTTCACATCCCCAGGCCATCCTGTCAGGAGGAGGTCACACCTCCTCCCAGCCAAGGCCCTTTTGTCCTTTTTCCTGGGATCTATTCACACCTAGAAGCAGGCTGCCAGGTGCCAGTTGAGGTTTAACTCTGGAAAGGCTACTAGAGGCTTTCGGCAGGAAAATGCTAACTTTCTAAAAGTGTCATTTCCAGAATAGTAATTTAAAATCTGACCTGCCCATTGCTTTGGCTTCAAAATACTTTTAATTTTAGTCCTTCAATCATGGTTCTAGCTATTGCCAACCTAAATTTATGCATTGTAAGGTGTTATAATGTAACACAGTGCTTTTCTATGTGAGAGCCAGCCTTGCACAGTGAAAAATGACTTTGGGGATTTTTCACTGCCAGGACATGTAAAACGTAAGCACCAATATCCTACATTTTAAATACCATGCACTGTGCCCTATGGACATTTAGGGCCTCCCTTAGGGGTGGCTTATTAGTATTAAAAAGGAAGGTTTAGGCCTGTTAAAAGGTTTATTGCCTGAGTGAATTTTCAGTTTTAAAACTGCACACTCAGGCTGCAGGGGCAGGCCGGAAGACATGCTCTGCCTTGTCACTTAAGTAGTTGCAAATTAGGTACTGCAGTCCACTAGTGGCATTCAGCTCACAAGCTATACTAGGGACTTATAGGTAAGTTAAATATGCCAATCAGGGATTAGCCAATTCTATATGTTTTTAGAGGTCAGAGCACACACACTGGTCACTGAGTGGCAGCGCCCCAGTTTTCAGAGTCTGTGCACCAGCAACAGAATCCAGCAAAAAGTGAGGGGGGATGATCACGCAAAAGGGTATTTTCTTACAGTAACTCTGCAATGTCATCTAAAAGCATGCATATATTTTTTTTTTCAAAGTTCTTTTTATTCAGCATTTTAACCACATACATGATGGCAGCATTCACAATGACAAGAAAAGAGTACCAAACCCCCTGCTTAGATGACCATCTAATGAGGTTACATTTTCTAACAATGGGGGCATCAGCACTTCTCTTTTTTTATATATGCCCGCTCATCCTGTTTTCAAGATAAATCAATTAAACATTCCCAAACAATAAAACCCCCACCCGTCCATCCCTACCCTCCCCCAACTGAAAAACAAATAGAGGACGAATGCTAGAGCCTGCGAGTGTTGGTCTCTTGGTCAAATGTATATGTCTTTCGGCTTTTTCGTTTACCGGTGATAAACTGGCCCAGTCAGGTGATCCCTCCCATCCCAACTAAAACTGAAACAGGTGCATATCACGCAGTGTAGGTGGGCATACTGCCAAGGGAAGGCCCTTTGTCAGGTAGGCGACCAGGGGGCCCCATTTATATTAAAATAAATTATATTCGTCCCTAAACACATCCGCCATCCTTTCCATGGTCAGGAGCCTCCAGAGGCGGGAAAGCCACTGTGAAAGTGCTGGCGCTGCCTTCTTTTTCCAGGCCACTGCAATCGCTATCTTGGCTGCTCCTAAGCATGCCCCTATAATTGCTCTATCCGCTTTGGTCTGGTGCTCTAGTTCTGGCCCTCTCAAGCCTAGCAGAGCCCCCTCCATGGTTGTTGGAATAGGATACCCCAGCATCTCCTTCATGCGTGATAGGATTTCCTCCCAGAATGGACGTATCATAGGGCAATCCCACCATATATGACAAAAATCTCCTAAGAGGCCGCATACTCTCCAGCATAAATCCGATGTCTTTGGGAAACTCTTTTTGAGTTTGGACGGATATAAATACCAATTGAAGAGGATCTTATAGTGTGCATCCCTTAGATCTAATGAGGGGTTATCTTTGGCCATGTCCCTCCACGGTTGCTTCCACTCCGCCTCTGAGATCTCTCTCCCTGTCCATTGGTCCTAAGATTGCATATAACGGGGTCTCGGTGCACGTGTTGTAGTGAGAAGAAGATTGTAGAGAAAGGAAATCACTCACCTCATTGAGCCCACCCTCTGAACAAATTTCTCTATCGGTGTCTTCTCGCGCGTGGCAGCCTCCCGAACCTGTGGCTGAAGTGCCCAATGTTTAAGTTGAAGGTAGTGGAAGTGTTCACTTGGTGGCACACTGAAATCCCTCTGGCAGCTCTCAAACGTTAAGATATCATAGTTATGAAATAGATCAGAGAGCATCAGGCATCTGCCTTAATTCCAGGCGTCAAATGGGCCCTCGTAGAGCGCTGGGGGGAATTCTGGGTTGAAATGTATCGGGGTATATGGCGAAGGGAAAGAGGACTAATCCCGACCCCTAGAAACCTCATCCCAGACTTTGAGTGTAGTGCGCGTGGGTGTGCTAAGATATGCGTTCGGCGGTCTGTCTTTCTCAGGCTTCCATATCACATCCCAGATCGTCCTACCCACTATTGCCCTGTCCATGTGTAACCAATGTTTTTCAGATTCTCTTTTAGACCATTCTGTCAGAATTCTTAACTGAGTGGCTTTAAAATATAGCCCAAAGTCTGGGAGAGCAACTCCTCCCTCGCTTCTTGGACGACGCAGAGTGTGGAAGGGAAGCCGAACTCTGCCATTTTGCCATATAAAACGAATAGTGAGAGTGCGTAATCTGGCCAAGAATCCCCTCTCTAAATCTATTGGTAGGGTTGGAATAAGTATAACAGTTTGGGAAGTACAGTCATTTTTATAGCATGGATGCGCCCCAGCCACGAAATAAAAAGAGGCTTCCACCGTTTGAGATCTTGTTGGATTTGTAGCAGCAGTGGGGGATAGTTAGCTTTAAACAAGCCTTCCAATCTTGGAGTCAGATGGACACCTAGATAGTTCAACGAGTGCTTGGCCCATTGCAGCGAGGTAAGTTTCCCAAGCTTGGTAGTTTCGGTCTCCGAGAGAGTGAGGTTCAGAATAAAAGACTCCGACAAGTTTATTTTAAAACCCGATACCACCTCAAATTCCCGCAATTCCCTTTCTAATGCTTGTAGAGATTGGGCAGGGGAGGTAAGGGATAGCAACACGTCATCGGCGAAGAGCGATATCTTGTGCTCCTCGCCGCCAAAGGGAATGTCCAGGATATCTGTCACCGCCCTGACTCGGAGCGCCAAAGGTTCTATGCTCAGAGCAAAAAGTAGAGGCGAGAGCGGGCAGCCCTGTCTTGTCCCCCTCTCGAGGGCAAAGAGAGCCGAACTAATCCCATTGACCTGCACTCTGGATCGGGGGAGTGCGTAATTAGCCCTGATCATATCTATAAATGGCTTGTTGAACCCAAAGTATTCCAGTGTGAGGAAGAGAAACGCCCAGTCCACCCTGTCGAATGCCTTCTCCGCATCCAGACCCACCACAACCGCCGGTATTCTAAACTTGGAAACATTCTCGATCAAATGTAGGGTTCTACGGATGTTGTCGTGAGTCTGTCTGCCCTTTATAAAGCCAGATTGATCAGGGTGGGCTAACCCTGGCAACAGGTCCTCCAACCTCGCCGCCAAAACTGATGAATACAACTTGGCGACCAGGTTTAAAAGTGCTATGGGCCTATGTGAGGCGCAAGTTTGCAGGTTTTTCCCAGGTTTCTGGATAACCGAAATAACCACTTCCGCCATTGATTGCGAGGTAGTCGCGCCATCCGCCATTGTATTGAATACTTTTGTAAGCTGTGAGGTGATGTCTGGTGCGAACGTTTTATAAAAGTTGGCCGTTAGGCCGTCTGGCCCCGGGGATTTATTAGGTTTAAGTGCCGCAATCGTCTTTCCTACGTCCTCCTCTGTGATGGGGGCATTAAGATTTTCATTACAAGCCTGGGGAACCTGTGGGAGCCTAAGCAATTGTAAATAGCAGCGCTGTGCCGCTTCATCGAGATATTCCCTAGTGTACAGTACTTTATAGAAATCCCCAAAAATGTTAGCCTTGTCCGCGTCGGCATTCAATAGGGTTCCCCCTGAATCCAATATTCCCCCTATGTACTCCTTTTCCCTCTTTTCCCGTAATTGTTGTGCAAGATGGGAGCCTATCTTATTACCCTGTGCATAAGAGACATTGCGCATACGTGAAAAGGGTGAACTCCACTCTGCTCGCATAGATGGCTTTTACCTTCCCCCTTAAGGCACTCAGTTTGCGCTGTAACAGGCGTGAAGGGTTCTGCTTGTGCTCCTTCTCAGCGGTCGCTAATTCCGCCTCCAGAGCTTTTCTCTCCTTAGCTCTCTGTTTATTTAGGGCTGAGTTAAGCTCCATGTATTTCCCCCTTATAACCGCCTTAAAGGCGTCCCAATTAATCAGGTGAGAAGTATCCTGAGGTTGGTTTATGCGAAAGAATTCCGAAATCGCCCCCGCAATTCCTCACGCATTAGCTTGTCTCTCGTCAGGGAAACTGGAAAGTACCATCTTGGAGGCTCCCTTTTCCCAGTTTAAAGTAATCGCAACTAAGCTGTGATCAGAGATAGAGATCGGCAGGATTTTTGCATCCTGGAGGGACCCCATTAACCCTTGGCTTATAAAGATATAATCTAATCTCGAATATGTTTGGTGGACATGGGAAAAGAAGGAGTAATCTTTGGTATCAGGGTGTACCTGCCTCCATGCATCTAATAATCTCATAGCGTGTATGGAGTGTTTTATTGATTTGGGGAAACTGCCTGTGGGCGCTCTGTGAGGGTGGGTGCTATCCAAATCTACCTGCCACGTGAGGTTGAAGTCCCCCATCAGTATTGTCGGCCCCTCAGCAAACCCTCCCAGCATATTGAGCAAGGAGGACAAGAACGCCTGTTGACCTGTGTTACGTGCATATGCCGAGACAAACGTACACAGCCTTCCCCTGAGAAACCCCTTAACCATGATAATCCTTCCCACCTTATTGATTTTATGGCTTCAGGTTGAAATTTGGAAGAATTGTGTAACAGTAAAGCCACCCCTCTGTGTTTCGTAGCCGCTGAAGATCTGTAGATCAAAGCGTAGCTTTTGTGGCGCAATCGTAGCTCCTCCTCCCTCTTTAGGTGTGTTTCCTGTAGGGCCACCACCTCAAAAAGTGGTCCGAGAGATTATTCCAAACTTTTTTACGCTTGAGGGGTGATTTTAAGCCCTTTACGTTCCAAGAAGCTAATGCAATTGGCATAGTCCCATCGTGATCCCCCTCCGCATAGAATGGACCTGAAGCCACAACATCACCATCCCTTCATCTTTTACTACCAAGGAACTGAGCATAGCTTCCACAAAAATTGAAAATGCATTGTAAGCCCGCTAAGATGGGCGACTATTGACCCCAAGAGACCAGAATCCGTCCTCCACAATCCCCCCTTCACCCAACGTTTAACAAAACGAAATACCCAAAACCTGCGCTGGGCAGCTCGTGCTCCCACGGCTGTAGAGTCCTGGAAAATACGGTTAATGATGTAGGGCGTCCGGTCTAGGTCCGGACCCCGGCTATTCCTCAAAACCGGTATCCATCGCCAACGCAACTTGTATAGTTGTAGAGTTCGAATGTAGGTGATTGCAGGGGTGTTAAAAGCGAAACCTGGCAACCCATTGATCCCTAGGTGAAGGCTCCATCCTTCCAGAGCTTATGAATCATGAAGAAATCCCCTCCTCAAGCATTACCACCAGGAGATCCAGATTTAAAAATTCTAGTCCTTGGAGTGGCGGCCCCTTGAGCTCACGTCCCATTGAGACAGTTTGTTGGTTCCTTTCTTATTAGCAGGGTCTCCCAAGCGAGCCTCTGGCCCCGGAGGGAGCCTAACAAGCCTCAAACCTTCCTCAAGCTCCGTGACGTGCTTTGTTTTATTATTGAATTCAAAAGTCAGACCAAAAGGGTAAGTCCATCTGTATTTAATTTTGTCCGCTCTTGGTTTTGTGATGTGAGGTCAAAATTGCTGCCGCCGTAGAAGAGTCGAGGGCGCCAAACCCTGATAGAGGTTACAGGGAAAGCCCTGAAATGATATCTCGTCCTTTTTCCGGGCCGCCTGCAGGATGGCCTCCTTCACTTTGAATGAGTGGAGCTTCACCAGGATGTCACGTGGTCGACGTCGCCCTCCCCAGGCTGGGGTCCCACTCGATGGGCCCGATCGATCTTGATCTTCATTTGGTTCGCCCCTAGGATTTCTGCAAAGAGCCCCTCCAAAAATGCTTCCAGGTCAGTACCCTCCGCCCCCTCCTCCAGGTCCTTAATTCTAATGTTGTCTCTTCATGCTCTATTTTCGAGGTCCTCGGTCTTTAGCAGCGCGGACTGCAACTGGGTGTGGAGCTCCTGTATTTTATCCTGGGATGCCGACATTCTTTTATCTAGATCTTGAGTTTGCGCCTCGACATCTAGCACTCGTGTGCCCACTGAGTCCAAGTCCTGCTGGAGTGTAACCATCTGTTCCGAGAGATCCGCCTTCAGTTGGTCCATGGAGGATTGGATATCCACCTTAATCTCTGTGCGGAGTTCCGCCTTGAAGTCCCTAAGGGACGCAATGAGATCTTCTTTGGTGAGTGCCATGGTCGTGGCGTCGTCAGCACGATCCTCCAATATTTTCTTCTCTGACGTAGTGAAGTAGCTGGACACCTTAGCAGAGGCTTTTTTTGGTAGCATATGTGCAACTCCTTCACCTCCTCCCTCCGCGTGTGGAGAAACCCGCACTTTTTAATCGTGTCGCCTCTCCCGCGTTGTTCCCTCCTGCGCGTCACCTCTTCACCCTCCAGAGGAATTTCCTACTTCTTCAAAAAGGGAGAATCTTGTGCCCTTCCCCAGTGCTGAGGTCTAAGTGCAGCACCTGCGAGAACCAAGGCCGGCAATCAATCCTCCCACTGGGGAGTGTCGACCTTAGAGCTCCTGCTTGTCGCCAGCCCTCATCTCCCAGTAGTCCTACATATAGAATCCCATACACAGAGTCCAAAAGGGGCAGTTATGCTTAGTCCTGATTGCTGCTTTGGTGCGTGGCGGGCGCCATCTTAAGGTCAGGCAAGTCTCTTCTGGGGGCCACAGCTGAATCAGGGAAGCTCCAATCGATTGCCCCCACTGGTTATCTCAGCCCCCAGGCCCATCGTTTCATTTGGCCAATTGCTGCCACTCAAGCTGCTCTCTTACGTGAAGGGGGGTCGCCCGCGCTGGGAGTCCGATATTTTCCTGATGCTGGCAGCGGACCCGTGGGTCCAGGCAGGCGCCCGCCGCCGCTCAAACACTCCGCCTCCTGCTTCCCCCGCAATCGCCAGATCCCACCGTAGCTCTCCTCCGCCGATTGTGGTCTTCAGGGGGTGAACGCATCTACGGCCATGAGACACGGCAGCCGCCGCGGGAGACAGGAATGGAGATCCCGGGCACCCCCGCCATTTTGTGGGTCGTTCACTCCGCTACCAACGCGGTGAGTTGAAAGCTGATACACAGCCTTGATTCAGCTGTCGCTCGTCCTCCACAACCGCCGCCGCCTGCACAACATAGGTCTCCTCGCCCACCGCTCACATTCGGAGAAGAAATCGCTAAAAATCAGCCCTATTTACAGCACGGGGTTCCGGAGCCAAGGTGAATTACGTCCACCCGGCCATCTTGCTTGGCCACGCTCCCAGCATGCATATTTTTACATGGGAGGGATAACCCTACTAAGTATAATGTGGATGGATAATACTCACCTTAATGTTTCTGATAAAAATTGAACTTTCCTGACATTATCAGGTAGAAAAATCCACATTATACGTGGATGCTTCATGTTACAAATTAAGTTACGACAAGTGGAGTCTTATGTTATACTCCTGTTATATTATTAACAATGCTCCTAACCCACCAAACTGTTGGTTCCCCTGCTTTGCTTAGAGTTAGGGGAGGTACTGCGTTCATGGCAGCGGAGGCCTTTGATCTGACAAACCATCCACCGCAAAGCCATCAAGTGAAAGGGTTTTGCCTCAAAAGCAGCACTTCTGTAACACTCCTCATTTATTAGTCCTAAAAATAAAATATATTTTAAAAAGTGTTTGTTCCCAAACTATATTGAAGTAAGAACCGTATGAAAGGGAATAAGGGACTACCAGTGTTACGGTTAGGAGGTAAGGGTGTCTGGTAAAGGGATTAAGAATACATGATAAACGGTTAAGGGTGCATGGTTGAAATGGTTAAGGGTTAAGAGTTTGGCATACAGATTTAAGTGTTAAGATTTTGAGGTATGTGGGTAAGAGGTTAAGAGTTAGGGAAAATAGGCTAATGTTATAAAGGTCTAAGAGTAAAGGGTATGGGTTAGATATCAAGGAAATACTTATATAGGGTTAAGGGTTTGCAGTATAGGATTACAAATTAGTTTCGGGAATTTTTGTAAAATATTTTAATTTTAATTTTCCATTTTAACATTTAAGATAGAATGCTTCCAATAGTGGATCAGCACATTCACAAAAAGCAACAAATAATTTACACAACTCTGCGACACTGTTTTAGCTTTCAATGGAGGCATATTCTGGTGTAGTCTTTAGGACTGCAGATCACAGGGGTGAGCCGAGTCCTCTGACCCCGTCCATTCTCTTTGACCTCGTATCTCTTGTGTCTCTTCTCCTGTGTTATCTATCACTCTGGGGGTCTCCCCTAAACCATGGTAGCTTAGCCAATATCCCCATATATTATGGAACTTAGGGGGACATCCTCTCGTCTTGTGCGTCACTCTTTCTGCTCCAATATACAGGTCTATTCCCTGTTACCAGTGTCTTGTCCTAGGAGTCCGGTGGAATCCCCATGTTTTTGCCAGATTTATTTTAGTAACCACTAGTTCCAGCATGGAGAGTATTAACTTAGGGCCAGATTCCGACTTTGGTGTTCTGGGAGCGGTCTGCCACGCCAGAGCCCCGCTCCCAGACTGCCAAAGTCAACCGCAGGCTGCCCGCCAGATTACAAGTTGTTTTGTAGTCTGGCAGGCGGACAGCACGGCAGTGCATTTCATAAGGCACCGCAATGAGAGTTCCACAGCTTGTACCTGCACGGCATGGACTATACAGCCCATGTCGTGCAGGTACTGGGGGTGCATGCATACAGGGGGGCACACAGGTGCCCCCCTGCATGCATCCCATGCATAGAGCAACAGGGGGCCCTGTAGGGCCACCTTTCTTTCCCTACCACCACACTTTTCATGTTAGGCTCACCGCCATGAAAAGGCTGGCAGTGGGGAAAGTCGTAATATGCTTGATGGTGCCGCAGCGGCACTGCCAAGCATAATGCTTCCCCTGACTGCAACGCAAAACAACCAGGGATTGCGGATCCATGGCGGTTGCAGCAGTCCCATGGCAATCCGACTGGCATACTCATTATACGGCGGGCGGACCGCAGGTGCAGCGGACCCCGACTGCCACCGCACCTCCACCGTGAGTGTGGCGGTCCTATGGACCGCTGTACTCGTAATCAGGCCCATATTTCTAGTTTTATCAACATCATTGAGGATACCCAGAATGAAAAACTAGGGAGTGATTGGGATGTCACAGTCAAGGATTTGCCCCAGTTCCCTTGTTATAACTCTCCAATATTCCTGCATCATATTGAACCCCCATATTGTGTGCAGAAACATACCCTCTTCTGTATTGCATTTCAAGTACTTTGGGGTGGTGGCCTGATTCCATTTTATGGCTCCTACCCCTATTGTAGGATGCTCAATATAGTATTTTTAATTGTATTAGGCATAGTTGTGCCTTTATTGTAATCTCAGTCTAGTGCATTAGTACTGCCTCACAGTCAATATCTTTCATTTCCCTCAGGTCAGTTTCCCACTGTGTTCTTAGATGTAATGATCCATCTGGCATGTTCTTAATAAGAGTTTTGTAGATGGAAGAGGCTGCCCGTTTCTTCATCTTGTCCATCAGCACTCTGCTTTCCAGAGGGCCATATTTTGAAATCTCAGCCCATACCAGTTGCATTGTATGCCTAAGTTGGGTGTATTTGAATATTTGAGTTTGGGCTACCTCTTATTCTTGTTGCAGGCTTGCAAAAGGTCTAAGGGTCTGAGTCATCCTCAAGTAGGTCCCC
The DNA here is from genome assembly GCA_963921515.1 of Calotriton arnoldi. NCBI lineage: Eukaryota > Metazoa > Chordata > Amphibia > Caudata > Salamandridae > Calotriton > Calotriton arnoldi. The sequence continues at coordinate 1,065,397 of CAWUFW010006592.1, read as the reverse complement.
AACTTTTGATATTCCTATGTGTCCCATGCCCTGTATCCTCTCTGTTTGCTATCCTTCTTTAGTAATTTCCTTTCACATAGTAGCATTTCTTTTAAGATTTTATTCTCCATCCAATGTTCCCTGTGCCTTCTCCCAGGCCACCAGTACCACCTGTGTGACTGCCAATAGGTGAGCCCATGCCCAACACCCATAAAGAAGGTGAAGAAATGTGGATTGGATAATTTTAGATCTTTCTAAAGGCAGGATCATCTCTTGGGGCATAAATCCAGTCCTTTATAATAATAATAATCTGTGTTGCCCAGAAGTAGGCCCTGACATCAAGGAAACTCCAATACCACCACTGTAGGGACCTCCAGTTACAGCTTTCATTGCTATTCTTGGAGTCCCTCCATCCCACAATGGAGTCCTTTACTCTCTATTTTATCAAATATTGCATCTGGTATTGGATATGGTGTGTTTTATACTATATAGCAGCTTCTGAGGAGTTTCCATCTTAAAAATTGCTGGTTGTCCCATCAAGTTAGGGGTAAGAGTACACCAGCTGGTCACATTTGTCCTGAATTCTTCCAGGATGCATTCTATGTTCCTTTAAAGAAATAGATAAACGTTTGGTTTTACACAAATTCCCAATTATTTAAAGCCCTCCGGAGAGACCCGGATCTCTGGGGGCATCGCCTCTCTGAGAACCCAACCATCTATTTTGTATATGGTTGATTCTTCCCAATTTACTTTGCATCCAGAGTGTGCTTTGCATTTTGTGAACATCCGAAGCACCCTGGGGATAGTGGTTTCCAACCGTGCCACATATAGTAAAATATAATCCGCGCACAGCAAGATTATTTCTTCTACATTACTTCTGTCTGCCTGAAATCCCCTTACATCTTCCTGTGCTCACCCAGAAGGTTAGGGGTTCTATGTTTATTGCGAATAGGATCCGAGATAGTGGGCACCCTTGTCTAGTTCCCTGTCCCCAAAAAAAACTACTTGATGTCACTTTGTTCATCCTGTTCACTGCTGTTGGGTTCCTATCTACCCAATTGCAGAACATCGGTCCAAACCCCAATGTTTGAAGCATCAGAAACAGAAAAGGCCAGTGTATTGTGTTAAATGCCTTTTTGGCATCCAGCAAAAGAATAGCATGTGGTGCCTTCTGCTAGTATGTTTGCAAATCAATTGTGCAATCTCCATCTATTTAGTCTAGTCACATGTCTTGGCATACAAACCAATTGGTCATTGTGAATAAGAGGGTAATAACGCCCATTAATCTTGTGGCAAAGATCGTAGTCAAGATCAAAGGCTCTATATTGAGCAATGAGATTGGTTGGTAGGAGGAGAATTTTCCCAGGTTTCCCTGTCTTTTGTATTCCTGTGAGAATGTGTGCCTAAGCCTCTGAGGCAACGTGCCCTTGTCTGGCCCCATTATACATATTTAGTAGATGCAGGCTCAGTACTTTATCGGTGTGGTGTCTTTCCCCTGCCATATCTATCATTTTATGCTACCCATCTAGCTTCTTCTTTTCTTTTGCAGCGCCAGGCCAGAAGTCTTTATGCCTTTTCTTCCACTTCATTTAGTTTATGTTTTGTTGTCAGTATTTTTTGCCAGATTGCATCTTGTGCCTTGTCCGTGTATTTGTGTCTAAGTACTTCTGTCAGTGTCTGTCTTCCTTGGGAGAGCTGGAAGTGACGTGATCTCTCCAATGTTAGGAGCTTAGCCTCCATTTCCTTAATTTTTTCTAATTTCTGTTTTTGTTTTCAAGCTCTTACTTTCTACACTTTGTCCCTCAGGGCTGTCTTATATGCCTCCCACATCACTTCAGGGAAAGGGACCGTTCACAAGTTTTCTCTAAAATATATCTCTGTGTCAATTTTAATCTCCCTCATTATCTTTGGGTCTTTCAATTCCCATGTGATTAATTTCCAGTTTGATCACTCTTGTATCACAGTCCCTTTCAGACTCACAATAATGGGGAGTGATCTGAGATCACTAGCATTTGGAATTCTGCTTTCTCCAGCACCAAGATCTCTCCAGTCAGAATAAACATATAATCTAGCTCTGAGAATGTACTATAGGCTCCTGAGTAGTATGTGTATTAACATTTGTTGGGATGCTTTAGTCTCCAAACATCTGTGAGGTCCATTGTCCATTTGAAAGTACCTAGGTGCCTTCTTTTCGTATGATGCAACTTTTTGGTTGGAAGTGCTATCTTCTTCTCGCATCATTACATAATTGAAGTCCCTGCAGTTATATGCAATGGGGTGTTGGCTTTTATCAATATGTGCTCTATTTTTTCCAGCACCTCCTGTTGGAGCCCTGGTGTAACACAGACACTAATCACCATAATATTGTGTTTAGTACATCATGCCTGCACTCCCATATGGGTTCCACTGGGATCTTTTATGTATTTGGAACAGGCAGCTTTTCTTTGCCAAGATCGTCCAACCTCTAGTCCCCCTGGTGAACAATGAGTGCCCTAAAGATATATAATAGCTTCTTCCAAAAAATCTACACATATTGTCAATAAGGAACATCTCCTGGAGAGTTAGCCCGTCCCAGCACGGTTTCATCCCAGGGTGAGGTACGACACAGCATATTCGCCAGGTCATAACCCTATTAGATGCGGCAGAAGTCTCATGGGACCCTATGGCGCTCTTGTTTATGGACGCCGAAAAGGCATTCGACCGGGTCTCCTGGGGCTATCTGTGGGTTGTCATGAAGCGGTATGGCATCGGGGAGGGCTTCATAAGAGCGATCCAGGCTCTCTATGAATCTCCAACAGCTCGACTCAAAGTGAATGGGGGTTATACGGCATCTCTGGGAATTAAGCGCGGTACACGGCAGGGCTGTCCGTGTTCACCATTGCTTTTCGCGATATATATCGACCCACTCATTTGGAAAATGGAGGCAAATGAAGGTATCCCCCCTATGAGATTTCACGGGCTGGAATGCAAAACCCTTGCATATGCGGATGACATCGCGCTGGTTACCCCCAGTCCTGTTACTGCATTGACCACGATGGAAATGGAAGCGCAGGATTTTGGTCAGGTGTCAGGGTACGCTCTAAATAAATTAAAGACTCAAATAGTTAAGAACACGGGGGCGGTGTGCGATGACGCTCGGGTAACAGACTCTGCTGTTTATCTGGGGATAGAAGTTTCAGCGGATCTAGGGAAGATCGTGGAAAAAACATATTGCCAATAATTAGCAAAGCGAAGAAAGATTTTGATAGGATACACAATCTACATCTATCATTAGTAGGTCGCTGCAATGTTGTGAAAATGGTCTTTCTGCCAAAGATTTTGTATTTATTTAGGGCCATCCCTCTCGAATTTGAGAAAAATGGTTCAGCACATTAGAGCAATTAGTAAACAGATTTATCTAGGCACATGGAAAAATGAGAAGGGCATTAAGGTTCATGTCTTTACCAAGGGATGGAGGTGGATGGGCCATCCCAGATTTTAAAATGTATTACTGGGCTGCGGCCTTCCAGTATATGCGTGGGCTGTTGGGCGGAGAGGCTGTAACAGTAGGGACTTGGGATGCTCCAACGGATATATACGTAGCTCTTCTCGGAGAAAATGCTCAGAACTGCTTTCTGAAATATACGGATCCCAGCTATTTCAAGAGAACCCGATTTAAGACGTTGCAGGCCGCATATAAAATCTGTAAAAGAAGCAATTGATGGACGGAATGCTGGACAATGCAAACATTCACCCCCAGGTCCAAACTGGGGTGGTGTGGTGAGCAAAAGAATGATGGATTTAACCCAGATCCTTGTGATGGGGGTGAATGTTTGCATTGTCCAGCATTCCGTCCATCAATTGTTTCTTTTGCATTTGTCGCCCTAAGTGGGAAGGGTATGCCCAGACGTGGGTCCCGTGCTCACTACACCACTGGATTCAAGCTAGCCTGGCTGAAGAAGGGTGATGCCCTGAAACCGGTCCCAGGATGCTTGTTTCCGGTCCAGGGAGGACCTGGCTTGGCAGTTCGGGCTGGACTGTTCCCACAAGGAACAGGGTCAAGACTGATTTGCATATGGCTGGGTCCAAACTGGGGTGGTGTGGTGAGCAAAAGAATGATGGATTTAACCCAGATCCTTGTGACTGGGGGTGAATGTTTGCATTGTCCAGCATTCCGTCCATCAATTGTTTCTTTTGCATTTGTCGCCCTAAGTGGGAAGGGTATGACCAGACGTGGGTCCCGTGCTCACTACACCACTGGATTCAAGCTAGCCTGGCTGAAGAAGGGTGATGCCCTGAAACCGGTCCCAGGATGCTTGTTTCCGGTCCAGGGAGGACCTGGCTTGGCAGTTCGGGCTGGAATGTTCCCACAAGGAACAGGGTCAAGACTGATTTGCATATGGCTGGGTCCAAACTGGGGTGGTGTGGTGAGCAAAAGAATGATGGATTTAACCCAGATCCTTGTGACTGGGGGTGAATGTTTGCATTGTCCAGCATTCCGTCCATCAATTGTTTCTTTTGCATTTGTCGCCCTAAGTGGGAAGGGTATGCCCAGACGTGGGTCCCGTGCTCACTACACCACTGGATTCAAGCTAGCCTGGCTGAAGAAGGGTGATGCCCTGAAACCGGTCCCAGGATGCTTGTTTCCGGTCCAGGGAGGACCTGGCTTGGCAGTTCGGGCTGGACTGTTCCCACAAGGAACAGGGTCAAGACTGATTTGCATATGGCTGGGTCCAAACTGGGGTGGTGTGGTGAGCAAAAGAATGATGGATTTAACCCAGATCCTTGTGACTGGGGGTGAATGTTTGCATTGTCCAGCATTCCGTCCATCAATTGTTTCTTTTGCATTTGTCGCCCTAAGTGGGAAGGGTATGCCCAGACGTGGGTCCCGTGCTCACTACACCACTGGATTCAAGCTAGCCTGGCTGAAGAAGGGTGATGCCCTGAAATCGGTCCCAGGATGCTTGTTTCCGGTCCAGGGAGGACCTGGCTTGGCAGTTCGGGCTGGACTGTTCCCACAAGGAACAGGGTCAAGACTGATTTGCATATGGCTGGGTCCAAACTGGGGTGGTGTGGTGAGCAAAAGAATGATGGATTTAACCCAGATCCTTGTGACTGGGGGTGAATGTTTGCATTGTCCAGCATTCCGTCCATCAATTGTTTCTTTTGCATTTGTCACCATAAGTGGGAAGGGTATGCCCAGACGTGGGTCCCGTGCTCACTACACCACTGGATTCAAGCTAGCCTGGCTGAAGAAGGGTGATGCCCTGAAACCGGTCCCAGGATGCTTGTTTCCGGTCCAGGGAGGACCTGGCTTGGCAGTTCTGGCTGGACTGTTCCCACAAGGAACAGGGTCAAGACTGATTTGCATATGGCTGGGTCCAAACTGGGGTGGTGTGGTGAGCAAAAGAATGATGGATTTAACCCAGATCCTTGTGACTGGGGGTGAATGTTTGCATTGTCCAGCATTCCGTCCATCAATTGTTTCTTTTGCATTTGTCACCCTAAGTGGGAAGGGTATGCCCAGACGTGGGTCCCGTGCTCACTACACCACTGGATTCAAGCTAGCCTGGCTGAAGAAGGGTGATGCCCTGAAACCGGTCCCAGGATGCTTGTTTCCGGTCCAGGGAGGACCTGGCTTGGCAGTTCAGGCTGGACTGTTCCCACAAGGAACAGGGTCAAGACTGATTTGCATATGGCTGGGTCCAAACTGGGGTGGTGTGGTGAGCAAAAGAATGATGGATTTAACCCAGATCCTTGTGACTGGGGGTGAATGTTTGCATTGTCCAGCATTCCGTCCATCAATTGTTTCTTTTGCATTTGTCGCCCTAAGTGGGAAGGGTATGCCCAGACGTGGGTCCCGTGCTCACTACACCACTGGATTCAAGCTAGCCTGGCTGAAGAAGGGTGATGCCCTGAAACCGGTCCCAGGATGCTTGTTTCCGGTCCAGGGAGGACCTGGCTTGGCAGTTCGGGCTGGACTGTTCCCACAAGGAACAGGGTCAAGACTGATTTGCATATGGCTGGGTCCAAACTGGGGTGGTGTGGTGAGCAAAAGAATGATGGATTTAACCCAGATCCTTGTGACTGGGGGTGAATGTTTGCATTGTCCAGCATTCCGTCCATCAATTGTTTCTTTTGCATTTGTCACCCTAAGTGGGAAGGGTATGCCCAGACGTGGGTCCCGTGCTCACTACACCACTGGATTCAAGCTAGCCTGGCTGAAGAAGGGTGATGCCCTGAAACCGGTCCCAGGATGCTTGTTTCCGGGCCAGGGAGGACCTGGCTTGGCAGTTCGGGCTGGACTGTTCCCACAAGGAACAGGGTCAAGACTGATTTGCATATGGCTGGGTCCAAACTGGGGTGGTGTGGTGAGCAAAAGAATGATGGATTTAACCCAGATCCTTGTGACTGGGGGTGAATGTTTGCATTGTCCAGCATTCCGTCCATCAATTGTTTCTTTTGCATTTGTCGCCCTAAGTGGGAAGGGTATGCCCAGACGTGGGTCCCGTGCTCACTACACCACTGGATTCAAGCTAGCCTGGCTGAAGAAGGGTGATGCCCTGAAACCGGTCCCAGGATGCTTGTTTCCGGTCCAGGGAGGACCTGGCTTGGCAGTTCGGGCTGGACTGTTCCCACAAGGAACAGGGTCAAGACTGATTTGCATATGGCTGGGTCCAAACTGGGGTGGTGTGGTGAGCAAAAGAATGATGGATTTAACCCAGATCCTTGTGACTGGGGGTGAATGTTTGCATTGTCCAGCATTCCGTCCATCAATTGTTTCTTTTGCATATGTCACCCTAAGTGGGAAGGGTATGCCCAGACGTGGCTCCCGTGCTCACTACACCACTGGATTCAAGCTAGCCTGGCTGAAGAAGGGTGATGCCCTGAAACCGGTCCCAGGATGCTTGTTTCCGGTCCAGGGAGGACCTGGCTTGGCAGTTCGGGCTGGACTGTTCCCACAAGGAACAGGGTCAAGACTGATTTGCATATGGCTGGGTCCAAACTGGGGTGGTGTGGTGAGCAAAAGAATGATGGATTTAACCCAGATGCTTGTGACTGGGGGTGAATGTTTGCATTGTCCAGCATTCCGTCCATCAATTGTTTCTTTTGCATTTGTCGCCCTAAGTGGGAAGGGTATGCCCAGACGTGGGTCCCGTGCTCACTACACCACTGGATTCAAGCTAGCCTGGCTGAAGAAGGGTGATGCCCTGAAACCGGTCCCAGGATGCTTGTTTCCGGTCCAGGGAGGACCTGGCTTGGCAGTTCGGGCTGGACTGTTCCCACAAGGAACAGGGTCAAGACTGATTTGCATATGGCTGGGTCCAAACTGGGGTGGTGTGGTGAGCAAAAGAATGATGGATTTAACCCAGATCCTTGTGACTGGGGGTGAATGTTTGCATTGTCCAGCATTCCGTCCATCAATTGTTTCTTTTGCATTTGTCGCCCTAAGTGGGAAGGGTATGCCCAGACGTGGATCCCGTGCTCACTACACCACTGGATTCAAGCTAGCCTGGCTGAAGAAGGGTGATGCCCTGAAACCGGTCCCAGGATGCTTGTTTCCGGTCCAGGGAGGACCTGGCTTGGCAGTTCGGGCTGGACTGTTCCCACAAGGAACAGGGTCAAGACTGATTTGCATATGGCTGGGTCCAAACTGGGGTGGTGTGGTGAGCAAAAGAATGATGGATTTAACCCAGATCCTTGTGACTGGGGGTGAATGTTTGCATAGTCCAGCATTCCGTCCATCAATTGTTTCTTTTGCATTTGTCGCCCTAAGTGGGAAGGGTATGCCCAGACGTGGGTCCCGTGCTCACTACACCACTGGATTCAAGCTAGCCTGGCTGAAGAAGGGTGATGCCCTGAAACCGGTCCCAGGATGCTTGTTTCCGGTCCAGGGAGGACCTGGCTTGGCAGTTCGGGCTGGACTGTTCCCACAAGGAACAGGGTCAAGACTGATTTGCATATGGCTGGGTCCAAACTGGGGTGGTGTGGTGAGCAAAAGAATTATGGATTTAACCCATGAAGAATGTTTGCATTGTCCAGCATTCCGTCCATCAATTGTTTCTTTTGCATATAAAATCTGGGCAGCATTCCGTAAGAAAATCGGCTTCGGTCGTTTAAACGCTTACACTCAACTTTTCAGAAATCCGTCCCTCCCAGGGGAAATCTTTGCAGACCCGACAATGGTAGAGTGGGAAAGATGTGGGATCTGGAGGTTGGGGGATCTAATGGGGCCTAGTGGCATGCTACAGTTTTCCGATCTACAGATGGGCTTTGGTATTGGTAATAGAAACTTTTTCAAATATCTCCAAATCCGCAGTTTTTTTAGTGGTAAGAAAGGGGGACTGGGTGGATTCGGGGACAACCAAATTATAGATGTAATTAGGAAAAGGGAAGACTGCACCATACGGAGGTTATATGCTGAGCTTTCCACCCTGAAACATGACGATCTTGAAAAGTATAGGGAAAAATGGGCGGATAAACTTGGTATTGAACATGCTGTCGTCAAGGACTCTTTGGAACTGGGTCAAACCGTGCTGTGCTTGGCTGCACTCCAAGCCCAGCACTATAAGACAATATTTTCCCTATATCATACACCGGCTCGGATTGCACAGTGGGGAGGGCAGTCAGGAATTCAATGTCCTCGGTGCGACAGCATGGAAGCAGAGATAGTGCATATGTTCGCTTCTTGTCCTCACCTGCAAATGTTAAGGAATAAGATTGAAGGGTTTATGGATAAAACTCTAGGAATCAGAGGGGCATATTAGCAAGACCGGCGATAAAATGATCGCCGTTTTAGCGGCAGGAAACTGCCGCTAAAACGGCGATAATGGGCTTGCTAATATGCGTTATAGAATTCCAATAGAAGCCCAGGTTAGATGTGCAGGACATCTAACCTGGGCTTCGATTGAATTCTATAACGCATATTAGCAAGTCCATTATCGCCGTTTTAGCGGCAGTTTCCTGCCGCTAAAACGGCGATAATTTTATCGCCGGTCTTGCTAATATGCCCCTTAGTCTCCCTGACCCCATCTCTAATACTGCTGGGGATTAACAACGAGGATAGGCAAAATTCGAATAGAAGCTTTCTCTTTGTTGCAATGTCAGTAATGCGAATCTGTATAGCTACAGCTTGGCTTGACAGGGATCCACCAACATTTCAGCAGTGGCTCGGCAGGTTGCTCTCTACCTTTTATTTGGAAAAAAGTATCTATGAGCGTAAGGGTAAAAAGAGCAGGCTGCGTGGTAATTGCATCTGGGGTCCCATCTACAGATGGAAGGAAAATTATACTTAAATGTTTGATCGTAATAGCCATCCCCTCGGCCAACTGCATTGCTTAGTCGTTTAAATATGTTTTTATAATAGCGCACCACGGTTATAGTATCGTAAAGTATGTTTTGATTTAGGAAAAATTTTCTTTCTTTTTTATAACGATCTCTGTTACAATTGCTGTGTTAATTTTTTTAAAAAATAAATAAATAAAAGGAACATCTCCTGGAGAAGCAAAACATCTGGCCTATGTCTCTGTATATACTGGGCTACCAAACCTTGCATTATCTACAGTGCCCAGACCAAATATGTTCCAGTACATCAATTTACACTGTCAATTTGGTATTCGGAGTTTCAGTTTTAGGAAGGAGGATCTCACACTGTATCTAGCTTGCTTTTCATAGTCAGTACAGATGATAGGCATGGTGTCAGTGTTAAGCTAATAGGGCCAACAGGTTTGTTAAGGAATGCGTGAAGCTATGGAGATTGATATCTGAGGATTGGATCATAACACTTAGGCTGAAGTTGGCTCTCTTTCTGATTCTGGTAAACTGAGATAATAAGGCTTTTCCTATAAGTAATTTTTGTATCTTGTGATATTAACAATAAAAACCATAGTGTATGAGTCCAGGAGGGTACGCTCTTCGGTAAAATAAATATTGTCATTTTTGATGGAGCTATGTCTGAGATTATGGTATTTGTCACTGATTAAGGTTTCCCAGTCTCCATGAGAGCATAGTGCTGGTGATTTTTGAGGGCAGTTTTAAATAGGGCAGGATGAAGACGATCTATGGTTCTTTGTTACCTGAAATGTGGTATGAAGCTCTATTTATTTTACATTTGGTGACCAAAGTTTAGGCTATTGATCTTGAGCAGCGGACCCAGTATGGGACAGTCACAATATACAGCCATGAGTTTTCACTAGGCTATCCTGTTTTAGGTTTAAATCGCTAATAACTGATAACCCCCCCCAAAAGGGAAACAACCCTCATCAGTGCAAACATATATCACTGATAAACACCTGCACAACCACAAACTAAAATGCCATTCAAAGAAAGGAAAGTGATAGAGAAGAGTCATTTTTATTTCTTCCTGAAGGGGCTACATGATGTAACTTCATTATACAAGGTATCCACAAAAACAACGATTCTTCTTCTTGAGTTTTGATGTTAGAGATGAAAATATTGTTTCTTTTTCCTGTTGTTTCCTCCAGTTTTGTTTTCTTAGATGAAAGATGCAGGGCTTGTTTTAGGTCTCATCTAAATATTTTATACACTGTAGGGAATATGGGAATATTAAAAATAAATTTGACCATTTGGCAGAGTTTAATTATTTCACTGATTGCTGAAATGGCTGGTTCAAAGGAATTTTGACCAACACATAATATCCAATTTACTCACAGACACAGAATGGGTAAAACTCTTTGATACATCAGCCCCCTTTGCTCACGTCAGTATTGATAGCAGGCCAACTGCTAGGCACCCCTGGCTTTAAACAATGCAAGGTGTAGTGGCAGGTAGTTGTGAAAAGAGTGTTATCACTATGCACATGGGATATTGGTGAAAACCTGACATAAGCCTTTCCACATTCCTACAAAATTCGTAGCTGCAAAGTATGTCCCATTGTTATGAGTGCTATCTTCAGCTAATTCTAGCATTTTATCCAACTGTACTTTACTGCTGGGGTCTTTGGGACCATAGGTACAATGTTAAAAGCTAAATTTCAATTCCCAGAATAAAATGTAAGGTCTGTTATAAGGTCAGAACTGACTTCAAGTGAGACATATGCCATGTGGGCTCTTGACGGCTATGACTGCTCACACAACAGCAGTGCAATTAATTATTTTCCTATCACCCATCAGCACAGGAGGTGACATCACTGGATCTCCCATCATCCACCTACAAAGGAAGTGACATCACTGAATTTCCCATCATACATATGGACAGGAAGTGACATTACTGGTTTTCCTGCCAAAACTGTCTTTGAAAGGCGATGCCAAGCAAGAGGACTTCATTTCCCATCAGCACAGGAAGTGACATCACTGGATCTCTCATAATCCACCTACACAGGAAGTGACATCATTGAATTTCCCATCATAAATCTGGACAGGAATTGACATTACTGGTTTGTCCCACCAAAACTGTCTTTAAAAGAAGAGGACAAGCAAGAGGACTTCATTTACCATCACCTATTAGCACAGGAAGTGACATCACTGGATCTCCCATCATCCATCTACACAGGAAATGACATCATTGAATTTCCCATCACACATCTGGACAGGAAGTGATATTACTGGTTTTCCCACCAAAGAAGAAGCCGAGCAAGAGGACTGCATTTCCCTTCACCCATCAGCACAGGAAATGACATCACAGCACCCTGCAATCCTTCCCCCTCCCAGGACCTACTTAATGGCAGCTGCACCCATACGCGCCTGGACTGTGCCCAGTGCATGTAATCCTGGTCTGATCATCGCCCAGCAATACTCCGTAACCCTCCTTAGGTTGCTAGACCCCATTCCCCGAACTGCTGCGGTGCCGCACATCACACCACGGTAGGAGCTTTCACCTGCACCCACTGCCAGTTGATTAGCAGTCACACACCTACACCCCCCACACAAATACTAACAACGCCCTCAACACCACCTCCCAACACACACACCACACAAGCACCAACAATGCCTACACCCCCACTCTATACTACACGCCACAGCAAACTTGCATGCCAACACCCACTTGCATGCATGCTTCTCAACACAGGATCACTCAGCAAACACACAACCGAAATATGGGACCTGCTGCGTAGCGATGGCACCTGACATCCTCTTTATCACAGAGACCAGGCTCTACCCCTCATCGGCTTCCGACATCGCCACGGCAATCCCTGCAGGCTACAAGATCACTTGAGAGGACCGCCTTCACAAGCAAGGAGAAGGACTCACTATCCTTTACAAGGAATCCATCAAATGAACAACATCCACAGAGAACACCACTCCATTCATGGAACAAATGCAATTCAAGCTGAAAGTCTCAGAAAACTTCACTCTGAACAGAATTCTTTACTATCGGCCGTCTGTACCTCAAGCCACCTTATCATCAACTTCAATGCTCTGCTCACCATCGACTCCAGAGCATACATTCTCCTCAGTGACCTCAACTTTCACCTGGAAGACTGAAACAACCCCTGTTCCACAGCACTCCTCAAAAGCTTAAGAAACATCAGACTCACCCAGGTCGTCCCAGAACCAATACACACTACAGGACACACACTGGACCTCATCATCACCACAAGCAACAGCATCAAATACCAGTCTACCACACTGCTCATATGGATCGGCCACTCTATTATCCACTTCGAAATCAACACACCTCAAGTTAACACCCCTATCATGTTCAGCTTTGCAAACCGCAGCTGGGGCAAAATCACAGAAGCAAACTGGCTCAGAGCCTCAGCATGGATCAACCTAGCCTCACAGACAACCGCGACAGGGACATCAACAACTTCAACAACTAGATCAAGAACTGCACGGACTCCCTCACACCAATTAAACCTAACAATCATAGTAGATCATACATGCATGCCAGCTGGTACACAGAAGACCTCTGAGACACCAAACAACACTACAAACAGCTAGAAAGGAAATCGAGAGCCAGCAATGACACCACCAATAAAACTACCTACAAGACTGCACTCAGACACTATCACCAGTCAATAAGAGACATCAAGAAAAAAGCATCGAAGGAAGCTCCAACAGCTGCAAGGAGATCTTCTCAATCGTTAAGAATTTTACCTCGCCCTCACCCACTGTCACCAACATCACTGCCTCCCAGCAACTCTGTGACAGCCTATCCGACTTCTTCCACAGCAAAATCTACAAATATCTACAGCAACTTTGCACACCAACCCAACCCCAGAGAACTCATTACTAACCTACCCACCGCCAACCATAATGTAAACTGGACCAAAAGGGCAACCCTCACCAGAAATGACAGCTACAATCACGTGGACCATCCACTCAGGGGCTCCAATGGACCTGTGCTCCCACCGCATCTACAACCTGGCAACATAACCAATCAGCACCACTCTGACCCACATCATCAACACCTCCATCACTTTCAACACTTTCCCGGATAAATGGAAACTTGCAGAAATCAACACCCTCCTCAAGAAGCCCACAGCTGACCCTAATCCACTGAGCAATTTCTGACCCATCTCCATGTTTCACTATCCAGCCAACGTGATTGAGAAGGCCATCAACAAGCAACTCACAACCCACCTTGAACTTTACCATCTTCTAAACAATACTCAAGTAGGATTCCAAAAATCTACAGCACCAAACCAGCACTAATTGTGGCCACCTATGACATTCAAATCATCCTGGACTGAGGAGAAACAGCAGCCCTCATCTTGCTCGATCTCTCTGCGGCTTTTGACACTGTCTCCCATAACACCCTCTCCAGAAGACTTCACGAGATTGGCATGCAAGGATGCGCTCTCAAATTAATCTGTTCCTTCCTCACAGGAAGAACCCAGAGGGTCAGACTGCCACCCTTCACTTCAGAGACTAAGAAATTGGTACGCAGAGTCCCATATGGATCATTCCTCATTCCCAGCCTTTTCAACATATACATGACACCACTGGCCAACATCATCCGATCACAAGACATCACTGTCATCTCCTACGCCAATGACACCCAACTCATCCTCTACCTGACGGACAAAAAAGCTACTGCCAGAGGCAACTACACCAACTGCATGACCATGGTAGCAGACTGGATGCGAAAGAACTGCCTGCAGCCCAAATCTGACAAGACGGACATACTGGTCTACGGCAACAAGACTGCCACTTGGTGGTCATCAGAGCTAGGACCAACACCCACAGACCATGCAAGAAATCTAGGGATCATTTTAGACGACAAACTTAACATGACAGCTCAAGTTTATGTATTGTGCACCTCCTGCTTCCACATCCTAGCCATGCTGTGAAAAATCTTCAAGTGGTTGCCTCAGAAAACCAGATGGACCATCACACATGCTCTGATAACCAGCAGGCTGGACTAAGATAACACTCTCTATGCCGGAATCTCCAAACAACTTCTACGCAGACTCCAGACCATTCAGAACACCAGTGCAAGACTAATACTCTACCTCTCACGCCATACCCACATCACACCACACCTCTTGAAGCTTCGCTGACTCCCAAATCACAAGCGCAGCCAAATCAAACTTCTCATGCATAAATACAAAGCCCTACATAACACATAACCAGAGTACCTGAAAAGCTGCATACACTTTCACGAACCGACCAGACACCTACACTCTCCCTCACTCTCTCTCGCACACATTCCCCACATGCGCAAAAACAAAACTGGAGCTCGCTCATTCTCCTACATCGCACCCAAGACAGGGAACAACCTTCCTCAACACATCCGAGCCTCCTTCACACTTCTTGAACTCTGCAAGAAGCTGAGAGACCTGGCTCTTCATATAAGCACCTTGGGACCACAAACCTACATCCATGCCCAAGTGCCTGGATACCCTCTTGGGTGATTAGTGAGTTATACAAATTAATATAACACAACAAAACATAAAAATGTAGTCAAGCAGAGAGTGCAGAAAAATAGTGGTGAGCATGCATAGAGCATCGATTTTCAGGTGCCTTAGAGAGCAGGGCTACAAATTAATCTGGTGTAATTCAAAATTTTAAAGTTTTCACAAGGTACTAGGGTGTTGTCAGGTACGACCACCTCTAGAATGTCATAATATTCTGTAAGGAGTAAGTGAATGACCCCCAATGCGTCCAGGAAATTGTTTCTTAAAACATTTGAATCTTACTTTCTAAATCCATTAATAGTCCTGTATAACACAGTCCTGACATAGTGAGATGTGAGTGGGGGTGAAATTGAAATATACAGACTTTCTATGCTTCAAACAGTCTAACATAAGTCCTTTGGGCACATTGCGATTGGAATGGCATTAAATACCCTACATTACTTCTCCTTTAAATTAAATATGTACTTTATAACAATCACTTCTAAAAACAACATGTTATGTAAACACTGGAGAACTGCAACATATGTCTATTTTTGGAATTAGGCAGCTGAATAAACACTGATAAGCACTCATTTTAAAAAGGTTTGGAAAACACTGGGAAAACACAACTGAAACACACAAAAAATAAACACTGAAAACAGGACAGCCTAGTTATCACTCAGTGCAGAGAGAAAATCTCATAATAAGATGTCACATTACTTCGTACACAGGACATATAGGTGCAAAATCACCCTTGGTGCAACAAAAGCATGAGAGTGGAAAATTTTAAGGAACATACAGCATATTTAGGAGCAAAGAACATGTAAGTGTATAATTACCCTTGTTGTTATATAAACAGGAGTATGGAAACACACCAAGGAGTAAAAATCACATTTAAGTGCAAAAAGACATTCAGGTAAAAACACATTTCAGTGTAATATCACCTTGGTGCAAACCAACAGGAGTGTGGAGAAATGTTTAGCTGGAAAGACACTTTTAGGATCAACAACCGCAATTATGTGTGCTAACACATTTAGGTGTGAAAATTGCTCTTCATGCAAATTTAGTAGGAGTATGGTATCATATTTAGATGCAAAAGTACTTGGCATAGATGAGGTAGTAAGCTGTCATATTGTGAATATGTGTGTGTGTGTGTGTGTGTTCATATGTAGGAGTGTGCTATCACATTTAGGTGCAAGATCACTCAGCACCAAGGGAACATGTAGGGATGGCACAATATGTGTATATATGTGATTCCGGAGGGTGACTTGTTTTCCAATAACCACTGCAAAATGTATAACTGCACGATATCCCCGTGGGCTGATATGAAATGTGAAAGACAAATCAAACAAACAATGGCATAAGTGGACTTACCAAAACAGGCCAATGACTGAAGGGAGTTGACCCAAGTCCACTATTATTATATTTATGTGTGCTCTCAACATGAGCTGTAGGACACAACTAAAGTTGTGTGTAATCAGATCTAAAAACCTAGGACAGAGAGGAAACACTGCACCGTTGATGAGCTGCATCAAGGGCAATGAAAATACAATCATTCACATCTTAACAAAGAATGAAAATACTGCTCATAGAATTCACAGAGAGATGTCTCTGCCACCCACTGTGAAAGAAACCCAATGTTGGAAATATAACAGAGTAATAATGAGGCTGCATTTATATTAGGGATGGGCTAATAATTCCGTTCTGCCAGCAGAGTTTGCATAGTTTTGCCCACTCTGCATTGTGCTTGGAATGTGGAGTTTCGGCAAAACTCTGCCAACAGCTGCGCAGTGGAGTTTTTTCTCATGCGCGGCTCGCCAACGTTAAGTTGCCAAGTGCGAGCAAGAATTTGCATCCACCAGCAAGGTTTTTGGGCCCTAGAACGCCTACGGGTGAGATTTTTCAGTACGGGCGGTCACGGCAGGCCACGAGCGTTTGCGATGAGATAGCTGCTGCTTGAGTAGAAAATCTACTCGAGTAGCAGAAAGAAGCAGCACCCACTGGCGTGCCACGTGGTGCTGTTCGTAATGATTTTAAAGTATGGAACAAGCTTCCGGTGCTAAAAATCAGCGTGAGCAGCTTGACGTGCCTAATTCCGCTTGCTCACGGAACACTGCAGAATCTCTCTGAGTTATTTTGTAACTCCACGGAATTCTGTGGAGTGAAACTCTGTGAATTCTGCCCACCCCTAGTTTACATGGCACTAGCTGCAGAGTTGAGAGGGCGCATTTTGGCCTCTTGTGCTTCTTGCAACATGAGGATCAGAGACTGCATACAGTCTTTTTTTATTGCACATTGAAACAACGTTTCATAGCTGAACTATGCCCCCCACAACAAATTTACTGTCAATTAAATATTATTCATTTGCAGACATGAAATGGTGCTTATTGTAGTTACAGACATTAGAGAAATTAGAGAAAATGAAAGGGTGATTATCTCCTCCACTGCAGCAAGGAAAAGAGGGAGTACTAGGTACAGATGAGAATCTTATGGACTGTACAGCCTGTGAATTAGTGCTGGGTTCTGTGTGCCCATTGGAAGAATTGAAATTCTTCCCACAGGATCTGGATAACTGTAGTTTTGCTTGGTACTGTATGATAAAGTGCCAAAGAGAGATGCATAATATTGACAAAGGAACTAACCACAATGTCTGAATCTGTCAGGAATGATGACTGTTCAAACTTGCCCTGCAGTCCCTAAAGGTTCCACATATTGCTACAATGCATGCAGGGGAACAGGAAACAGAATAAGAGAGAAAGACAAGAGCAGGTTCCAGTGGCTCACATATAAGTAATCATGTCCCAATCCAGGCTTTCCCTTCAGCCTGCAGGAAATTGCACATGAGACACAGTTATGGGGACCAGCAATCCACAATGATATGAATAGTTAAATATCTAATGCAATAGTCTCTGTACATGATGTTTCCCCCAACTGCCATGCCATATTGTCTGTCTGCTGTGCATTTTAAGCATTAGTTACATTAAATAAACAGATTGATCAGGTTCAATATGAAGAAAGACACAATAGTAATATCTTATATATCTTATTAATACCTACGCTTCACTTTCTTTGATACTCACAAGTTCTTTTAGTTGTGAGAAAATCCTTCTTTTCTGTGATTACCTCTATTTATTGCTGACAGGTGTGGCTACGTTATGAACTCTGCACACTAGAGGGTTGATCTCCAGTCTCCAGTGGGTGTATTCTTGCCTCAAAAACATGGCAAAATTGCCTTTTTAACCTGAAGTGAACCTGTCAAATTAACCTTTTTGACAAAACAAAACCCTACTCTTAAATATTAAGTAAATTAATCCTAAGGAGGTATTGTAGCCCACAAAGTAGGGTGCCTAGTATTTCAAAATGTTTTCATGTGTCTCAATTAACTAGCTCCCAAAAGCTATTTTGACTGTAAAAGACTTTAGCTGTTCCTATGAGGAAAAATAAAGTTCACAATAAAATACTATTTCTGCTAACTGGGGTTTGGGATAAAATACAGGAATTATTCAACCACTATTTTTAATATTTATTAGAAATCCAATTCACTGGTGATGTCAGATTTTTGCTAAATATTTAGGAAAAGTAACTTTTAAAATATTAGATTTTGTCTGCCTGAACGTCAAGAAGGATAATTAGCATTAGTCTGCCAGCAGCTGCCCCATCAGTAATTTCCCTTATTGTTGTATGAAAACTGTTCCCAGTGCAGAAACAAGGGCTTAGACCTTTTTGTAGGAAGACCTGGTGTGAGGTATGTGACTCCTATCAGCTCAGGAAGGATGGGGAAGGGTTCAGGAAATTCATTGACTTGAAAGAGACCAGGGTGAGGCCTGGCCATTCATAGTTAAGTGTAAAAGGAACCCGGGGAAGAGAGGCCATTTTTCCCTGGGCTGACTGTAGCCGGATCGGCACAAGCTCATTAGTTGGAGGGGGAGCTGGTCTTTTGCTGGAGTTGAGGAGAAGGTGAATGCTCATTTCTTTAAACGCACCCTGGGTGGAACACCAGAAACATCATAAGGGTGGAAGGGTGCTGCAATGTTAGACTTCACTCAGAATAGTGCACTGTGGGATAGCTTTCGGTAAGGCAAACAAGATTCACTGCAAAAGTGGGAAGGATTGCCCCTGGGAACTTTTTTCTTGTTGGTTAGGGAGTGTCCTGGGGGTAACCCACACCCACTGGGTAGTGACTCCTATAAAAGTGGCACCTCACCCACAGCTTATCAGAGCACACCTGGACCTGAGGAACAGAAGAGGACTGTACCTGCTGTTTTTGACCTTGTGGAGATCTGAGGTTCTAAACTACCTCCCAATTTTACCAAGGACTGAAGAATAGACACCAAGGCTAGTTGGTTGACCTCCTCCATGGCTACAGGAACCCAACAAGCAGCAAGAGCCCTTTTTTCTGGATTGCCCAGCTGCCCAGTAGCAATTGGTCCTGGACTGGAACTTGCTGGCAGCCTCTGATGGAAAACGTCCTGGCTCCTAAGTGCTGTCCATGAGGTCCTAGGAGACTTAGAGCAGACCATGAGGAGCTGCTACAGAAATGTCTGTAAAGTTGGGACTTGGACAATTTTTGGGCTTCAAAGACCTCCAGAGCATCAACGGCAATTTGCGACACAGGTTTCAGATTTTCAGTGGACATTGTTGACTACAGCTTTAGGCTTGCCCGATGGAGGATTTTGAACTCCATAAAAAAGACTAGGGGCGTGATTTTGAGTTTGGTGCACAGGTAATTTGTCACAAATTTAAATTATATCCCAACTGTATTGTTACAAGTGAATTATAACCAAATTCACTTGTTGTAAGGTGGACAGAATAACCATCAAGTTGAGATAGTCATCTCTCCTCCACAATTTAAATCAGGATTGAAGTCTGAAAGTCAGAGCTTTTCCCTCCAAACCAACAAACAACTTCACTGGAACCTAGTCCAACGGCTATCCAACTTCGAGGGGACTTAGCTGGATACAGCCTGCAGCCTTGCCCCACTGTGAGATTTCAATTTTTATTTCAGAGAATAAGTCAGATGGTAACTTCTTTGACTGTGACAACCTGCTTGCTGCTTAGGATATATCTTACTTCTGCTTCATTGCTGTCAGCCCGACAAGGTGCCCAGGTCCTGATAAACTGTAATTGAAAATAGTGGACCTTAAATATATAGATTCAACAGTGCTGCCAACCAAATGGTTATTTATTCAAAACAATAAGCAAAATATTTTGTTTCATAAAAATAATGTACAGCGGTGCAGTGGATGTGGGTGAACAAACATGCTTGATGCTCTCTCATCGGTGATACACACATGCAACAATAGTGATCAGAATTGCATATCTAAAAACAAGAATGGCAAGGCCCATTCTCCACTTATGAACAATATAGATAAGGGTATATAGTTCAAGTCAACGTCGTTGGGGAGCATACCCTCCCACTTAGGGTATGCCCAGGGTATACAAAAAGTAATGGATGGAATGCTTGAATCAATCTCAACCACGGGTAATTTCTTGGGGCCACATGCCAATCCATCGTTATTTTGCAAACCAAGCCACCTTAGTTTGGACCCAGCTATATGCAAATTAGTCTTGACCCTGCTTCAATAGGAACAGTCCATCCCAAGCTGCCAAGCTAGGTCCTCCCTGAACTGGAACACAAGCAACCCGGGACCGGTTTTGCCTTCGTTAAGGGCTCATCAGCCTGGTACAGCTTGGTTCCAGTGACAAAGTGGCTGGGTCCAAACTGAGGTGAGAAGTGTTCAAAATAATGATGGATTGGGATGCGGCCCTAGTAATTACCAGTGTCTGAGATTAATTCAAGAATTCCATCCATCACTTTTTTGCATACTTTTGTGGAGAAGAATTTAGAAGGAGCTGCAGTGAAGTCAGGCCAACTGGCATGCACCTTGGGTGGATAGAAAAGCAGATTGGTCCCAGTCTCCTCTCAGTTTTCAGAGCAGCTTTTAATGAAAAGTTTTCTAAGTCCCAAGTTTTGGATTTTGGCTATATGGGCACCTTTAGCACCACTGGGGAGGCACTACTTGGAGAGTTAGGACTCACTCAGACTGGGACTAGGTGCGGGTTCAAGATGGTTGATGCCTTTTCTGTCACTTAAGCTCTGATCAGGGAGTCAGCCAACTAGCCCTTGGAGTCACTCTGGTAGCCCTGGGTTCAAGAGATGGAACAGGGTTCAAGCAGCAGAGCAGGCCTCTGAGGGTTCAAGGTAAGTTTCAAGCAGCAGACAAGTCCTTCCAGGTGCAGCAAAGCAGTCCTCTGAAGTACACTGCAAGCTGCAGCTGCAGCAGCAGCAGGCAGTCCTCTGAAAGTCCTTCTGCAGGTCAAGAAAGTGCACTGAAGAGTGGGTCTGAGGGTCCCTATTTTTGTACCTGGCTAGGGCAGGAAAATATCATCTTTCTAAAAAATAAAAACAACAAGGTGAAGGGTGGAAAGCTTGAATTAATCTCAGGCACTGGCAATTGCCCAGGCCACATTTCAATCCATCATTTTTCGCCCACCATGCCACCTCAGTTTGGGCCCAGCCATATGCAAATCAGTCTTAACCTTGTTCCTCCTGGGAACAGTCCAGCCCGAACTGCCAGGTCAGATCCTCCCTGAACCGGAACACAAGCAACCCAGGACCAGTTTCACCCTTGTAATCAGCTCTTCACCCTGGTATAGCTTGATTCCAGTGGCACAGTGAGCCTGAGACCCACATTTGGTCATACCCGGCACACTTGGGGCATCAAATGCAAAAAGAGCAAGGTGTAAAAGTGCCATTTTCAAAATTGTAACTTAAAATCCGGCTTTACCATTAAAGAGGGTTTTAAATTATAGTTTCTTAGACACCAAACTTGAAATCTCTACCTGTTCTCAATCAAAAGTTTGCACTTCTTAAATGTAATACAGCACCCCAATGTTATCCTATGGGAGAGGTAGGACTCACAGTAGTAAAAACCTTATTTAAAACTTTTTCACCACCCAGGACATGTAAAACTTAAAAGTGCATGTCCAACCTTTTAATTACAATTCACACTGCCTTATGGGCTGCCTAGGATGACTTATATGTAATAAAAGGGGAGTTTAAGGCTTGGAAAAGGGGTTATTTTGCCATGTCGAACTGGCAGCTTAAGACTAAGTATTCAGGCTGCAAAGGCAGACCAGGGGCATGTGTTAAGGGGCCACTTAAGTGGGTGGCACTATGAGTCCTGCAGGCCCACTTGTAGCATTTAATTTACAGACCCTGGCTATATGGTATACCACTTTAATAGGGACTTATAAGTAAATTAAATATGCCAATCAGGTGTAAGCAAATTTTACCATGTTTTAGGGAGTGAGCACAAGCACTTTAGCACTGGTTAGCAGTGGTAAAGGGTGCAGAGTCCTAAAGCAAGTAAAAATGAATTCAGAAAAATAGGAGGGTGAAGGCAAAAAGTTTGGAGGAAGACCAGTGTTAGAAACTGCACGCCTCTTAGCAGTAATGCAGTACAATGTTCCTCAGGGGTAGGTTACCGGGCCACCTGCCCACCTACAACCTGGATTAGGGTACTTGATGGTTTTCCACAATGAAGCAGGGGCCCCTGTTGAGGACTCTCCCTGTAAGGCCCACAGGAAAGAATGAGTGTTCCCAACGAGCAATCGCCTTTCCAGGTACCACAAAAAGGGGAGGGAGACACCCACCCACTGCAGAATCAATGTGGAGGCCTCTCTTGGTCCTCCCTCTCGTCAGGGACACAAAGCAAGGTAGCGGGTCTCCCCAGAAACCCAAAAGCCACTCATGATCTTCGCCATCACGAGGAGAGAGAGTCGAGCTGGGGCTGGACCTTCGTCTATTTGGGCAAGGCTGGGGCGCAGCGGTAGCCTACCCGCTTGGCAGTCCCTCAGCCTTGAGGACTTACGTAAGACGCAACTCTGGGGCAGGTCACCACCACGAGGCTGTGCTTCATGGTTGCCGTGGTGACCGTCTCAGCAGAGCCCGCCCTCCCTGTGCAGCCAGCCAGCCTGTGTCAGGATGCAAGCCTGGCAATCCAGGAGAGGCTGGTCTTCAGGGTTGCAGCGCGGGGCATAAACACAACACCCAGTCTCACTGCTCCACGGGCACGATGATAAATGATGATAAACGCGCTCAGTTTGTGAGAGTCCTGGGGAGAGAAGGGCAGAAGTAATAGACAGGCTGCTCTTGGGGATCCAAGAACAGCGTTTCACTATTTGCTGGCTTAAAACTGAAGCACTTACCTTGCGCTAACTTTACCAAGAAGTTAGAGGCACCGGAGCATTACACAGCGCAGCAGCACACAATGAGGGAAAACACAAGGGACTCCAACAGCGCTCACCATGTCCTGTACTAACAGGCACAAGGGGCTGAAAACCAGCACTCCTTGGAGAACACTCGGGGGCACAAGCAAGGAGCAGGCAGGCAGACCAGCACATCAGGGTCATTCAGTAAAGTTGCAGTCCTTCTGGTAGTCAGCAGGCCACAGGTCAGCACACCAAGTCAGTCAGTCCAATGGCGGTTCTTCCTGGCAGCACAGTAGTTCCTTCTGACAATGTGCAACTTGTAGAGCCAGCAGTGTCTGGTTACAAGTCCCACGCAGTTTCAAACATCATGGGGTCACAGCCCCTATACTTATACTCCAAATGCCTTTGTTCTGGAGGTAACTTCAAACAACTTTAGAAGTGCACAACACCCCCATTTTAATCCCCAGCCCTGGTTCCAGACACACTACAGAGGGTTGGAGACAGCATTGAGAAAGGCAAGCACAGCCCTATTCAGGTGCAGGTGACAACTCCTCCCACCACTCAAGCCCAGGAAGACTCATTGAGATATGCGGGGCACAACTAAACTCCCTCTGTGACTATCTAGAATGAATGCACAAAACAGGCCCCTGCCAGTCTAAACCAGACATTGATTGGGGTCAGGCTGCAAAGCACAAAGAGTCATAAGCACACAGAAATGTCCACTTCCAAAAGTAGCATTTCTAAAATAGTAATAAAAAATCCGCTTTCACCAATAAGTGGGATTTATCACCACTATTCCAAATACCAAACATGGCAACGCTACTCCTTCTAGCTTAGAAATTTCCACTGAAACATATCAGGGAATTCCCAATGCAACCCTATGATAGAAGCAGCCTCACAGCAGTGAGAAACCAAATAGGCTGTTTGTCACTACCAGGACATGCCACGCAACAAGGGCACATGTCCTACCTTTTACCTACACAGCACCCGGCCAATAGGGCTACCTAGGGCCTACCTTAGGGGTGACCTATAAGTAGTAAAAGTAGTGTCAGACTTGGCAAGCACTTTAAATGCCAAGTCACTGTGGCAGTAAACTGAGTATGCAGACCCTGCAGAGGCAAAGGCCTGAGACAGGTTTGAAAGGCTACTTTTGTGGGTGGTGCAAGCAGCGCTGCAGGCCCACTAGTAGCATTTAATTTACAGGTCCTGGGCATATAGGATACCTCTGTACAAGGGACTTATAGGTAAATTAAATATGCTAAACAGGAGTAGACCAATCTTACCAAGTTTACAGGAGAGAGCACATGCACTTTAGTGGCACAGCCAAAGCCGCGCAAAGCCCGCCTGCCTGATTACGCGTTCAACTTGTGCAGGCGGACGGTCCCTTTGCTTTCCCCACAGCAGTGCTCTGAAAAATGGCACTGCAGTGGGAATGGCAAAAATGTTACAGCACGGCATGGACTGTGAAGTCCATGCCATGTTGGAACTGGGTGTGCAAGCAGACGGGGGGCACAAATTGTGCCCCCCTGAATGCATTCCCGTGGCATGCGGGGCATGGGGGCCCTGTAGAGCCCCCTTTGTTCTCCCACCACCAACCTTTTCGCAGCAGGCTCGCTCCCATGAAAAGGCTGGCGGTGGAGGAACTCAAAATATGCTCGGCGGGACTGTGCCAGTCCCGCTCAGCATATTGCATTGCTCCTCCGCCGCGCCACCGGCAGGGAATGGCGGTCCACCACCGCGAGTTCAGCGGTCCATGGACCACCAGACTCGTAATCAGGCCCTTTGGCTCTGCCGACTAATTCATGTCCAAATGCATGAATGTACTTACATTTATGTCTTTCCCTGCCCTGAAATTGCATCATCCCCAATCTTGCAAGAAGCAACAATGAGCCCATGCACCTTTGTCTCTACAGGTCTGGCAATGTTAATGAGGTAAAGCCAACCTCTGCTACTTACAATTACAGGTGATGGAGATTGAATGAAAGCGATGCGTGCAAATGTTTATTTCCACTTCAAAACTTTTCTCCTATTGCTTTTTAGGTTGAGCCTAGAGTAGCGCGCAAGCGCTGCTTCTGGCGAAGCATTATGTAGGGGATTCGAAAAGCTGACCAGACGCTCGTGCGTCATGGCCTTTTTCGTGCGGTTACTCGCAGCGGTTGACATCTGTTTCCCATTATCGTGCCCAGACGCGGCGCGATAATTGGAAACACATGCCGGCCGTGCGGGAAAAGGCCATGACGCACGAGCGTCTGGTCAGCTGTCAAGCCCAGGCTGCCGCGCTGCGCCCCGCTCCTCTCTTGTTTTTTATACAATTGAAGCAGCGACGCTCTTTGCCAGAACCTCTCAAACCACCCTTTAACCTTGAAGCTGGGAGCGAGACACCAAAGCCCTGCGTAAGGGAACCGCTGATGGAAGAAACTATCAAATCACCCTGAGGCAGCCATAAAATGTGCATGAGACAGAAAGAGGTTCTGCTTAACTTTGCGTTTTTCTTTAAATCCTCTGCATTCGTCAAGCAATTGCCGTAAACTGAAAGGCATATTTCCGGTGCTTCTCATTCATCGCGCATTTAGTGTGTGCACCCATGGCATTTATTATCGTCCTTTTATAATTGTATTCAGTGGCAAACTTAAACCTCTTATTACATTTTGCTGATGTGCAAAATAATGCACAAGGCCGAGAGATAGGTCATTCATGATAAAGTATTTCACATCCGAAAAGGACACGGATATTTCTATGAATAGATATTTAGTCATGCCCGACTTTTAATGGGTTAGTCTTAAATTGTGTTCTGGTTATTTTATCTGAAGACGCCGCGCAGAACATGAATAAAGAGAAGATCTAGGTATTTAGTAGGACACCATTGCCCTCTAGTGGCTGAATCGGAGATACATCATGGGCGATTTAAAGAAAACTTTCACAATGTCAGTCAGCCCTTTTGGCATGTGTATATTAGAGGAGGTTTCTATGTGAACAAACTTCACTTAAACGACGAACAGGTACTGGCAGATGGCAGCAGCAGTGCTTTAAATGGAAAAAGCATAAGTGCAGGTACTCACCAAAAGGAGCAGTGGATTGGGGGGTGGAGTTTGGGGCAGGCATAAGGGCGGTGCTAAAGGCAGAGCATAGGGAGGTGCTAGTTTGTATAGCGCATGGCTACCCGGAAGCATCCCAGCGCTGTGCGGTCACTAGAGTAGGGCCTACCCTCTATGGAAAGAGCCAGGTTTTAAGTTGTTTACGAAAAGCTAGGTGGTCGGGTTGTCTGCGCAGTTGCAGCTACAGCGACCACCTCACGCTGAGGAGGGCTAACACAATGGGGCATAAGAGCTGCCATCACCTCTTTACTCCCCCCACCACCAACGAGAGCAGGCGGCGATAATTCTTTGTATTTAAAAGTATAAATTGTAAATTAAAGGGAAGTTTTCCTCTTCTCAATCATGCGGTGTACGTTTGTTTTGCTTGCAATCTCCCACCCAGTGCTACACGTAGTAAAACCTGTAAATGTTAAGCACCCAGAATAATGTGCTGCATGGCTAAAAACTGATAAGGGCCCAAAGGCGAGACCTATTGGCTATGCCAATGCTTGTTCTGTATTTACATTGGGTAGCAAAACTGAAATGCATTTTTTGACATTTTACAGTACATTTTAAACATCGACTAAAAATGATATACTCCCAAAGCTTCGCTCCAGGTGAATGGCTTGCTCCTGCCTCTGTCGGTAGTATGTAAAGAAAAGGTGGTCACACTTTGAAAGCCTTTATATTGTAGTCGAATGATAACAACCCATAATTTATACAAGTAAAAGGGTGTAACTACTGTCCTCTTTACTTTGAGTTGGTAAGTGGTGCCTTTGTTAGGACTGAGCAAAGCCAATCCAGGAACATCACTAAAATAAGGAAGAAAGGCTTACTTGAACTAAGAACAAGAAAGTTTGTAAATGCTCTCGGATATTTGTCAGCTGTTATGCTTAAAGAAACACATTTATTTTTCACTTTTGCAGCATTTTTAAACACAAATACATTTCCTAAATAATAGAACCAGACCAATATTATAGAGCATTTCTATACTTATTTACATCATACCTCAGGGGATCACTGACAGAATATCGGAAACAAAAATATTGTGTGGACAGAATAAAACGTCACAAATATTGAGGATCAAAATATCAAGAAGGTAAGGGCAAATATGTAAGTAGAGATTTACTATTCATAACTCCACATCTGCATACCTTGAATATATATATATATATACATATATATATATATATCATCAAGGTACATATATGTCGAGTTTTATATAATAAAACATTGCTTACCTATAAGAAACTTACCCTCACAATATTTTTGTCCTAGATATTTTTGACACAATATTTTGTCCCCACGATATTTTCTTCTGATATTTTGTCTAAACACCTAATTCATGTATTATTTTAGCTATAATGGGAATACTCTACTTTTAGAGGAAGGTGTTTAATTTTTCAGATGACTTTTGCATTCACAAAATACACTCTGCCATATGCTGAAAACAATGCTCCTCAGGCACTGCAGTGTAAGGACTCCCTAGGAGGCAGATTTGTGTCCTTGGTAGCCAGTAGCATGATGGTGAGAAAAAGATTCTCCTCTAACTTCATCAAAAATGTGATTGCCACTGTCTGAAATGAATGTCTGATGGTGGCTGACCAAAGCCAACTCTTTGTGTATTGCACACAAGTGGCAGGCTTTGCCAGGCATAATAACAAATAAATCAATAACGTATTTCTAGCTCTAGCTCATCATTATACTATCCCTAAAGGATTCAATGCCACAGTTCCAAGGAATCAGCGTAATCTTCTCCTTGAACTTTCAGATGCAATTTTCTTGAATTTGGAAAATATTTTTGAGGTATTCGAAACATATAATTAAATGTACGTTTCCAAAAACTACTTCTGCAATCAATCTATTGGCTACCTTTGTGGGGTCACCTAAAACATTGGCATCATAAAATAGGAGAAAAGATGTGTGTTCTGGTAGCAGATCTGGCCCATTTATCATTTCCTTAGGCAGTTTACTAGTGAAATTAGTGATGTATATTTTAAATAAAAACTGAAGGAGACCAAAACATACCTTTTTTATACTCTTACATGTTACTGCTCTTCTCTGCAAAGAGCCTTGTTTATCTAGAAACACAGTCACCATAGTTTCTGTGTATGATGCTTGTGTCAGTGATAATAGGAAAGCTAAAATTCTCAAAGAGCCTATTTAGCCCATTATCACCCTTGAGGGTGGTAATAAAATGCTGTTCACGAATACAAAATGTAGAGTGATTCAATTTTTTTAGAATTTGTTTGGCCTGCAACATTACAAGAATACATTGCCCAATGTGTATATTTCGGATCTGATTGCCAAACTTCATTTTGGATTATATAAAGTAGTTTTCCAGTAGTACTGTTTACTTTCTACATATGAGAAAGTGGGTTATTAGTTGGGGTGGATGGTAGTCCGACACACATAAAAAGGTCATTATTCTTGATCGGTCCAGTAAAGGCTTCAGTAATTTAAACCAGAGCTCAAACCCTACAAACTATGGAGTACACATGCTTACCTTAAGAAAACGTTTGAACGATCTAGAAATACCAAACCAGTTAAAAACTCAAAAACACAACTCAATGAAAATCCCTCTCCAATTTCTAAAAATAGAGAATAATTTAAGGAATAAAATGACATCAAAACAACAAATTTTCAATAAGATTACCCGGAGAAAGGCATTTTTAAATTCTTAAATTAAAAATAGGGCCAAAAAGTATTAAGAGCCAACCACGTTCAGGTGGTCATGGTAGAACGAGACCTAAGCACAATTTGAGGCCAACAATGATGGAGTGCGGGTCAGGTACACCTACCAGGTTCAACACTGTCAGAGGATTTATCTTCAGATTTAGGGCCCAATTTAATTCTTGGCTGTAAGAATACTCCATTGCAACAGAGTATACTTACGGCCAAGAATGCAGTCCGGCCACCACATTTAAATGTGGGCAGACCTTAGGAGTAATCAAGGTAGAGACTACTCCATCTCAGCTGTAATTAATCCCCTCCGACGGCTGTGGAGTAAGGATTGTCAGAGGCTGACCTGTCATTCTGCCCACCTAATTTCGATGGGTGGAATTACAGGTCAGTTTCACTGCCCTTCTGCATTCGGAAACCCTGGTGGTAAGGGGCAGAGAAAACAGCTAAATGCTCCCCTCGCCATGGGAGACTACTCAGTTTTAGGATTTTCTTTTTGAAAATAAAAAAAGAAAGCTGTTTGGTGCAGGGCTCCGGTCTATTGATGGAGCCATGCACCAAACAGGAAAATGCATTGACAAGAACTGCCGTGACAGCGGTTCCCGCCAATGCTTTATAAATGACCGCCAACTTGGCAGTCATTTATAAATTTGGCGGGTGGAGTAATCTTGGCCTCAAGTACGTAAAGTCCTCCACCAGGCCAATGGCAGCTACTCTGTCTGCCAACATCAAAATCGGACCCTTAGTCTTTTTTCTATAAGTCAAAGTCCTTCACCTGGGCAAGGCAGCAGATTGTATCCAAGGAGGGCTCCAAGAAAGGGGATAGCCATTGGAGGAGGTCCCGGTGAAGCCATTGGTTTAGACAAGAAAAGCTTAAATTTGCACCCTGGGAAAGTTCTCTCCCCGGCTAGATACATTTGGCACCTTCACCTTGTCAAGTTTTCTATGTTCAAACTTAGGGGCTGTATACGATGGCGGAAGGACCGCCACCGCCAGCCCAGTTGTTCTTTGGAGTAAAAAAATGGGGAAGATGCCACTACATTGCTATTGAGCTCTGTCCTTCTGTGTGGTGCTTCCTTGGCAGATGACAAAACTTCAATATATCGGCAATTTTTATCTATAGTTTGTGAAGATGTCTGGCACACAGTGTGATGAGCAGTCGACTGGTGGGCTTGAAGATAATTATGCGGATTCAATTATGTTTCCGTTGCATACTCTGACATCACGTTTCCTTATTGAGCTTACTATTTTTCAGAAGTGTTGTGGGTTCTTCTATTTACTTGCGAACCATAGTTTTGCCCAGAAATCGTCAAGATGGTGTTTTTGGCTAACCACATTTCTTTTTTGTATAGTTGTCGAAGATGTCTTATCTTGACTATTTGACTTCGATCTTATGGATTGGACTTTAAACGCCAAAATTCTTTATGTAAATTCCTCCTCATTTTTTTTGTCCATATGTGAACCAAGGGGTTTTGCAATGTTTGGCTTGTGCATGATCATTTAATAGTGCTTTATTTGAACAGGCTATTAAGATCCTATTGACAAACTCTTCCCAGATGGTAATAGGGTTTCCTCCTTTGCAGTTATATTCTTTAAACAAGTAAGCACATCTAGCTGTTATTTCTGGTACCAGGCTTTCTTGCCACTTTAGTCCCTGTAAGCTCTCAGTGTAAGCATCTTTAAGCAAAGAGTTAGAGTTTTGGAATGGAAAGAGGCTTACTGCTAAATTTACAATTTGTAGAAAATGGTCACTCTTGTGGTGGTGGCTAATGCTGTTGTTGACTATCTGATTGAACAGCGGTAAACTTGCTATTATGTTATCAATTATGGAATTAGATTTTTCTATAATATGAGTCCATGTGGGAGGAATATTTCTGCAGAATAAACCATTCCGTATTCTCAGCCCAGCAGCCACAAGCTCAGTTGCCAGGTTTTCTCCCAGTTTATTCCTGTGCCTGAATTGTGGGTGCACTTGATGGGGATTATTTTACATGGTGTCTTGGATGAGGGGGTGTTCGTCATTAAAATTCATGTGGAAGATATTTGAATTGAAGACCGGGGGGTAACTAGCATTCGGCAGTCAAAGTCGATATTACTTAAGTCCATCAAAGTGCTTAGTAATTTCCCAAGAAATAATTGTTTCTCTCTGTAGATGAGATTCATGCATATGTTTACTATAATTAAGGAGGATTTGTGACTGTTAGTCCAGCCATCGATTTACACAGCCTGTATCTGGGATTCTTGAAGATCTAACATCCTAATGTCTATGTGTACATTTACACTAACATGCATTGCAAGACCAACCTTGGGTCACCCTTTCAAGGAGAATTTACTTCCAGTTAAGTACAATTCTAAGAAACCTGTTAGAGACTTGAAAATTCCATCCAGTTTTGTAATGTGTCCGGGTTAGGCCCATGTAGCAAAGCTGCTCATTTCTTACATTGTCCTATTTTTCACAAATAACATTTCTGCTGTGACAGTTTACACATATTTGCATACACGATAATGTTGTATTAGTTTCTCTGAAACTACTTTGTTTACACATCTAGCTTCGCACAACATTATCATGATGCCTCAAACATCATGTACAAGGGCTTTCTACACACTATGTACAAATGTTGTGCTATCTTCATCCACAGGGCAACAGGGCTTTCTGCATATCCATTGAATCGCTAATCTATACGCACATCACAAGGCTGCTTTCTATTATAAATAAACAGCATCTCAAAGGATTACCAGAGGAGGCACTTCAGCTGTCACCGAGGATCCCTGCATGCTGAGACTTCACCACGCATCCGTCTGACATCTCCTTGCGGGGTGTCCAGTTTGTGAGCAAGACGGGCTCTTACCATTCTCTGCCGCCAGGTAATAGGATTGGATTGTCCCTTGGGGGTATTCTTGGCTTCACACCTACACACACTCTAGGTACACTTAGAGTAGGGTTTCCATAGTAGGAGTACCCCTGATTACTGCCTTGTTCATATGCCTGCATATATACACTGTTTCAGCACCATTGTAGAACTGTATCTACTATTTACGCTTTTGGTGCTTGTAATCACTTTAATCTGCCTCTGTCTACTGATTATCGCAGCACTTGTATTCTATACAAGAATAACGGTGGTTCAATAAATATATTGAACACGTCCCACTGTGTAACCTGTATATTTCTCTGAGCAGGAGTAACCACGAGTGACTGAGTGAAAGGTCCTGATCTGTTTCCACGATCCCTGAGAGGTCAGGGTTGTTATGTGCAGTGGTTGCCAGAAACTATTTACTCCCTGGTAAGATTAGGGGGGTTTATGGTGGCTTTGTAAGCTATCTGGTCTCTAGACCAACATAACCTGCGGGGGTGGCCGGAATCAGTGTGGGCACCTCACCCAAAGTTTATGTTGTCAAACAAACGCGCAGGTCCTACGGATTGGTAGGAACTACACGACATGGTGCCACCAACGTTGGTTGGGTTCTTATTTAACAGTCTATCCCAGTAGTTCAGTTGTGCTTTTCTCAGAGAGCCCTACTCACCTTCAAACTGGAGACATCCGTGGTGGGAAGGAAAATCTGCCTTTGCTGAGTAGGCATACCCTTTGTATTGACTGCAGGTTATTTAAGCTTGTAGGATAAAAAATTCTTCCACATTGTGCTAACCCTAACTCTACAAATTAATTTAATTAATTCCCTTGGTCTTTTAACAATGACTGAACAAGGTGAGGACATTGAAGAACAACCAGTTAGACTAAATATTACAGAAAACTGCAGACATGCAGTTACTATGAAATTACTACAATTTGACCTCCCGGCAAGGGGTGGAGATGTTACCTTTGCGGTAAAGGCACACAAAGCATTCAGAACAGAGTTAGTTATTTTTGGGTTAAATTCCCGGCTGCTGATGCACACACAATTGTTTCACACTTACATTGAAGATGAAACACCAGAGAAATACTTTCCATATGTGGACATAGACATTCTGTTAAGTTACCAAGAACTCATAAATTGGTTTAAAGGCACCCTCCCCCATACCGTAGAAACATGAGACTCGGTCAGCTCAGTAAAGAAGGAGCGACTTTGCTGGTCCTAGCTGCTTATACACCACATTCTTATCTTGATGATTTAGATGCAGCAGATATTACAACACTATACAAAGATCTAGTAAAAAGTTTAAGAAACCTCATGCAGTACATTTTGCGAACATTCACAGCATGAATGGCTCAGGCTGCACAACCTCAACTGGCTGCTACGGGTAAAAGCCCTCAAACGCTGAATGCCATTATGGGAAAGGTTCCCACCAGTCGGAGGCAAATTCCGTTCTGGATAGCACAGAAAACAAGTCAGCTTGAAGCGGTTTTTCCCCATACGGGACTGCAGGAGAAACACAGGATATTAACAATTTGCTTGCCGATAGGGATGGCTCCCCCGGTGGAAGATTGTGCCACTTGGGGTACAGTCTTTGCTGCAGTTTACACCAGAACTCATGGTACTCCTTCAATAGCAGTTTTATCTGAGGTACTGAAACAAGTACAGAATGAGTACGGAGCAGGACCTGCCCTGGACTTGGGGATGATGCTGATTGGCAATTTTGCCTCGGTATCAACAATCATGTTAAGTAACATAAAAGGGGAAGCAGCAGCTTTGGCTATACACCAACGTTTGAGGGAACTCACTCCTGCACAGCAGGAGCGAGAATTGCCTAAAACTATCAAAGAAACCTATGCTACACTAGGCAGAGATAATTGGGAGCCAAACCTCGGAAACCGCAAGTTAAGAGTAATTCTGAAAAGGATAACTCTAAGCAAGCACCCAATTCTTCCAAGAAGAAATAGGACAGTAAACAAAAAAATAATAAACAAAACAAAACACAATCACAGGGTGGGTCTCCTCAACAGGAAACCACTGAGAAAAAATACAATTTGAGAAACCGTGACAATATTAGAAAGCCTGACAGGTATCAGGATACTGATACACGTTCCTCTCGTTCCTTTCAGGATTCATCCGATACACGTTCGGAGAGAGGTGGATGGTCAGAGCGCAGATCAGAAGAGTGTGTGAGAAAACCAAAAAGGGAAAAACATTGCACTTCAGACTACATCCTTAAAGAGGATAAACTAAAAACTCAAAAACCTCAATTCAAAAAGAAGAAAGTAGCAGGGATTAAAATAAGACATGCCCAGACTACTGAGGACTCTGCATCTGAATGGGGAATGGGCAGTGATGATGCTGGACAGCACGGCCGAAGTCACAATAGCTCACCGGAACCTGATGGATTATCTGGTGGTAGTTGCCGTGAATGAACATATCACATTGGAAGCACCTGATACAAGGGTAAATGTCCCACATTGTTTATACAAAAGAACGCTCCAAATGGTAAGGGACATAACCAGGAACACCAAGGCTCTCTTTTGGGAGAACCTGACATATGGTTACGACATTCTCTTGGCTGAAAAGGATTGGCCACTTGAATTCGTAATGGAGTGCCCAATAAGAGAAATTGTACTTTTACCTGCTTTCTCTGACCTCGTTCCAGAACCAGTTAAACATTTATACGCCAAGGAGTGGGCGTTAGCACTAATTCCTGCACTTTGTCGCAGTCATGTTTGGTGGGATGATGAGTCTCCTCATCCCGAAATCCCATTAAAATCAGATCCTTCAACCCCAGAGGCAATACCCAATAAAGCATGAAGCTAAAAAACAAGTTAGGGAAATCCTAGAACAACATGAATACCAGGATGTTATTGAAAATTGCACCTCGCCAAAAATGATCCCTTGTTTCCTGTAATGAAACCGGACAATTCATAATGTCTAGTCTTAGACTACAGACATTTGAACAACGTTAGATATCTCAAATGGATTTTTCTGCCAAAATATAGTGTCTGGAAGCAGATATTTGACAGCATTCTCAGCGATAGGTTCACAGCTTCAATTTTGCAATTTACCTAACGGGTAACAGAGTTACTTCAAAACTTTGATGAGAAGGCATTTTCCTACATAGATGATATTTATCTGACTGATGATGAGTTAATGGAACACTTGGCTACAGTGAACCACATCATTCTTGGGTTCACTCACCTGGGTTACAAATTTAATTTAAAAAAATCTAAAATTGCCCATCTCAACGTCCTGTTTCTGGGATACGATTTGTCAAGTGAAGGCAAAAGCCTGGCAGCACATTTTTCAGAAAAATGTGCACTGCTCCAACCTCCAACGACTCTGAAAAGACCACAATCCATTTTAGGATTTTTACATTTTGATACAACATACATTTTGTATTACGCAGAATGAGTAAAACTGTTCTAAGATTTAATCAGACCTGATTTTTCAATCAGCCATTGGACATAGGAATACACAAACATTTTACGTTCCGTACAAGCTGACATCATAGCTTCCAAACATTTGCACACATTTGTAAACACAACTAACCTGGTGATCCGCACCGGGTACACCTATGCCACTTTCAATGAAGGGGATACAGTACCTATTGCATACAAATCACATTTGTACACCAACGCTGAAATGCGTTTTGCACCCACTAGGAAAATTCTCACAGTGGTACAGACTGCTGTAGTGAGAGAGAGAGCACTGGCTCAGGGTAAGTGCATAATTGTTGTCACCCCAGTACCGACCTTAGAGGCTGTTACTAAAGCATGTGTTCTGAATGCCATTCACTATGGATTCAATGGGCTAATTCTCTCACTGCAACAGATGTAGATTACAGATTCGATTCTACATAACAGACACAAGAATTCCTGCAGCATGAACAAGACTATCATCTGCCGAATGAAATGATGCCTCTAAATCGATATGAATACATCATTTATACCGATGGATCTGCTCAGCCTGCCGTAGGGACACAACACCAATATTTTGCTTCATGCGCAATCGTAAAGGGGCGCATGCATGACAAAAAGTTCTGTCCTGGAAAAAATACACACAGCGCAGCTGGCAGAACTCAATGCCCCGAGACTGGCACTACAAAGTACGGATCCTGAATTCCCCACACTTATAGTGTGTGATTCATACTACTGTGCTAGTCCTCTAATGAAAATCTTCACTATTGGGGCCAGAATGGATTTCGAGATTCCAAGGGATGCACAATCAAGCACAAGCTGCTTTGGGAACAGATGGCGAAGCTGAAAGAATGCTTGCCACAGGCTCATGTTATCCACACATTGAGTAATCAGCGTGTTGGCATTCACGTTGAAGGGAATTCCATGGCCGATGAGGCCACTAAGGCAACAGTCTGCACTGCTGCCATTGCTGCAATCACTCGTTCAAGCAGTCTTTAACATCAAGGGTATTAGGCTCGGTGGCAGTTGGGTCAATCACATATATGGGGTCCAGAAGGCACTCAATAACATGCCAAGAAAATCCCTGGGGTGTCGTACTCCTTATGAACTCCTGTTTCGTGTTAGAATGTGGGTACCAGACCTCGATAATGTCACTGCAGTGGCGGCGGAAACACCATTTGACATCAATGAACGTTTGGCTGTTTTACAGAAACTCAATGAAATCTGGGGCGCTCAAAGCAATGTCCAAGTAAAGCGCATCACCACTGGGGAAGTGAGGGTCATACCGGCAAGAACTTCCTGGGTCCCGAATATTAAGGACCTGGTCAGAGAAGAAATTGTGAACAAGAAAGAAATTGGGCCATCTTACAGAGCACCTGTACCTGTACCTGTCCTAGCTGTCAAAGGTACTAGAACTGTACTTCTTCTGCCGCTTGCCATCGCAGAGGCAAAAGGTTAGTCTCTATTGATCTGATCAACCCACACTATATGGCCGATTCTCATTAATAGGCTGCGTGGGCTCTTGGGTAGCCGCTGCACTCCTCTTGCTACTATTCAGAAAGTTCAGATGGAAGCTTTAAGAACTACAGAAGATTCCCCTCTCCAAAGAGAAGCTGTAAACAACAATGAAGTGATACTTCTTCCTGTTGAAACAACTACAACAGTACAGGCAACAAGTACAGAAATCTCAATTCGAAACATTTACGACGTCTATGTGAATATGCCACAGATCGAGTCATCTCCCAGTTCTACAAAACCTGCTGAGCTGCGAAAAATAGACCGGACAGCGTCTGGCTACTTCGTGCATTATGACGACTTCTCATCGGATTCAAGTGAACCTGAGCTGCCACCACCACCTCTCCCTTTTAAGCTATGAGTGTATGCCCTCTATCTTCAGCTGAAAAAGACATACTTTGTTACTCCATGGATACATCTCTGGATTACAATTGGATTACTTTTTCTGGTCCTTTGGATTGGTTTGGTAACTGTCTTTTTCCTACTTTTGAATGGACACTATCTCCCAGGACGCTCTGCAGTACAACTTGTGAACTTGGTTCTGAAACCACATGCATCATTGCAGTGCAAACTAAGGGACCTGTCCCTGGTGAACATTGTTCCGGAAGGAGTAGTATGGAATAGGATATCGTACCATGTATATGGTCCTACTGAACTTTTACAAATTCCATATTTGTTTAAGATTTCCTTAAATGATATTATCACCTCTAGTACTTTCTCTGATGATTGGGACATTGAAACTGTGCATAATTTGCTTACAGATCTAGAGCAATCAGCTGCATTTTCTATTGATAAAATGTATGATGGTACATCTAATTTTGGTGACATATTCTGTTATCAACATTATGGTCACCATTTCTTACACAAAGCTAGTATCCCATGTGTTGTTTCCAATTGCACTCAATGGGAACACTGCCCAACACCGACCAAAGGTAGTTCAAAAACATTTGCACAAAAATGTGCTTATTTTTCTGGTTATGACACATCAGACCCAACCTCTCATTACTATAGGCTTGCACCTACACCTGAAAAGAAAAATATGCTAACACACACGGAGCTGATATACTCTGCTTCCTTTATTTCCCAACTGTCTGTACAGGGTTTCGACTTTTGGAAAGACACCATAGACACAAAATCTGTCTGGGTAACAAAAGATTGGCAGGTTCAGGGAACTGAGGCTTTATTCAGAGCAAGCCTCATACCACATCAAATTATTTTCCTGAATAAAAGAATGCAACAAACTTCCTGTCTTGGAATAGCCGAGATGAAGGATTTGAACACACCTCGTATTCCTGCATTCTCACGTTTCAAGAACTGGCAGCACTTAACACACTTCGATAAGGATACACTAGATACCATGATACATAATGGTTCTTTTAATTTATCAGACCCCAATTGGAAGGGATAGTTAGTTTGGCCTGTGGGCACTAATGAGTGTCAATCAAGATTCCTGGGCAACAAAGAAGGGTTTAGGATCAATAGGCCTGATCAGCTGTATGTGCAAACAGAACACTAGGGCGTGATGACATCATATAGTGTTGGAAGGTTGTGCCTTGATTGGCTAAAAATCTCAACACTCTTTGTCAGGTGAAGAAACACTTGTCCCTTCTTTCTGATGACATGGATCTCATGGATTTTCTATTAGGTCCTCGGAACTCACGTCAAACGTGCTTCTTTTATGGAATATACAACGAACTGTGGAAAATGTTTCAACAAGAAGCTGCTGAGAGATTGTGCAAGATCGACAAGGTTAACTTAGAAAAGGCTTTGGCTGTGGTTGACAACGGTATGACCACATTATCATCCAAAATGTATTTACTGAGCAACATAGTATCTTCTGCTAGTGACATAATACAGCAAGATATGTCTATTGTACAACATGGACAATCACAACTACGGTCCATTATAATCCTAAGCTGGACATTGCGAACACTACGTTCTGGCCTTGCGCCATGGCGTTACATCAATAGTACAAGTCTGTTTTCTACATATGGTCTCACAGAAAGAAAGATAGTAATGGCAAGCAGATATGTGAAATATACCATGTTGCACATTGAAATATTAGACCAATTACCTTTCACCGTGGCTGAGACACCATCCACAGACTGGATAATCCATGGTTACATCACCCTACTGGTCACAACTTTCTAATTTCAATATTGTCTACAATACCAACCGGTAGGCAGATAAGAAGTGCTAGAGGAAGGTTATGTTAGGTTTTCAGGAATCCCACGGAGAACTCCTCAGAATCCGGGTGATGCAAAAAGATGTCCACCTCTCGACATCCCCAACTCAGATAAGAAATCACAGACTATTAGGGCGATCAAGCGAGGGAAGGGTATAGGGAAGGAGCAGCTGGGAATAGGAGACCTGTAGAAGAGAGAGAAGACCATGAGTAACAAATAGTATCAATCCTACACTCATATGATCTCGCTACAACTGATCCATACCTGACTCATACAGTGCCCGCGTTACTATATGCTGACAATGCAGTCCTTGTGGAAAGGACTGCGAATGGCCTTAAAAAACTTATCATCAGCTATGTTAGTTTCATGAAGCACCTGGACCTGGAGCCAAACTATAAGAAAACCTTTACTATGATATGCAGCCCTAAAAATACTAAAACCCGTAGTCTGATCATAGAGTGCAAACTTCTGGAGAGGGTTAGTTCCTTCCCTTACCTAGGTTTGGAGTTTGACGAAGGTTGTGCGTGGCTCACTTGTATAAAAAACAGAATAACTCAATATACACAAGCCGTAGGGACCACTTTCTCCCTTGCAATGTCCATAGGTAAAAAGCCCATTGCTCCAATATTAGAGATCTACAATCGTAAATGCCTACCGGTCTTAACATATGGAATGGGTATCTGGGGCTGTAGGGATGTGCTCGCTATGCAGACTGAGGAGAACAGATTTTGTTGTAGAGTCTTAGGGGTTCCCCCCTCATCTCCGCATTTTTCCCTCCACCTGGAGCTAGGTCTTGACTACATCCAAGACACTATAAATGCAGCCCCCTTCGCCACCTGGTGTTCAATCTGGTCCAACGAAGAAGCTGATTTTAACCGGGCTGTTATCAGAGACTGCTTAAGTTGTGCCCGTGGCCTTTCCATCCCTTGGCTTCAATATATTAAAACCTGCTTCTCGGCACTTGATTGTGCCGCATTGTTTGAGCACCCAGAGTTAATTGGCAAAGGGGACAGAAAGTGGGTTATGGATAGCTTCCGTAAGCAGAAGCAATCCTCTAGGGAATTAGCTGAAGTGACTAAACCCTCAGTCAGAGATTATGGTCTTATTCAAGTAACTCCCTCAATTGCTCCATATCTATTATATGTAGCCAATGACTATGAAAGAAACCTGCTGACTAGATTCAGGTTGGGGTCATTTAGCTGGATGATGTTTTCCTCTGGGCCAGTATTCTTCTGAAACTATTGCCACTTGTCCATGCGATGAGCAATCGAGCCAAACCATTTTACATTTTGTCTTCTTTTGCCAATTTTATCTCCCTTTTACTAGGAAATTTGTATTACTGCTATTGCTCAGACATAAATTTTCTAAGTGCAAAGCGTCCTTTTATTACCTTCTGCAACTCAATGATTGTAATGTGGTCTTTGCAGTTGCAAGCTTCCAGAAGTGCACTTTAGCAAAGAGAAGGAGTATGCTGTTGTAATACAAAAGCACTTTAGTGGCTCCAGCAATTATTGTATTCGTAATGTCGATTAATTGTTTATTGCTGCTGCTATTTTTATTATTTTCCTATAAAAATGATTTTATATATTCATCTCCAACGCAAAATTTTTAATACTCATCTGCCTCTTCGCTGCTATCTCTGGACCCAGTACTGTTGCACTGCCACTTTAGCTACGGCCAAATTATTGTTCTTGCCTGTTATTTTATTTATTTTAAATGGAAAACGTGATTGCTATCTTTTTAATGAGTCTTGACTATAATGTTTGTCTTTTTTATCCTTTATTGTGTGTATCTTTTATGATCTGTCCTCGGAAGATCGAATAAAGACAATTGAATTGAATTGAATTGAATTGACTCATACAGTTGTCTAATCGCACCAAAACTCTGACCGTGAAGGGTACTCACAAGCCTCCTGGCATGCTCCTACACTAGAAAAAGATAGTATGACATATGCTCTTTTTCTCCTAAGCAGCCATTATCTTTGAATGAACAAACCACATTCAAACGTACCAATTTGCAAATGAAAAGAAACATTGAATAAGAGCCAATCCAAAACACAAAAGGAAATAAAAAACATAGATCCAGTAAACCATTGGCTCTCCTCTTTTACTCCATAAGTCTGGTTTGTGATAAAGGTCGTATTGCTCCCAAGAATTCCCAATGTTACATAATCCAAAGAAGAGAACAAAAGGATTCAAAAATATAGTAACGTACTAGTCAGTTAGGGAATATCCATATCCTTGACCGACCACTGACTAGTAATAATAGTATAGAAACAGCACATTTCCTATGCAAAAATACAAACTCCTTCTCTCATTCTTACTAGATGATAGGCCCCTCTTAGGTCTAGCTTAGTGTATACGGTGGCCTCCTTGACCTGATCTAGCAATACTGAGATGAGTGGAAGAGGGTATCTGTTCCTGACAGTGTTTTTATTCAATATGCGATAGTCAATGCAAGTCCGCAAGTCTCCATTCGCTTTTGAGATTAAAAAAAAGAGGCAAGGCTGCTGGGGAACGGGAAGGTCTTATAAACCCAATCTCTAAATAATGATCTAGATAGTCTTGCAAATGTTTTGATTCAGGTTCTGACAGTGCATACACTCTACATGTTGGCATCGTGGCGCCTGGCACCAATTCAATTTGGCAATCGTATTCTCTGTGCGGAGGGAGTTTTTCCGCCTGCTGTTCACAAAAAACATCCCTATACTGTTCATAGGTCAAAGGCAACGCCACTTCTTTCTCTGCAGCTGTGGCAATACAAAAAGGGTGAGCTAACGCTAGCACATGTGAAGTGATGTCCCTCAAACAATGCTTATTGCATTCCTCAGACAAAAACCTTACTGTTTTCTGTTTCCAGTCTATGGTTGGGGTATGCCGCCATAACCAAGGCATTCCCAAAATAATTTCATATTGAGGTGCCTCTATGATGCTCAACGAAATCTGTTCAACGTGTTCCTGTGTTTTCTCTGCTACCGTTAACTCTACTAAGTCAGTTTGTTCAGTGATGGGACCAGATTTCAAAGGTTTGCTGTCCACAGCTAACACCATTTCGGGAATTCCTCTGGAAACGCAAGGTATTTCCAACCTCTCTACTAGACCACAATCGATAAAATTACTTGTGGCCCCTGAGTCAATCATTACCCATACCTGGTGTTGTAGATGGTTAATACCTAGTCTCATGGGAATCAAAATATGAGGTTCAGTGTCCTTATTCTCAGTACTAGCTGGAGAAGGGATAGACCATACAGGAGTATATAGAGAAGTCAATGATGACTTCTTATCAGATTCCAAGGTTTTGTGTTCTCTTTCTGCAAAACCGAAACAGGTAACTTCTTATTGGAAGAAAAAGAGCCTTGTGATCTTGGTTTTGAAGGGCATTCCCTCACGTAGTGCCTGCTCTTACCGCAATACATACACAATCTGTGTACTCTGCGATTCTCTCTTTCTTCCCTGGATAAAGGAGCTCGAATAGCCCCTACTTCCATTGGTTCTGTACCAATCTCGCCAGTTTGTAAGGCTTTTCTGGTTCCTCTATTAAACCGGGCATAAGTCCAGTCTCCTTTCCTTCTATCTCCCCCTCTCTCTGTCAACCGGTGATCTAGACGTAAAGTTAATTTCATCAGATCCGTACAGTTAGTCGGTTGTGGGTCTATCTGTGCTAAGACGTCCTAGGAAATAACATTTCAGCTGTGAACTTTTGCACACATTTTTCATGCACGACAATGTTGGATTAGTTACTCTGAAACTACTTTGTTTACACATCCAACTTCGCACATTATCGCGAAGACTTGAACACCATGTACTAGGCCTCTCTGCACTCTAGGTACAAAAGTCATCCTATCTTCATCCACGGGGCGACAGCTCTATCCACATGTCCATGACATCACTAATCTAACATGCACATCGCGAAGGCTGCTTTTTATTATGAATAATAGCCATCCCTGTAGATTGGTAGAGAAGGCACTTCTGCTGACACCGAAGGTCCCTGCATGCTGAGAAATCACCAGGCACCAGTCTCACATTCCATGAGGGGTGTCCAACTCGAGACCAAGACAGGGTCATTCACTCTCTCCCATCAGGTAATGGGGTTCGATCATCTCTTGGGGGGATTCTTGTCTCTAAACCTACACACACTCTAGGTACACTTAGAGTAGGGTCCACACCATAGGAGTACGTTAGATTACCACATTGCATATATGCCTGTATATATTCATTGCTTTAGCACCATGGTAGAAATGTATCTACTATTTACTCTCTTGGTGCTTGTAATCTCCTTTATTTGCTTCTGTCTCCTAATCATTGCAGCACACGTATTTTATGCAAGAATAACATTGGTTCAATATATAATATTGAAAACGTCCCTCTGTGTATTCTCTGTATATTTCTCTGAGAACAAATGAGCACGAGTAACTGAGCAAAAGATTCTGTACTGTTTCCACGATCCCTGAGTGTTCAGGGTTGCCAAGTTCAGTGGTTGCCAGACACTGTTCGCTCCCAAGTAGGTTAGGGGGGCTTACGGTGGCATTGTGAGCTAGCTCGTCTATAGGCCAACATATCCAGCGGGGGTGTCCGGAATCAGTCTAGGCACCAAGCCCTTAGTTTATGTTGCCCAAACAATGCGCAGATCCTATGGATTGGTAAGAACTACACGACATGGCGCCACCAGCGTTGGTTCAGCACTTATATAACGGTCAAATCTGAGTAGTTCAGTAGTGCTTTCTCAGAGACCCCTACTCACATTAAACTGGAGACGTCCGTATTGGGAAGAGGAAATCCGCCTCAGCTGACTAGGTAATTCCTATGTATTGGCTGAAGGTTTTATCAAGCTTGAAAGAGTAAAGAATATTCCCATATTGTACAAAACTTAAATCTCAAATAAATGTATTTTCATAAAAACACCTTTTCAATTTTTACAATGTTCGAACATGGAAAGGACGTTGAAGTACAAGCAGATACTCTAAGTATTTCAGAAAATTGCAGTCAGGCAGAGACTATGAAATTATTTTAACATGGCCTGCCGGCAACGGGTGGAGATGTTACCTTCGTGGTTGAGGCACATGAAGCAATCAGAACAGAGGTATTCTATTCTTGGGTTACATTCCCAGCTGCAGATGCACGCAAAAAATTGTTTCACACTTACATTGAAGTTAAAACACCAGTTGAATACTTTCCGTGGGTGGACATTGAAGTCCTCCTAAATCACCAAGAACATATAAATTAGTTTAAAAGCACCCTCCCACACCGTAAAAAGCATGAGTCTCGGTCCGCTCAGTAAAGAAGGAGCAACCTGGCCAATCTTAGCTTCATATACACCATACCCCAACATTCATAGGTTAGGAGCAGCAGAAATGCTCACACCATACAAAGACTTAGTGAAAACGTACAGAAACCTTACACAATATATAATGCAAACAGTTATAGTCCAAGCTGTGAGGGCTGCTCAGGCTGCACAGGCTGCACAACCTCAATTGTCTACCTTGGGTATCAGCCCTCAAACGCTGAATGCCGTAATGGGAAGAATTCCCACCAGTCGGGAATCAGTACCGTTCTGGATAGCACAAAAAATCGCGCAGCTTGAAGGGGTTTTTCCCCCTTTGGGCCTACAGGAAAAGCACAGAATTCTAACAAATTGCTTGCGAATGGGGCTGGCTCCCCTGATAGAAGATTGTGCCACTTGGGGTCAGTCTTTACTGCCGTTTACACCAGAACTCACGTTACCCCTTCAATAGCGGTAATACCGGATGTATTGAAACAAATACAGAAGGAGTACAGGGCAGAACCTGCTCTGGACTTAGGGATGAAACTAATAGGCAATTT
Source organism: Calotriton arnoldi (assembly GCA_963921515.1). NCBI lineage: Eukaryota > Metazoa > Chordata > Amphibia > Caudata > Salamandridae > Calotriton > Calotriton arnoldi. The sequence goes on along the minus strand of CAWUFW010006592.1, from coordinate 1,020,871 downwards.
TGCCCAAGTTTCTGCAATCATGTTAAGCAACATAACAGGGGAGGCAGCTGCGATGGCTATACGCCAACGCCTCAGGGAAATCTCTACTATGCAACAGGAGAGGGAGTTACCTAAGATTATCTCAGAAACATACGCTTCCCTGGGAAGAGATAATCTGGGAGCCAGACCTGGGAAACCGGTGGTTAAGGGTGATTCTGAAAAGAATAACTCTAAGCAAGCACTCAATTCTGATAAAAAGAAATGGGATAATAAACAGAAAAATAATAAACAGAATAAATAACAATCACGGAGTGGGTCTCCTTAACAGGGGCACACTGAAAAGAGACACAATGTCAGAAACCGTGATAACATTAGAAAACCTGACAGATATCAGGATAATGATACACGTTCCTCTCGTTCCTTTCAGGATCAATCTGAGAAACGCTTGGAGAGAGGAGGATGGTCAGAATAAAGATCAGAAGAGCGAGCCAAGCCAAAAAGGGAGGCACATCGCACGTCAGACTACATTATCAAACAAGAAGATAAACAAAAATCAAAACTACAATTTAAAAATAAAAAGTAGTAGGGATTAAGATCAGAAATGCATAGGCTGCTAAGGACTCTGCTTCTGAATGGAGAATGGGCAGTGAGGATGCTGGACAGCGCAGCAGAAGTCACAATAGCTCACCAGAACATGATGGATTTTCTGGAAGTAGTAGCGCTGAGTGAGTATATCACAGTGGAAACACCTGATACGAGAGTGAGTGTCCCACATCGTTTACATAAAATAATGCTTCAGATAGAAGGGGACATACAAAGAGAAGTGAAGTGTCTCTTTTGGGAAGACCTGACACATGGTTACGACATTCTTTTGGAAGAAAAAGATTGGCCACCTGAGCTCGTAATAGATTTGTCCAATGGGGGAAGAAGTAATTTTACCTGCTTTCTCCGACCTCGTAGCAGAATCAGTTAAAAATGTATTAGCGCAGGAGTGGGCATCAGCTTTAGCGCCTGCTCTGTACTACTTGGGTAGGATGATGAGTCTCCTCATCATGAGATCCCATTAAAAACGATCCCTCAACCGCAGAGCCAGTACCCGATGAAACATGAAGCAAAGAAACAAGGCAGAGAGATCTTAGATCAACTTGAGTACCAGGGTGTAATAGAGACTTGCACCTCAGCTATGAATAATCCTTTGTTTCCCGTAATTAAACCCGACAATTCATATTGTTTAGTCTTGGATTACAGACATTTGAGTGCATCCACACGCACTTTTGCAGTACAGAATGCACACAGTGCCGCACTCTTGAATAACATTGTGTGGAAGAAATACAAAACAACACTAGACATCACAAATGTTTTTTTTGCCAGAATATAGCGCCTGAAAGTAGATATTTGACTGCATTTTCAGCGCTTGGGTCTCAGCGTCAATTTTGTTGCTTGCCACAAGGGTATCCTTCAAAGTATTGTTGAGGAGGTGGTGTCCTATGTAGATGATATTTATCTGACGGACGACTAATTAATGGAACATTTGGCTAGAGTAAACAACATAATAGTGGGGTTTGCTTACCTGGGCTACAAATTTAATTTAATTTTAAAAATCTAAAATAGCCCACCTCAGTGTCCTGTTTCTGGGATACGAGTTTTCAAGTGAAGGCAAAAGCCTGGCGACACATTTTTAGAAAAATATGCATTGCTCCAACCTCCAACAACTCTGAAACAACTACAATCCATTTTAAGATTTTTCAATTTTGGCAGAACTTACATTTTAGATTATGCATAAAAGGTAAAACCATTCTACGACTCAATACGATTTTTCAGTGCAACACTGGACACAGGAACATATAGATATTTTATGTTCTGTGAAAGCTGACATGCTAACTTCCAGACATTTACACACACGTGCTAACACAACTAACTTGGTGATCCGCATAGTCGCTGGAGCTAGCGGGTACACCTACATCACTTTCAATGAAGGTGATACAGTATCTATAGGATACAAATCACATCTGTACATGAATGTTGAAATGCGTTTTGCATCACCTGAAAATATTCTCACTGCTGTAATAAGAGAGAGAGGGCCCTGGCTCAGGGAAAACGCATAATTGTCGTTACCCCAGTACCGACTCTAGAGGTGGTTACTAAAGCAAACATTCTGAATGCTAAAGCTCTACATCCAAGATGGATTCAATGGGCTAACTTTCTCACTGCAACAGATGTAGATTACAGATGGGACGCTACATTACAAACACAAGCATTCCTGCAGTACGAACAAGAAAATCCTCTGCCGAATTAAACTATGCCTCTAAATCGATATGAATGTATCATTTATACCGATGGATCTTCTCAACCTACTGTAGGATCGAAACAGCAATATTCCGCAGCGTGCGCAATTGTATAACGGGGCTTGCGAGACGGAAAGTTTCTTCCTGAAATAACACACACACAGACCCTGAGGGACTGCACAGCGCAGTTGGCAGAACTTAAAGCCCTGATACTGGCACTATAAAATACGGATCGCGAATTCCTCACACCTATAGTGTGTGATTCATTTTACTGTGGCCAGTCTTATAATGAATATCTTCACTATTGGGGCCATAATGGGTTTCGAGATTCCAAGGGTTGTACAATAAAGCATAAGATGCTTTGGGGACAAGTGGCGTAGCTGAAAGAAGGTCTGCCACAGGCTCATGTGATTCATACATTGAGTCATCAGCGTGTTGGCGTTCACGTTGAAGGAAATTCAATGGAGGTTAAAGCCACCAAGGCAACAGTGCGAACTGCTGCCGTTGCTGCAATCACTCGTTCTAGTACGAAAATAGATGGTACAACTATGATAGCTGTCAATGCCACACGCAACAGCTCAGCAACACTGAAAGACTTTCCACTCAAGTACTCCTACAAGTTAGATGCGCAAAATATTCCATATGCTCAAGTTCCAGGAGTGGGGGATAGAGTAATACCAAACACTGATTGCAGATTGGGATTGATACTAACTGTACATTAGGGTCTGGGTTCAGCACATGCAGAGATTGCTGCTACAGTTTCATTACTGAAGCAATGCTACAGGTGGCTGGGTCTCACTAAACAGACCAAGGACTTGTCCTTAAATGCGACAACTGCCAGCAGATGAAAGACTCCACAGTTGCACGCCCACCCCAAACACCTTTATTAATCTCAGATAAACCTCTCGCTTGTGTCTATTTGGATCACTGAGGCCCCTTACACTCAGATGGGGCTTACAAGTACATCCTGGTGGCAGTGGATTCATGCTCTAGATTCCTATGGGTTTGGCACCAGCACTCGGCTGTCGCCAGAACTGTTATAAAGGATTTGCGAGTCTTTCTCAGGACATACGCAATTGGCACACTACATTTCGACCAGGGTCCAGCGTTTAGCTATCGGGCTTACAAAGAAGCCATGGGAAGTTTGGGTGTGGTCTTGCGGTACTCCTCCCCCACCATCCCGAGGGAAATTCAGTTGTTGAGAGGAAGAACCAGGACTTAAAGCAATCTTTAACAGGTAGTGTATTAGGCTTGGGTGGCAGTTGGGTCAATCACCTACATGGGGTCCGGAGGGTACTTAACAACATGCCAAGAAAATCCCTGGGGGCCGTATGCCCTATGAGATCCTGTTTGGGGGTGAGAATGTGGGTACCAGACCTCAATAGTGTCAGCACAGTGGTGGCTGAAACTCCATTTGACCTTAATGATCGATTGGATGTTTTACAGGACCTAAAAGAATACAGAGCTTTACAAAGCAATGTCCAAATGAAACGCGCTGCCACTGGAGAAGTGAAAGCAGTATCGGCAAGACCTGCCTGGTTCCCGAAGATTGGGGACCTGGTCAGAGAAAAAATAGTGGACAAGAAAGAATTTGGGCCATCTTACAGAGCGCCCGTATCTGTCTCGGCTGTTGAAGGTACCAGAACTGTACTTCTTCCATCTCTTGCCGGTCGCCGAGACAAAAGGTTTGTCTCCATTGATCTGATCAAACCACACTATGTGGCTGATTCTCAACAGTAGGCCGTGTGAGCTCCTGGGTATCCGCCGATCTCCTCTCGCTACCATACAGGAAGTTCAGATGGAAGCTTTACCATCAAATGAAGACTCCACTTTCCAGAGAGAAGCAGTTAACAATAATGAAATGATACTTCTCCCCATTGAAACAACTACAACTGTACAATCAACAAGTACAGAAATTTCAATTCGGCAAATCGACAACATCTATGTGAATACAGCACAGATCCCCTAGTTCTATGAAAGCTGCTTAGCTGCAAAAAATAGACCAGACGACATCTGGCTACTTCATGCATTATGACGACTTTTCATCGGATCCAAGTGAACCTGAAATGCCAACTTCATCACTCCCTCTTAAGCTATGTGTTTATTCTTTCTATCTTTGGCTGAAAAAGGCATACCTTGTTGCTCCCTGGATACATCTCTGGGTTACAATTGGATTACTTTCCCTGGTACTCTGGATTGGTTTGGTGACTGACTTTTTCCTACTTCTAAATGGACATTAGTTCCCTGAACGCTCTGCAGTGCAACATGTGAACTTGGTACTGAAACCACATGCATCACCGCACCATGAATTGAGGCACCTGTCCCTGGTGAACATTTCAGCGGTTCCAGTTCCTGATGGAATAGTTTGGGACAGGGTATCGTATGATGTATATGGTCCTACTGAACTTTTGCAAATTCCATATTTGTTTAAGAGTTCTTTAAATGATATCATCACCTCAAGTACATTTTCTGATGATTGGGACATTGAAACTGTGCATAATTTGCTTTCAGATCTGGAGCAATCAGTAGCATTTTCTAATGATGAATTGTATGATGGTGCAATTAATTTTGGAGACATGTTCTGTTATCAACATTATGGTCACCATTTTTTAAACAAAGCTAGTATCCCACGTGCTGTTTACAACTGCACCGAATGGGAAGACTGCACAACACTGCCGAAAGGTAGTTCAAAAACATTTGCACAGACGTTTGCATATTTTTCTGGTTTTGACACATCAGACCCATCCTCTTATTACTATGGGCTTGCACCTACACCTGCAAAAAAGAATATGCCTATCAACACCAAGCTTATGAACTCTGCTTCCTTTATTTCCCAGCTGTCTATGCAGGGTTTCGACTTTTGGAAAGACACAATAGACACACAATTTGTCTGGGGAACAAATGATTGGCAGGTTCAGGGAAAAGAGGCATTATTTAGAGCATGCCTAGTACCACATCAAATTATTTTCCTCAATAAAACAGTGCAACAGACTTCCTGTCTTGGTTTGGCTAAAGCAAAAGATTTTAACATACCACGCACGCCCACATTTGCACACTTTGAAAATTGGCAACAATACACAAAATACAATGAGGATACGTTAGATGCCATGCTCCGCAATGGATCATACAATACATCAGACCCGATCAGCAGGGTTGGTTGGTTTGGCCTCTAGACATAGACAGATGTCAGTCTAGATTCCTGGGTAGCACGGGAGGGTTGAAGATTAACAGGCTTGGCCTACGCTATGTACAAACAGAACACGCAGGGGTGGTGACATCATATAGTGTTGGTAAGTTATGCCTAGATTGGCTAAAGACCTCAACACTTTCCCAGGTGAAGCAACACTTGCCCCTTCTCCTGATGACCTGGATCTCAGGGATTTTCTTACTAGGTCCCAGAAACCCACGTCAAAATTGCTTCTTGTATGGAATATACAACGAGCTATGGAAGATTTCTCATCAGGAAGCTGCAGATAGATTGCACAAGATAAACAGGGTAAATATGGAAAAGGCTTTGGCTGTGGTTGACAATGGTATGACCACTGTATCATCCTGAATTTACTCACTGGGTAACACTGTGTCTTCTGCAATTGACATAATACAGCAGGACATGTCTATTTTACAACATGGATAGTCTCAATTCCGTTCCATCGTAATGCTGAGCTGGACGTTGCAAAAACTTCATTCTGGCCTCGTGCTGTGGCGTTACATCAACCCTACCAGTCTGTTTTCTGAACACAATCTAATGGAAAAACAGATAACTATGGCACGCAGAGATGCAAAATACACCATGTTGCACATTGAAAAATTAGACCAATTACCTTTTACCGTGGCAGAGACACCATCCACAGACTGGATTATCCATGGTTATTTCACCCTACCGGTCACAACTTTCCAATTCCAATATTGTCTTGCATACCAACAGGTAGGCAGATATGAAGCGCTAGGGGAAGGTTATGTGCATGAGTATTGGGAATTATCTTTCAGGTTTAAATGCAGGAAAGGGGATGCAGAAGTTTTTTCTTAGTGGTTCCTACTGTGAGGAAGCCTTAAGTGTGTCCTTGGTTTGCAAAGACTTTTCTCTTCACGGGGCATGCAATGCTTCTTTTGCAAACTTGTCATGTTATCTGAAGAGTTCCCCAGCTGCCGTGATATGTCTGGTTTTCAAATTGCTCTTGAATGGGAGCGACTTGATGCTGAATGATCAAGGTTGCTGTGGAATGGAACCAGGCATCACTCATCTGGTGACGGTTAATTCCTTAGTCACTTGTTGTACACAAGTACTGTTTCCACCTGCCCACAAAATTAGGGAGGCAGCATTGTGTCCTTCAATCAATGTTTCCAACATACGCTTTGATTCCCTTAGCAGACTGAAAGCCATACTTGTTCAACAAGATGTGGCCTTAACTGTGGCCAGAGAGACGTTTGATCTCCAAGTTGCAAGTTCCTCGTCTGAGATACAGACGCTACTCCACACTAACATCCCGCTGCATTTTGGGGAGATAGTCCATCGTATCTTTAATATTTCCTACTAAAGGAGTAGTGCATTTTTTTAAATGTATGGGCTCTGGACTGGTTAGCACCTTTCAGACAATCTTCTGAGTTATTCCATTATTCATACACTCCGTGCTGGGAAGCATTTTTTGAGGGCTCCCGCTCGTCCTGCTACTTTTGGCAGGAATCCTGATTTCCATTTTTCAACTCTGCAATGGACATCCCAGTTCGATTCAGAATGCGGACAGCACTGATTGTGCTTCGATGCCATGAGCACATGGTTCACACGTTCTTCACACTTCGACTTCGAGAACTGAATGAGCACTGGTTCTTGTCCTTCAGTCCTGTTTGGGTTAACTGCATAAAACTTGTATTCTACTGCCTGCTATGCAGCCACAAATACGTATTAGACATATGCCTAGAATCACAACTGGTTGCGCCATTGGACATTGACAAGCTACTGGACTCGTTAAAGACCCATGGGTATTGTTGTCCCCAGGGTCTTCAGTTACTGATGAATGTATTTCTTTAGCCAACCTGGGGTGCTTCGGCTCCTAGTGACTTGGACAACGGCTCCACGATATGCATACAGGATGCAGTCATTCCCTCAGCGGCTGCTGTGAGAATTGGATGGAATCACCTCTGCTCCATTAATCTGCTTTGAGGTGCGCCTTTGGGATTGGCGTCTGCGGTTATGGACAACAACATTGTTGTATCTGCCACCCGGAACACATGAAATAATTGGCCTTTTCCAGGTGGGAACAATTCAGCTTGTGTTACAAATTACATTCGACCAAAACATTTTTGTTTTATTTTACTTTTCAAGGCACCATGGCTTTCGAAGTGCTTAGGATTTTAAGTGACTTTAGGGCTTTTATGACTATTTTAAGAGGAAAGCTTGCTTTTAGATGATGTTACAAGTAGTTTTTTTATCATTTTATTACATTTGAATATATATTGATATATTGGCTTTTTTAGATAGCTTTTATATATTGTCCCTAAGAATGAAGAATGAGTGTTATATTCCCAAGTTAGGCCCATGTTGTGAAGCGACTCATTTCTTACATTGCCCTAGGAAATAGCATTTCAGCTGTGAACTTTTGCACACATTTTTCATGCACAACAATGTTGGATTAGTTTCTCTGAAACTACTTTGTTTACACATCCAGCTCCGCACAACATTATCATGATGCCTTGAACATCATGTACTAGGCCTCTTGCGCACTAGGGACAAAAGTCATCCTATCTTCATTTACGGGGCGACAGCGCTATCCACATGTCCATAAAATCACTAATCTAACGCGCACATCCCAAAGGCTGCTTTTTATTATAAATATTAGGCATCCTGATGGATTGGTAGAAGAGGCACTTCTGCTGACACCGAAGGTCCCTGCATGCTGAGAAATCACCACACACCAGTCTGACATTCCGTGAGGGGTGTCTAACTCGAGACCAACACGGGGTCCTTCACTCTCTCCTATCAGGTAATGGGGTTGGATCATCCCTAGGGGGATTCTTGGCTCCACACCTACACACACTCTAGGTACACTTAGGGGGATATTCTCAAGGACTTATCGCCGAGTTAGCGGCACTTTATCGCAGCCAAAGTGGTGATAAATTCATCGCACTATTCACAAGCTGGTGCTAACAGCCGATATCACCAGTTTGAATCCACACAACACCAGGTAAGAGCAGGTGTTAAATCCCTGCTGCTAACGCGCCTTATCGCATGTTTTGTGATCTTATCGCCGATCTGGCTGGTCGTTGAGAATGTTGCGAAGTGGTGTTTTCGCTGCTTTTTGCACAGGAACGCCTACTCTGCATATCATTAGCGTTAGTTGCCGGTATCATTTGTGGCGATGTTTTTTGCGTCTGCTATCGCAGGGAAACTGGTAATATCGAATAACACAGAAAAGAGGATAAGTCCCTGGTCACCCTCCTACAGACTATGAATCCACACAACACAGACCAGGGACTAACAGAATCATAAATCGTGATGGGTAATAGGTGAGGTGGTTGATTGGTATAGGCGGGGCACAAACAGTGTGTGAAACTGCCCTCACACACAGCAAGCTGTGTCATGCTTCATCATAGGGCCTGCTAAACACACCCGCGCTAGCCAACGCTGGAGGTGGAGCAATAGGGAGGGGAAACAAACACACAACATAAAAGTGAACAAATCGTGTGGGATCTGGAAGGTGAAAAATGTGGCAGAGAATAATTTAAAAGCTGGTAACAGTGTGTCCCTACTCTGTCTTTAATGGTGGGTACACTGTCCAGACACAAACCGTGGTCCTCATCGGACCAGTGGGTGGTGGTAATGGCTACTAGAAAACAGAGCCCTACCCCCACTCTGCTAAAATGTCGACATGTTTCAGCTGAATGAAACTACTACCCGCTTTCTTCAGGACTTTCACCTGAACAATCCCAACAAGGATAAAGTCCCTACCTCCTTATAATCCAGGGGTAAGGAAAAACAGGCACCTTGTTTTAGTGCACACTCTGGTACAGGGAGTGGTGGAGCCCCTGCTCTCAATGAGGAACCTGTAGAGGATAAAATCAAGAAGAAGCACAAAAGAAGTGAGGTGCAGGGTGCAAGGTGCTGTGCCCTGTCTCATAACCCAACCAATCGATGTGAAGGGTGACCCCCCACACAAAACACATACATACATAATCCATAAATAGTATAAAATACCCAAGGTCACGTTAGATATATCATGATCCTTAATGCGTCTAGCCAAATTTGGCTAAAAACGTGTTGCACTACCCCTATAAAGTACTCGATGGTTGTGCCCTGGTGAATTGATCATAAAAACATAACACTATGGTATATCATAATGTGAAAATATAGTCAAGCGTCTATGTGCAACGCAACATACTCCCCATGACTATATCCAAATCAAAAACAGAGATTTCCTTCAATAAGAGGCACCATCCATCCAGTTCCATTCCTGGAATCTTACCGAGTTTATTTTAAGGTCAAACTCGAACTGGCGGAGGGGTGCAAGTAGCTCCCTGTTGTCACACTCTAGGTTTCGACAGGAAAAAATACAAGAGAGAGAGTCGAAAAAATGCACATTGAGTCACAAAAGGGGAAAAGCAGGGAAATCTTATGCATGGTAGCGGAAATAACAGATCAAACCACGGGCCCTCGGGAACAGCGTTACGAGTCCAAATTGACTTACTGGGTAGATTACGAGAGCGCGTCAATGCCCTAACATTACTCTGCTCTATGCACGATAGATTATATATTTTTACTCTCTTGGACCATCTTGAGTTTTTCTCGGCAGTCCCATTATGCAATGGTCCCGATTGAGCCTTCTGAAACCACGTGGACTCGTAACGCTGTTCCCGAGGGCCCGTGGTTGGATCTGTTATTTCCGCTACCATGCTTAAGATTTCCCTGCTTTTCCCCTTTTGTGACTCAATGTGCATTTTTTCGACTCTCTCTCTTGTATTTTTCCCTGTCGAAACATAGAGTGTGACAACAGGGAGCTACTTTCACCCCTCCGCCAGTTCGAGTTTGACCTTAAAATAAACTCGGTAAGATTCCAGGAATGGAACTGGATGGATGCTGCCTCTTATTGAAGGAAATCTCTGTTTTTGATTTGGATATAGTCATGGGGAGTATGTTGCGTTGCACATAGACGCTTGACTATATTTTCACATTATGATATACCATAGTGTTATGTTTTTATGATCAATTCACCAGGGCACAACCATCGAGTACTTTATAGGGGTAGTGCAACACGTTTTTAGCCAATTTGGCTAGACGCATTATGGATCATGATATATCTAACGTGACCTTGGGTATTTTATACTATTTATGGATTATGTATGTATATGTTTTGTGTGGGAGGGGTTACCCTTCACATCGATTGGTTGGGTTATGAGACAGGGCACAGCACCTTTGCACCCTGCACCTCACTTCTTTTTGTGCTTCTTCTTGATTTTATCCTCTACAGGTTCCTCATTGAGAGCAAGGGGCTCCACCACTCCCTGTACCAGAGTGTGCACTAAAACAAGGTGCCTGTTTTTCCTTACCCCTGGATTATAAGGAGGTAGGGACTTTATCCTTGTTGGGATTGTTCAGGTGAAAGTCCTGAAGAAAGCCGGGGTAGTAGTTTCATTCGGCTGAAACATGTCGACATTTTAGCAGAGTGGGGGGTAGGGCTCTGTTTTCTAGTAGCCATTACCACCACCCACTGGTCCGATGAGGACCACGGTTTGTGTCTGGACAGTGTACCCACCATTAAAGACAGAGTAGGGACACACTGTTACCAGCTTTTAAATTATTCTCCGCCACATTTTTTCACCTTCCAGATCCCACACGATTTGTTCACTTTTTATGTTGTGTGTTTGTTTCCTCCTCCCTATTGCTCCACCTCCAGCGTTGGCTAGCGCGGGGGTGTGTTTAGCAGGCCCTATGATGAAGCATGACACAGCTTGCTGTGTGTGAGGGCAGTTTTACACACACTGTTTGTGCCCCGCCTTATACCAATCAACCACCTCACCTATTACCCATCACGATTTATGATTCTGTTAGTCCCTGGTCTGTGTTGTGTGGATTCATAGTCTGTAGGAGGGTGACCAGGGACTTATCCTCTTTCCTCTTTTCTGTGTTATTCGATATCACCAGTTTCCCTGCGATAGCAGCCGCAAAAAACATCGCCACAAATGATACCGGCAACTAACGCTAATGATATGCAGAGTAGGCGTTCCTGTGCAAAAAGCAGCGAAAACACCACTTCGCAACATTCTCAACGACCAGCCAGATCGGCGATAAGATCACAAAACATGCGATAAGGCGCGTTAGCAGCAGGGATTTAACACCTGCTCTTACCTGGTGTTAAGTCGGACGACAACCTGCACCATAAAAGGGAGCCACACCAGAAGAACAACAGATGCCATGGAGCTACTGATCAGGCAGCTCGGAGCCCCAAGAGGGCCACAACACCCACCGCCACCACCCCCAGGACCCCCCCCCGGGCCCTACCCCGGGCACCCCCCCAGACAAAGATATTTCACATCAACCTTACAAATTCATGAACACAACAATTCGCCTGATGTCGCACAATTACAACAATTAACATTCATGGTCAGAAAAAGGAAAAACATTCATACATCTTTGAATTTCCCCAAAAATTATTTTATTCAAATTTAACTCAATACTACTATTTGGAAGAGTCATGGCGGGTCTTCTCTGGACAATCTGTAAGTCACAGCCTGCAAGACAAATTGAAGATAAGAAGGTGTGTCATGCGCTCCTCAAAGGACAGAGAGAGAGAGAAAGAGAGAGAGAAAGAAATGGAGAGAGAGAGAGAGTGAAAGAGAGTGAGAGAGAGAAAGAGAGAGAAAGGGGAGAGAGGGAGAAGGAGAAGGAGAGAGAGAGTAACAGAGGGAGAGAGAGACAGTGAAAGGAAGAGAGGGAGAGGGAGAGACTGTGCCGACACTGCGCACCCAGGCCTCACTGCTCACCTGCTGCCACCGGTGGGTCTCCAATCACGTGCCGGTATACACTGCAGTCCACCAGGTCCCTTATCTGAAACAGAGTCCAGAGCTAATGATGGCAGAGTTCATATCATTGCACACGGCAACATCGCTTGCCCGCCCCTGCGTACACAGGCTGCTGCACCCCAGCCCCTCCTGCCGCCCAGCGGGGATTGCCCGCCCCTGCGCACCAAGGCCTCACTGCTCACCTTCCGCCACCGGCGTGTCTCCAAGAGGGCCCACCACGTGCCGTGCAAGCTCCAAGTCTGGGGCCCGTAACCTTGGCAGCCTCCACATCATGCAGCCCCGCACCGTGGTCCACCAGGTCGCACACTTGATTCTGGGTCTTGATTTTGCAATGGCAGAGATCATATCAGTGCACACGGCATCATCGCAGGCTGCACACCTGCTCAGCTCTATAGGTGCCACTAACTCTGTGAACCGCGAGGCAATGCCACGTGGCGGTAGGCCCACGCTACCCGCTGGCTCAGGCCTACACTGTGGTCCACCAGGCCGCACACTTGATTCTGGGTCTTGATATTGCAATGGCAGAGGCCATATCAGTGCACACGGCATCATCGCAGGCTGCACACCCGCTCAGCACTTTAGGTGCCCCTACCTCAGTGCACCGAAAGTCACCGTCCCGTGGCGGTAGGCCCGTGCCGGCCGCAGTGTATCCGGTGCCACCGACTCTGTGCAACGCAAGTCATGGACCCTTTATGATTGAGTCTCGTGATATGCCAGGCGGACGCAGCCATGTCACCTCAGGCAGTGGGGAAGAACTGGGACACGTAGCGTCGTCGTTGTCCCCTTTATACGTAAGCCGAGTGGGCTGGCTCGGCGTACGCCAGGCCAGCATAGGGGTGTGAATAATTATCCCTGGCCTCTGGGCGTGGTTCATATCTGGGCTGCACAGGAAACCAACTGATGCGTGTGTCTCTGTTGCAGTGTCGGTGCCACACGGCCCGCAATCGACAATGTTGCAATGTTGCATGCACCCGGAGGGTGGCCGCGCACGAAGGGATTGTACAAGGAGCGCAAGGCCGCTCGGGGTCTTGGCTCATACATGCCAACTGTTGTGTGTGTATTGCTATTGGTGCACCATAAGCCCAAGGCCTAGCCTCAATTGCAGCGCCAAAGCCACATCACATTTCCAGGATTTAAGCAGTAGTCAGACTAACATTAGGGATGAAAGCTCCTTTGTCTCAATACAGAAGGCGGAAGGACATCTGCACCTCCGACCTTGGTTTTGCATGTGGCAGGCACCCCCTGAGAGAGATACCATAGCAGATGATGATGACTCCCACACTACGCACAGCGCTAATGATAGACCAACGTATCCACACCCCACACACAGAAGTCCATGCTCGAGGTACTCTTGCATGGAATGCCCTTGACACTTACGCACACAACAACCCATACGTCCAAACGTTGCACATTCATACGACTCATTGCTCCGAGCAGTGGCATATCATCCACATAACTGCCGCAGGTCAGAAGAGTGCCGGTTCTACGAGAGCCACCAACGCAATGGCAGAACATCCCGGCCACATGCACAACCCCTGTCACGTGGAACTGTACCGTGCACGTATGCTGCATTTACTGGGGGCACTGCCATTGGGAGTGCTGCGGATCAGTTACCGGCTAAGCTTCCGCCCTGCCAACGTCACCTGCATTCAGCCTGTGTTGCATTGTCGATTGTGCATATTCCAGTGGTCCATGGATGTCTGCCTATCCAACAGGTCGGTAGCTGAACTGGATCTTGACATGTGTGTGCGCCCCCTGTTGGCCCACGACCAGGAGTGTCACCGTGATACCCGTTCATGGGATGCCTTGATACTTGGCATACATGCTGGCAGCCGAACATGGGAGATTGCACAACTCCTCGTGTGCAGTGACCACATTGAAACGCTCCCCTATTGGGCTGTAATGCATATTGGTGAAAGGGGGTGGACGCAGCACTCCTGTCCGGACCTGCTAATGGATTGGCTCGCCGTCCTGTTCGCTGAAGACGACAACGAGCTCATGTTGGAAATGATAGCCTACGAAGCTGCAATCGTCTTCATGGACGAGTAACTACGTACCTGGAGCCACAACATACTGTAAGCCATTGCACAGGTCCCAACACCTTGTTGCATCTTGGAGAACTGGTCACATATCCAACGACAACAGTGGACATGGCTGCATTCGCCTGGACTCCGAATACATGAGCGGCCCACAACGCGGGTTGACACACACCTGTGCAAGGTGAGTGGACAGCGGCACTTGGCAACGTTCCTCAATCTGACATACTGCTGGAGGGAGAGTACACACATGTAGGTATGCGGAGAGATGTTCTGTGTCAAATGTGATGGGGGACAATACTTTAGGCCTGCCAACGACTTTGACATTTCATACACAGCCCTATTTCAAACATTGCGTGGGTCAAAGTTGTGAAATTGCGCAATTGTTGTTTCAGAGCAATGAGGCCACAGCTAGTGCACACCTTCCCAGTCATCTCATTGGCCATGTGGGTCACGGACAAACATGCGCATTGCTTTCATTTCCCTGGGTGTACCTTTTTGTGCAATCAATGTCCCTACATTCATCCATACTTTCATACTTGATCGATCATGGACATGACACATCTGTGTGATTTTGGAACGTTTTATTCACATTCGGTGTAGTGTCGGAGCTGGAGCAGTACATGGCCATGCAAACCCCACATTACATTGTAGCCCAGTGGAGGGCCAGCCAGAGTCATTTAGGGATTGACAAGTACATCGGAAGAGGATGAGTACAGTCCGCAGTCTGATTGCTGTGCCATTGGTAAGCAAGCAAAATGTGGCAGTCCATGTCGAGGTCCAAGGTGAGTGTCGCAGAGTGTTTCGGGGGACAGTGGGAGGTGTTGTTACAGGCATGATGCAGAGGGCAGAACCAAGCTGACACAGGGCATATAGCGGAGATGAATGCTACTGGCTCCTTCTTAATACAAAGGTGGAATCACCCGCATCTTCCTCCTCTGTGTCATCTGGCTGACAAGTGGGTGCTGTTGTTTGGTCTGCAGCACTGAGTGCCACTGAAACATCAGGGGCCGCAGGTGGTATGGCTGCAGCACTGTGTGCCACTGACACATCAGGGGCCACAAGTGGTATGGCTGCTGCACTGTGTGCCACTGACACATCAGGGGCCAGAGATGTGTGTGTAGCAGTACCAGCAGCATTCATCAGTGACTGCCTTAGTGGCAGCAATGCGATGATGAGGATCTGCAGGGCATAGAAGATCCCAACAAGTTTTCGCTGGTGTGCATCCGTGGCAGCCATTCTTTCCGCATGCATCCGCTCCATGTTCTCCATTATCCTCAGCATCTGTGCCAACTCTCGGGTGACATCACTGAGGCCACTCCGACTAGACAGTTGTTCTCGTCTCAGAGGCATGACTCCAGCGATGTCGGGCATGGATTGATGGACATCATGGAGCGAACTGTGGATGTCCGTTAGGGAGTGTAAGTGGTCCCTGATGGGACTTAGACACCCACGTATGTCATCTAGTTTGGCGGCCATGAGGTCGAACCCCACCCGCACCTGTTCAGCCACCTCCTTCTGGCAGTCTAACACCTGGGCTCGGAATGCGATGTGTTCTTCGGTGAGGTGCTGGGAGCCAGCCGTGGTGGTGGGTGCTTCCTGCTGTGTGGTCTGTGCAGGGGGTGGGGTCTCCTGGATGCAGCTGGGCTGCCCTGCTCCTGGAGGTGGGTTGCTGTAGCTGTCCATGAGCTGTTGTAGGGCGTCAGTGTCGAAGGTGTGGAGGTCCTCTTCATCATCACTGATGTGTTGTCTGGTCTGCCCTGCAGGAGGTGTTGATTGTCCCTCTGCAATGTGAAGGGGAGATGCATTTTAACATTGTGTTCACATGTATGTTGACGCATTGTTCACGTTTACATACAGACTGCATGACAATGTACATTGTGACTGTTTGGGAGGAGCTGACTATTTGATGCGGGACAGTGGACATTTGAACTACATGACGGATGTGAGGTTGTACATGTACATTATCATCTCACAGTTTCCTGCTATGCCAGATGTGATTGGCCAGTTTCTACGCACAAGCGGCACCAGTTGTGTCCTCTGTTCTGTAGTGAAAGTATTGCACTTTGTACCACATCGTCGTCAATGTTGATGTGCTGTGTTTGCTATGTGTGTGTGCTGCATTGTGGGAGAGTCGCCCCTGCAGCTGTGATTTTGCTGCCCCTTATCCCTTTGAGGTGGTGTGCCTTTGACTTCTGTGCTTCTACAGTGCTGAGATGTTGCAGACTTGGCTACTTTTGGCTCTTGTTCGTATTTTGGACTCTTGGGCATGGTTTATCCGCAGATGGGTTGTTGACGTCAGGGGTTGTTTGTGCACGTGGATGTGTCAGAGTGTGACCTGCTCCTTTCCGGATGTGTTCCACACTCAGCCACCTCAGTGTCGTGGTGTGCATCATGTCATGATAATTGTACTGCAGCCATGCTATTCGTCATGCAGTGTCACTTGCATTGTCAGTGTGGCTCACAGACACGCAGCTTTGCCTGTTTTGCCACGTGTGCATGGGTTGGTTGTGAAATTGGTGCTGTGTGGGGAGGGACCCCTTTGTGCCCATAGTGAACGGGGTCCTACTTGGTGTTTGTATGTGTGCTGCAGTGTGCCTAGGGGATCAGGGACATGATCCAGAGTCATTGTGGGTGTGCAGTGTGCTCCACTTAATTGTGCATGTGTGCCATTGTGCCCATCTCCCCCCGACCCCCAGTCCCTGTTCGGTGCTCACCCTGGTGCTGTTGTGTCTGGTCATGTCGAGCAGTGTCCGGACCCCCAACTCCTGCCACCGTCTCCCCACTGATGACTGTGGCCACCATTTCCTCCATCACATCCAGCTCCTGGTGTTCCGCTGGACTGCCACCTCCAGTCTGCATTGCTGCCTGATGGTTGTCAGCGAGTTTCTTCTTGGTTTTGCGCTTCGCATCATTCCAGCGCCTCTTGACCTCTCCAATTGTCCTCCTCCTCACTCCGACTGCATTCACCTTGTCCAGGATGGACTGCCATATTGCATTTTTATTTGCCAATGACACGTTGGGGGTGACGAACAGTTGTTGGTGGTGTTCTATCACATCCGTGATGATGATCCTGTTTTCCTGCGGACTGAACCTCGTCTTCCTCGTCTTCTTTTCCTTGCCCTTCCATGACCCCGAGGTCCAAGGCTGGTCCTCCTGGGGACTTGTGGGGGTCTGGTCGTCCTCTGTACTTGCTCCGGGTTCCTCCATGGTGCTACGCAGTTAAATTTGTTTTGTTTGTGTTTTTCGGTGCTTTTATAGTGCATTTTCCCGCATGACGCATGGGAATTGCAGGCATGTCGCTGGTTATCGCTGATTTTTGTATCGCGATTTGGGACATCGCAACTTTTTTTGCGTTCGTGTTTCGCATTTTTCGGCGTCGCGTTAATTTTAACGCGGGCATTTGGCGCGTTATCGGGAGACTATCGCATGGTGCCGCTGGGTTGAGAATACAACGTTAACACAGCGTTATTTTCCAGCAATAGACTGCGATGTGGGAAGTTGCCTTAAGCTAATTTTGCGATAGTTAACACACGTTCTTGAGAATATCCCCCTTAGAGTAGGGTCCGCACCGCAGGAGTACGTTAGATTACCACATTGCATATATGCCTGCATTTATTCATTGCTTTAGCACCATGGTAGAAATGTATCTACTATTTACTCTCTAGGTGCTTGTAATCTCCTTTATTTGCTTCTGTCGCCTAATCATTGCAGCACACGTATTTTATGCAAGAATAACGTTGGCTCAATAAATATTATTGAAAACATCCCTCTGTGTATTCTCTGTATATTTCTCTGAAAACAAATGAGCATGAGTGACTAAGCGAAACTTTCTGTACTGTTTCCATGATCCCTGAGTGTTCAAGGCTGTCATGTTCAGTGGTTGCCAGAAACTGTTTGCTCCCTGGTAGGTTAGGGGGGGCTTAGGGTGGCACTGTGAACTGGCTGGTCTATAGGCCAACATATCCTGCGGGGGTGTCTGGTATCAGTCTAGGCACCAAGCCCTTAGTTTATGTTGTCCAAACAATTTGCAGATCCTACCGATTGGTAGGAACTACACGACAAAGCACTTGGGTCAAAAAATTCCGGTGGCCAAGCCCAATCTTGAACTACAACAGGGTTATTTATGTGCCTGGACTGCGTATTGGATGTGTGGGATGTAGTGCTCAATGAGGTCCAGGTCAGGTTCTTTATGGTGGTCACATCTGCACTAGCTGAATTACGTAAACTAGAATAAGGTTCTTCCTTTCTATTTATTTTTTGGGGATCTGTTGGATATGTGGTTGATCTACTGGTTGCTCAAGTGTTGGATGAAGTAATAATTCCACTGGCCTGCTGAGTAGGAGTGCTAAAAGAAAGTGATACTATATTTGAATGAGGGGTATGCTGCTCATTCCTCGATGTAATAGCTAATAATACTGGATAAGCGTTGTTGTGGTAGACAGTGACATTCATATTCCATTCCCTAAGTATGGCTCAAGACCCATAGACCGCCTGCGCTAGTCTAGTTGAGACAAAAGTGATTATGGTGGGCTCTGTAGTCTGTATTCCTCTTGTTGTTAGGAATTCTATAGACAGCAGGTCAGAGGGATTCACTGCTGGCAGTTCGTTATGCCTCTTAAGACTCTCAATATATTGCCACGGTTTAGAATATCATGATTACCTTGGACTTGTATTCAGGTAAAAAGAGTAGCTTAGTCATTTTCGAGTCTAGCAGTCGGGTGCTTAAGAGGGTGCAAACATAGACTGGTTTTTTAGTTCATTGAGTGTCTAATTAAAGTTCACAGGAAAACTTATAGGAAAGAAAGAAATAAGATGAATAATATGGAAGGAAAAAGAGAGCGTATGGACGAAGGAAACTGTCTCTCTCCGTTCACGAAATCTAAAGGGCTTCTGGAGCATAGTCCTCTTAGGTTGTCAAAAATAGCAGCACCGGTCCCTGAAGAAGTATGGGTCGGGTATATATCTGAGTTGAATAAACTAGAAGACGAACAATTGAGGTGCAATGTGGAGCATGTATGCTGGGCTGCCAGAGAAGAGGATGGTGGAGAGATCTCTGTTCCTCTTAGTCAGTAGTATTGAGGCTGTAATAAAAGGTTTGAAAATCTCTAGGGCCCAAGGTTTTTAAAGCCTTTCATCAGATATAATCAAACGTAATTCTAATTTGTGGGCACAAATCCTGGCTACCGGTGTTCGGGGTGATAATAAGTGGACATGAGCCACCAGAAACCTGAAAATGAAGTATTCGGATCTTGCTGTACAAAAAAGGTGAATGGGACCTGCCTTCAAGTTACTGTATGATTACTCTGTTGGACATTCCCAATAAAATCTATGCAAAACATCTGTTGGATTTATTGGAAGACTGAGTAAGCAGTGCCAGAGTTTTACCAAAGGTCCAAATAGTGCTTCTATAAAGGGTATTCAACAATGTATGGCTGCTTACTTTTAAATCTTCTGGCCGAAGATTATGCCTTCAATAGAAAACAGTCCCTTTACGTGTCATATATTGGTTTGTCAACAATGTTTGACACTATCAACAGGGCATTACTCTGAGAAAAATGCGCAAATGGGATTGTCCATCTGGCTTATTAAAGTTGATACTTCAACTGCATGAGGGCTCATGGACAAGGGTAGAACTAGGGGGCAATGGAGCTCTGTCTAGAAAAATAGCTACCCCCAATGGTCTTAGACAGAGGCGTATATTGGCTCAGCTCCTGTTCTCAATTTCTATTGCAGATGCTATGAGACTATTAAACCAGTTTTGGTGTTTCCCGCCTAAAACTTGGTGCTGAGGTCATTTCAACAATGTTTTATGCTGATGACACCGTGCTATTGGATCTTACGCCAGTGGGCCTGCAGAGGCAACTGGAGGCTTTTTCAGGGTGCTGTAAGATGAATGATCGGAAAATAAACACGGCTAAAACTAAGGTCATGGTCTTTTCGAAAGGAATCTGCAGACTATCAGGCGTAAGTGGGCTTAAGCGGAGGGCAAGTGGAAGTAGTGAAAGAGTATAGGGGCATATTATCAAGCGGCAGCGATAATTATCGCTGGCCGCTGTTAGCGCGAGGAATCCTATCGCCGGCTATCGCTGGAAATTATCGCCATGCTAGCGCTGTATTAACAACGCTTAGCGCAAAGGCGATAATTTTCCAGTGATAGCGATGTTTTCCATGGAACATTGCTGGTTTTCCAGCGATGTCCCATGGAAAACGGCGATATCCTTGGTGATAGGGCCTGTGGTCTTAGCCACACAATCCACCCCCATGTTAGGTATGCCTTAGTCAGGAATTTAGCAGACGTTAAATTCCTGCGTTAAGGCATACTTAACGCGATTGAAAATATCGCTAACCCACGTTGTTGATATGGCGATACCTGGGTTAGCGATATTTCCCCATGTTGTTTCACAGGCACGCCTCCTTTGCATCTCATTAGCGATGCGATGGGAGGCGTGCAGAAAACGGACGCTAATGCAGGAATCACGCGCTAGCGTGTCCTTGTTAATTAGGCGATAGAATTATCGCCGCTTTTCGTCCGAAAACGGACGCTAAAGCGGCGATAATTCATTAACGCTGCCTTGTTAATATGCCCCATAGACATTTATGTCTCCTCTTTAAATATAACCTACATTTTAAATCTCACATAGATCTTCAGGAAGTACGTTCCAAAGCGATTGCAGGGGCTCTTTTCATAGTTTGGATGTAGCTTTGGGGCATAAGTCTGTCGAAGTCTTAAGAGAGACTTACAATGCAAACATTGTGAGCTTACTTTTATACGACTGGGAGGTTTTGGCAGTAAAAAACAGAAAGAGGCTGCAGCTCATTGAAACTAATATCTGGAAACGATGGCTCGGCTTGCCTAGAGGTTCAGTGAACAGTGCCCTGAGGCTGGAGTTAGGCCTGACCAAAATATTATTCAAATACAGGTAGAGGATGCTAAATTACTGGGCCTGTCAATAAAATCCTATTTACAGGAGAAGAGCTCATTCCAATGTGTTGTTAATTTACAAGTTATAAAGACATATTTGGCTATTCTTCTAGGGTTTGACCAGCAAAACTTGTCAGTAGCACAGCAGAAACAAATATGAAAACGCTTGATAAAAGAGGGTTCTAGGAAGGGTGAATTAGATGATGTGGGCACAAGAGACAGCCTTCAACACTTAATGGAGTCAGAATGTGGTTGCTCATACCCAGCTCTATCTGCGTGATATTAGAAGCAGCTACGTTAGGAAGTGGACCTTGAAGGTTAGGTTGGGACAGGTCCCAGCCTTTAGAAAGTGGAAGCTGACTAAGAAGTTGGGGGGGAAAGTGGCATCAGTCCCGTTTGTCAAAATGCACTGCTGTCTTTCGTACACATAATTTAATATTGCACTTGCTTTGGCACAGTAAGAAGGAGTCTGTGACTTCCTGTTTTTCCTGTTTTTTTTAATTTACAGATTCGTTGTGTTTGCAACTTATTGGCAGTAATATTTAAGTGCAATAATATGAGATTGTGTTTTGTAGTAGGGACATTTTTGTCTGTAGAAGCTGATCATCTCGTTAGGCTGAGTAGCTCATAGTAATAAATGTATTCTGATAGAATAGGTAGATGTGCCTAAATATTGATGAATTGTGAGCTATGACAAATTGAGTTTACTTATTACTATTACAGAACATCATAAGATATCAGAAGATATGAAGTAGGAACTGGGTGGACCTCCTTGGTATCACTTCTTGCAGCTTTAGTTGGATCTTGCTTCTTTAAATTGAGAAGTGTAGGTCGGCTTTTTACTGCTATAATTGCATGTTTGCACAAAAGGAATTGAATTTTGCACAAATAATTATAACATTGCTATACTATACATAATGTCCTCCTTGTGATGTATAGAATATTTTGCACTTATTATAAGTGGTGTGTTTCTTAACTGTACTTACCCTATATATTAAAAGTTAGGCTGCACTAGAATTCTAGTTTGCACTTACACAATTGTATTTTTGCACAAACATTATGGATATTGTTATATTATACGCCAAACTCGGTCTGCGGTCTTCTAGAATATTTTATGCGTCAGATTGGCATATCTTGTACTGTAACAATTGTATTTTTTGCACACAATAAAATGAAACTGGAAGACCATGGATAATTCCTTGTTTGTGGTTGATAGAACATCTTGCACTTAACATCCGCGCTGTCTTGTAATGTACTTACACTCTATATTAGACATTAGGGCGGGCTATGTATTTTGCACCTGAAACAATTGTATTTTGCACAATTAATATAAATATTGTCAAGCTATAGGTTAATTCCGGTCTGTGGTCTCTTAGAATATGCAGTGCTCAATAGCATATTTTGGACTTTAACAATTGTATTTTGCACAAATAATTAGATTCTTTTACTTTAGGTAAATTCCTGGTTTACATTGTGGTTTTTATAATATTTTGCATGTATTATAGATTAATATATGCTCATTGCTGCAAAGACATTCATCTTTGTATTGCACTATTGGCATGATATCAAGCTACTAACTAAACAAACAAGCAAACAAATAAAGAGAAGGATGTTATAGTTTGAATATTCTTCAGCTACCGAATCGTAATTATGTATTTTAATTATTTTCTTGGGGAATAATGTTGCTGAGTTTTGTAAAAACGCAATTTATTTGTTAGCACTGATATTTTTATATATGTGTATTATGTATGTATACTTAAATGTTATATATATCTTTTTGAAATGTTTTACATTACTCATGTTTTTTCTCGAAATGTTTGTAATTTGTTTATTTATTGAAAAACTTTATTTAATGGAAAAACTTTATAACTGCAGAAGTTCATGTATGTTTGTTGTATTCTGTGTTATATTTTTAAGATTTTGGGTTGCTTAATGTTTGGTTTGAAATGGCAACATTTAATCAGGGAAAAGTGCGACAGTATGCTGTTAGTCGCCATACTCATAATTTCGGTATGTGAGCAGTAATAGCCACTACTAATGAGAACAATTTTTGTAAATGTTGCCAAAATTCCTTGGTTAAAATCGAAGTAGCAGCTTTAAAAATGGGTAGACTTCTTTCAGTAATGTGTATCAAAGAATGTTAAAAATCCATTTGCCAGGTAAATATTTTTTGGGATGGATTAGAGACATGAATTATTGGTAGGTTGAGGCCTGTTTTTTGGTAGGAGGTCATACACTAAGGGGATATTGTTGCGGTGGTATATTGCCTGTGTATAATGTAAATTTACCTAGGTGAGGGCATGATTTTAAAGTCCAGTCCATTAGCCAAAGCAGTGACTGTAAATATATTAATTGCCTCGGAGAATATATTCTCTTCTCATCATTCCATTTATCATAGAGGATACATTCTTCTTTGGTTTCTGTCGGAGTAAGATGGAGGGAATGCCTGTTTCTGAAAAGGTTTTGGGCTCTGGTGTGGCCTTTGGCACTGCTTTCCTTTTTATGCTTATTGTTCTTTTGAGTTTTGTTACTAATGGCATTTATCCTACTCATTGAGGTGGGATTCGAGGAGAGATATACTTTGTATATTTCACCAGTATGAGCTGTAAAGCTGGTTGATTATTATTTTAGGTCCCGTAAAATGATTTCTATTTTGTTTTTTTGTCATTGTAGTTGTATGGTTAGGCTCTCTCTTTACATGATTTCATTAATTGTAGTGGGGCTTCCGTTGCGTCGAATAATATTTAGGGCCTTATTACATTGTCGGGCAGACACTGTTGCAGATTTGGGATTTGACCGACCTCCGGTTGGCGGTCCTGACCACTGAATTATGATGTGACAGCACATGGTGAGGCCGCAAGCTCCCTTTTCTGTATGAGAGCTTGTGCTGCGGTCGGAAACCAGCTGCAGCACAAGCTCCCATAAAGAAAAGGGAGTTTGTGTTCATCCCTGCAACGCGTGGCAGGCACCTCACAGTGTATGCCACAGGGTGCAGGGATGAACAAGGAGGCACCATAGGTGTCCCCTCGGCCACCAACCGGAGGCCCCTGGTTGAAGGGATCCCTGATAGGGGCCCCCAAAGTCACTTTCTGACAGGGTTTTCATGTCGGAAAGCCCAGCATGGAAACCCTGCCGGGAACCGATATCGTAATCCAGATGGCGTAAAATGCCCTCCATATGGATTATGGGCCGGTCTCCGACTGGCCGACGGGCTCCTTGAGCCCGTCGAAATCCAGCCGGAATGACCAGCCGGTTTAATTTCCTACTGCCTAGATGTAATTAGGCAGTCGGAAGTGAAACCGACGATCTCAGTTGGAAAGCCTCCGGCCTCAGGTCGGAGGTTTTCCGACCGAGCTCATAATCGGGACCATAGTGTGTACATTCATTTATAGTTCTTTCTTAAAGCTAACACTGGTTTAATTTTTGAAGCGTTGTTTAGCTTAGTTCAGTTGACATTTTGGGATCTGTAAATTAATAAATATAATAAAAAATTGTTTTACTGTTATAATTTTTGGGAGGTATTTCATTTAATTAAGTTTTACCCATTCTTTAAAAGGTATATTTTACACCTACAGCTTGTCTTCTGCTGAAAATTTAAAGCTTCAATTAAAGTAAATGTATAATATGTATATATATCTGCTTTGAGAATATATAAATGTGTATGCACATTTATTTATATATATATATATATATATATATATATATATATATATATATATATACATATATATATATATATATATATATATATATATATATATATCCTTGGGACTTGTGAAGTGGACCCATAGGCAACCCCAAGGGCCTAAAAAAAAGAATTTTGCTGTTGGTACTGCAGTACTCCTGTGGGACTCAGAACAGCCCTTTGATAAGGTATGGTGGGGCTCCTGTGGAAACTCCCACACAAGAGGCAACCCCATAGTACCATCTTCTGGAAGTGAAGATTGCACTGTCGCACGGAACCATGGGAGTGAGGCTAGCACAGTGGTACAGCAGGACTACTGTGGTAAAACAAAATTAAAACGTAATAAGAAAAATATGGAGTGAGGTCTGTGGGAACTACTGCAGGTGATTGAGTGCCGGGCCTGGCAACCTCCCACCTTTAATGACTAAAGGCCACATATGGCAGGGGTTGGCTACCCCAATGGTAGTATGCACACCCTGGACCAGGCCCTGCATAAAAAAACTCAGGAATTCACTGAAAACAACAAAGGTTAACCCCTTCACTGCCAGGCCTCCCTGTGCCACACCCTTTATTGGCTATTTGGGGTCGTTTGCGCATAGGCCCCCATACCTTTTTTTTCACATAAGGTATCCAAGCCAAATTTGTGTCCTTTTCTTCCAACATCCTGAGGATTCTAAAAGTACCCAGGGTTTGTGGAATCCCCTGCAAGGGACCGAGAAATTAGGCAAAAAACAGCTAAATTGTGTTTTTTGGGGGAAAAAACGATAGAAATGGTACCTCACTTGCGTGGGTAGACTTAGTACCTATGACAGGAAATGGCCCAAAACGTACTGTGGAGACTTCATAATTATCGATCACAAAAAGACATGGTTTTGCGAGGGAGTCACCTGCACTTTTGGTAATGGGCTTGGCGGCTATCTAGGGAACATAAACAACACAGAATCCGCGGGTCTAAAGTGTATATAGATAGAGTGACTCTCAGGATCCGGCCCGGGGTAACGACGGAGTAGAGCGTTGCCTCACGCCCTGAGCTGTTGCCAGGAGCGGAAGGTACCCTCCCGATTTGATACGGGAGAACAAGACCTGTGATCATACAGTGTTACTCACAGGTATATGGTTGTATCGTTCTTTTTCACCTTTTCTACAGTGCAGTAGTCACATCTTGGTCCTGAAGAAAGCCTTTTTTGGCTGAAACATGTAGACCGCACCTCTAGCGCGTTCGCACATTCATTCAGATCGCGCGTTTACTGCTTTTTAACTCTTGACATACACGAGATACCTTATAAATTTATTTTTCTCATGTTAGTCAATTTTAAATTATTTTGTACACTGCACAATTATTTCTTTACACTGTTCATGCTCCATCAATCTTTAGCGATTGTGTCTCTAAACTACTGATTAAAAACATCCGTGAGCTCCTCCTTTACATTTAGAAAGGAGTTGTAGCTCCTTGGTTGCAGCAGCTTGCAGCCGAGAGGAGATCCCAAATGATGAAGCATGCCACTTCGGTGGGTGATGGGAATCCGTCCTCTTAATTGAGTTTCCCCTATCAGTTATTATTTTATGTAGTTTTGGCTGGTCAAAAACTCTCTATCTATATACACTTTAGACCCGCGGATTCTGTGTTGTTTATGTACTTGGTTTGGGGATTTATCCGCGCAGGTCTTTAAATATTCCCTTGGACCCCTTTCTTATCTAGTAGTTATTATGGCTATCTAGGGAAACCAACCAAACCCAGACATTTCTGAAAACTAGACACCCGGAGGAGTCCAGGGAGGTGTGGCTTGTGTGGATCCCCCAACGATTTCTGACCCTGCAAAGTGCCATCCATGCACACCACCAGCCAAACGCCATCCATGTACATCGCCATCCACACACATCTCCAGCCAAGCGACAGTCCACGCACACTGCCAGCCAGGCGACAGTCCACACACACCGCCAGACATGTGCCATCCATGCAGACCACTAGCCAAGCAACAGTCCATGCACACTGCCAGCCAAGTGCTTGTCCACACACACTGCCAGCTAAGCACAAGTCCACATACACCACCAGCAAAATGCAGGTTCACACACAGCCAGCCAAACACCAGTACACACAGACCATCAGCCGAACTCCAGTCCACACACACACAGAAACATTCTCTAGTGTCTAGTGGTTTTCTGCCCCCTTGGGGGCAGATGAGTCTAAAAATATCGCTGATCTGCCCCCAAGGAGGGGGGGCAGAAGCAGCCAAAATGTGTTCACAAAAAAAGGGGAGCAACCCTTGCCTAAGGGGCCGCTCCCTGACAAGCCAATAAACATATCTCTGGTGCCTAGTGGGCTTTCTGCCTGCCCGGGGGCAGATCAAGGGCTATTGCCCCCTCTGCCCCCAGGGGGGACAGAAAGACTGGGGCTATTTCTTGGGGGAGGGGGCATTGGCATCACCCATTATGGGCAGCCCACACCCATCATTTATTTAAAAAATCTGTGGTGTCTAGAGGGCTTTCTACCTCTGAGGGCAGATTGGGGGTAATAACCCCCATCTGCCCCCTCAAGGCGGGCAGAAAGACTGTCCCTTTTTTGTTTGGGGGTGGGGGCATTGGCATGCCAATTTTGGGCAGCCCCCACCCCTACATATTCAAAAACAAAAAATCCCTGATGCCTAGTGGGCTTTCTGCCCCCCAGGGGGGGCAGATAAGGGGCTAGTACCCTCATCTGCTCCAAAGGGGGAACAGAAAGACTTCTGTTTTTACAATTGTGGATGGGGCATGGCCTTGCCCATTGTGGGCATCCCCCATCCCTCTTTTATAATAAAAATGTAATCCCTGGTGTCTAGTGGGCTTTCTGTCCCCCTGGGGTGCAGATCGAGGGTAATAACCCGCTTCTGCCCCCGGGGGGGGGCAGAAAGACTGTCCCTTTTGTTTTGGGGGGTGGGGACATTAGCATGCCCATTCTGGGCAGCCCCACCCCTCTTTTAGATAGGAAAAAATCCCTGGTGTCTAGTGGGCCCATCTACCTCCGGGGGAGCAAAAAGACTGTCCTTTTTTGTTGGGGGGGAGGCATTGGCATTCCCATTGTGGGCAGCCCTCACCCCTCAATTATAAAAAAAAACAATAATGACTGGTGCCTAGTGGGCTTTTGCCCCCCCCGGGGAGCAGTGGGCTATTGCCCCCATCTGCGCCCTGTGGGGGTAGAAAGACTGTACCAATTTTTGAGTGGGGTGGGGGCATTATAATGCACATTTAGGGCAGCCTCCACCCCTAAGTTTTCAGAAGAAAAATAATTCCTGGTGTCTAGTGTGCTTTCTGCCCCGGGGGGCAAAAAGACTGAATATTACCAAATTATTATGGTGGGAGCAAAGGCCCTTGCCCAAGGGGCTGTTCCCGCCTCCCTAGTGTCTAGTGGTGGTCCCTGCTTGGGGATCGCCCTGCTGCGGTGATCCCCAAGCAGGGATCCACTAGGGAAAGGTATCATTAGAATGGGGAGAGTCTCCCCTTTCCAATGATACCTCTACTGTCTGCCTACGTGCTCGGGGGCTGAGATAGCCCAAGGAGCACGTAGGCTCACTACACTGAAATAACAATGCCGTAAGCAGCTGGGGAAGCTCTTCCCCAGCTCCCAGGCTGAAAAAAAGGAAAGGAAATCCTTCTGCTGTTGCAGCAGAGGGATTTCTAAAGAGTGTGCCTTGAATGTAACAGTTACGTCCTTGGCACCGGAGCGCCACAGACTTGGACGTAACCATTACGTCCAAGGCATGGAAGGGGTTAAAGTGACGTTACAGTTAGGGATGGTATTAGGATTTTTGCTTATATTAAAAGGCCCTAGAAGATCACCCATCGAAGGACTATGTGTGTATATATATATGACGAAGGGGGAGGCCATTACGAGACACTTTGCTGGGTTAAGAGGTGTGCAGTAATACACGAGGAGAGGGCAGTACAAGGTCAGTAAGCCCCTCTCCAAATGTTCGAGAAACGATAAACATTGCAAACTGCTCAAGCGAACACAATGTCAGCCGACGCGCTCAGAGAAAGGGAAGTGGCGGCGGCCGATATGTTCGATGATGAGAAAGCTCCCAGACAGGACTCAGTCTCCCAGAATACATCAGTGGGGCCACGCAATACCAGTCTAAAAGAAAAAATCAAACAACTGGAAAAACTAATGAAGTCAGAACAAAGTAAATGGTGGGAGGCCAAATCCCTCCAACGCTATCTAGATGTAGGCAGAGTACCACGTGGGTTACGGATTCTAACAGCCCCCAGCTATGAAAATCTGGATCATGAAATGATGAGAGAGTGGGCAGAAACCAATCTTGAGTCATCCAGGCGACTAACTGTAATACTTGTCAAATATGCAGAAAAAGATCATGTAAAGCTACAGGAGCAAATAGACGCACTAAATGCCGAACTAAGGTCAATAGGGCAGGATGACGAACTGACAAAACTCAAGGATGAAATTATAAAAAGACTCAAAAAAGAGGAGGACAAGATTCGAGAAAGAAAGGCCTTCAAATTTCATCGGGACCATACAGATTATGAAACCGGGCGCATATTCACGTTCGCTAAAAAGTACGATGCACTTAAAGTCTCAAAATACGGTGAAGCACAAGCTGTCAAGGGTAATTCTGCAGGCGGAAGAGTGGGACCGGACATAACCTCGAACTCAGATCTCAGCTCAGCGCTGGAGAGCAAAACCGAAGCGGATGACCGCGTTCAGGCTATGAAACAAATACCGGCCAATATTACACTGGCTGAAGAGGTTGATTTTTTAGTCTACGAACGTCGGAACACCCTACGCCCCAGAAACCAATCAATCAGACAACCAAAAGCAGATCCACCAAACGCCGGGAGAGGCGACAGGCCAAACAGCGAAGAACTAAAGAAACAAACACGACAAACAAGGCGAAATTGGAGACGATAACATCTAGTGAACAGAGCAACAGTCAGACGATAATAAATCTTACAGACATGGATCTCAACAGGGCAGAGGAACAACTATTAGCACTGGGGCTATCGTACTGCCCTGTAAGTTCATTCAATTATGCAACCACTAGAATGGACATTTTTAAAAGTATAAGAAAACTTAAATTGAAAAAATACTTTCTCCAACATAACAAAACAAAAACTGATGGGACAGAGAGGCAGTCAGAACAACCGACAGTGAGTCCTCCTTTTTTCAATCTAACTGCATCAGACATGCCAGTCCTACTGGACCTGTAGGAACTTGCTAATGAAAACAGCAATTCAATAAATATCAACATCGGGGAAAGTGAGGCTATCAACACTATGGCTAAACCTAAGACAGTAGCTACTCCTTTCAAGCCCCGTTCCACCTTCAATCCTCTCACACCTAGGGACACCATTGACATTTTTCATGAGCAGGTGGTGACGGGCATCAAGCAACTCAATCACAGAATACAGAGCACTACAAGGCGAAAAACTAACAAACAAGAACTCCAATACCATGTGTTGATGAATAAACTTAAAGCTAACAAGGATATAGTCATCCGCAATGCGGACAAAGGTGATAATTTGGTTTTATGGAATAAAGCTGATTACATCGAGGAAGCAATGAGCCAACTAACAGACAGAAAGTGTTACCGCCGTAGTGACCAACTAGCTCTGAAATCCATGTATAATGAGTACAAAATGAAATTGGTGGCATGAAGAATGCAGGGCTTCTAACTCTTCAAGAGTACAAATTTCTGCGGAATGATAACCAGGTGACACCGATTCTATATTTCATACCCAAGATACATAAAAACTTTAACAAACCCCCAGGAAGGCCGATAATTTCTGCCCGCAACAGTCTCCTCGAAAGAACATCACAATATGTAGACTTTTATTTGCAAGAACATGTGCAACAGCTCCCTTCTTACATTAGGGACACAGGGGACTTCTTATCTAAAATGCAGAATTTTAATTGTCAGGATGACTTTTTACTCATTGCTTTGGATGTCACATCATTATACACGTCCATAAACCACCAAGATGGACTAAGGGCGCTCCAACATTATCTAGCGAGAAGACCCTCTGACTTTGTACAGAATAGCAAAATGCTAATAAATATGGTAGAGTTCTGTTTATGCAACAACATTTTTCTATTCCAGAATGCTCTATACCAACAACAATGAGGCGTAGCTATGGGGGCCAGCTTCTCCCCCAGCTATGCCTGCCTACACATGGGATGGTGGGAGGAGCTGGTCCTTTTGAAGAATACTCCACTACAGTCACTAACAACATTAAGATCTGGTTGAGATTCATAGACAATCTTTTTTTAATTTGGCAGGGTACCAAATGTGAAGCTGAACTATTTGTAAAAGATCTAAATGTTAACAGCCTTAACCTTCACTTTACAGCTTCAATAAGCTCAACAACTGTAAATTTCCTAGATGTTCAGGTTTACATCAGGGAGGGCCGATTGGAGACTAAGCTGCATAGAAAACCAACTGCGGGCAACTCAGTGTTACATGCAGGGAGTTCGCATCCCCAGCACTTAATACAAAGTATCCCCTATGGGGAGATGCTTCGGCTTAAGTGCATTTGCAGCTGTGATGATGACTTGAACACAGCCCAACTAGCTAGCAAAAATAGATTTCTAGCAAAGGGTTACTCCTTGAAATGTATCAACACTGCTATTAATAAAAGTAACCCAGTTAGGAGAGAAACTCTCTTAAACAAAACCACTGAGATAGAAAATACTCAGAGAGAGGATACCAAAACTTACAGGTTCATCCTAATATATAATAGACAAGAAAAGGCCATTAGAAACATTATTAGAAAGAACTGGCCTCTAATCCTAGGCGATCCAGTCATTGGCCACCTACTCCCCAAAAGAGCAGCCATAACCTACAGCAGGGCACCCTCCATGAAGGACACTTTAGTCCATAATGATCCAGTCAGCCAGACTAAGGGCACATGGCTTTCCCAAAGGAAGGGATTCCATCGATGTAAGGTTTGCAAGGCATGCCAATTTGGAATCAGTAAAACATCTTACAAAACTCCCTTTAGCGATCAAGAACGGCCTATTAGTAAAGCCCTGTCCTGTAAATCTGACCATGTGGTCTATGTGCTGGAGTGTCCTTGTGCCCTGCGATACATACAATGCGGATCCAAAAGATCTAAAGCACTACCTGATTGATGCCATCCCACCCAACAAAAGAGGGGGAAATAGGGAAAAAGCCCTCAGACGTCTGGAAACACGTTATATTCTAGACCTTGATTCAAAGTCTCCGGGTGGCCTCAATGTCACGGAGGAACTCTATACATGCCTCTAAGGTTATTTAGGGGTCCGGTTTTGTATAGTTAGAATGGAACTGCACATCATCTGACACTTATCAGTAAACCACATGGTTTGTCTATAGACCGCCAAAACCCTACTTTTGAATTTTTATACACATTTTGTACACGGTTTTAGAGAGGTTTTAGTATATATACACGTTAGGTAAAATCTGCACATAGCACTTTCCAGTATTTCAATTTGCATTAGCACATGTCTTTTATAGTCGTAAGGTTTACAAGTGTAATGTTTACATCAAAAGTACTGTAGTTTGCACTAGCACTTTGGATCTGCTTTAGCCAGTGGCAATTATTTGATGAAAAATTATGGTATTTAAACCTGTATTAGAACATTGGAATGTTGGGAGCTCCATTGTAGACAATGGAGTTCTCCCTGCTTCTACGGGCCGGTAAAGGCCCGCAGAGCAACATTCCAATGTCTTACAAAGGCCTCTCGGAGCTCGAGGGGATTTAAATCCCCTCGAGCTTCGAGACACCTTTGTTTCATTTGTTAGAACATTCTGCCCTCTAGTGGCAGAATGTTCTAATAGCCTTATAGCCCTTCGTAGCAGGGCTATACGGCTATTAAAGTCCCGCTACCTTGTTAAAGTCCCTCGCCTTTGGCTCGGGCCTTTAACGCGGTAGCGGGCCTTTAATAGCCGGTATAGCCCGCTACGGCGGGCTATAAGGCTATATTACATTGTCGGGTAACAGCAAGAATGAAATACTAAAAACTGTATATAGGGTTTTTAAAGGTATTAAATTGCTTTTTCAATTTCACAGTACTGATGGTTTTACGGTTGTGATGGTTTTAGTTTTTATAGTTTTAACGAGTTAAAGCTGTATTGTTCTGGTATTTAGACCTGAATGTGTAAATGAACTATGAACCTAGTCTCACACAGACCAGCAATCTGTCTTCTATTTCTATGTAACACCTTACGTAATAATAGGCACTTGTCACTTTAAGAAAAAAGAAAATAAGTTTAAAAAAATGGTATATAAATTAACCACTTACCGTGATGCGCGTCATGTGATCAAGATCCTCCGGGGTTGAAACGCGTCATGGCTGCTGTTGCTTTGTTTGAGCAAAATAAAATCTAAATCTGCACCAAATTGTGGTCCGTGCTCCAGTTCCTGAGTGATCGAGGGAAGGGCGGAGTGCCTTTGATAGATATATATATATATATATATATATATATATATATATATATATATATATATATATATATATATAAATATATATATATATAACAAATGTTACAGGGACATTATAGCTCAGGTTTCACTCATACAAAACCAGTGAATTTCAGCAGTTATAGTTAGCTAAGCTAACTATAACTCGCGCCCTGGCAACGCACTGCTTATGACCTCACATATTACATCACTCATGACATGGTCAGTGACATTTCAAATTACATCACTGATGACATCATCCAGTGACTGTGAATGTTTTTAAAAAGTTTATCAGTGTAAAAAATATATACCAAGGTGTACTGGTGAATCAGTGGGTGTATGAGTGCTTAGGTGTCTCAGTGAATGTATGGGTGGGTGACTGGTTGTGTGAATGTCTGTATCAGTCAGTCAGTTGGTGTTAAAGTGGCTGTATGGGTGTGTGAGTGGGTACGTGAGTGGCTGTATGGGTGAGTGATTGGTTGTCTGAGTACCTGTACGGGTGTCTGATTGTGGGTGTGGGTGGGTTATGGGATGTGTGACTGCCTGTATGGATGAGTGAGTGGGTGAGGCAGTGGCTGTATGGGTTAGTGATTGCATGTGTGAGGGGCTGTATGGGTGAGTGATTGTGTGTATGGCTGAGTGAGTGGATGTGTCAGTGGTATATGGGTGAGTAACTGGGTATGTGAAAGGCCGTTATAGGTGAGTGGTGGGGTATACAAGTGACTGTATAGGTTAGTGAGTGAATATGAGAGAGTGGCTGTGTGCGTGAGTGTGTGCTTGTGTCAGTAACTGTATAGGTAAGTGAGTACTTGTTAGTATCTGTATGAGTAAGTAAGTGGTGTGTGTAAATGTATGGGTATGTAAGTGGCTGTGTTATTGACTGAGTGAGTGAGTAGGTGTGTGAGTAGCTCTATGGGTGACTGACTCAGTGTTTGAGTGGTTGTATGGGTTAATGAGTGGATATGTCAGTGGCTGTATTAGTGAGTGAGTGGGTGGGTGTGTAAGTGGCTGTCAGTAGCGGTCCGTGGTAGGAGTGCCGGCCGGGCGGTGACGTGGGGTGGGGGAGGGGCAGGGTGGGGGGTAGTAAACCACAGATTATGGCCGAATACAGGTAAGTAAACATTTAAATAAATAAAACGAATTTCGTTGCGCACACTGCATCGCATTTGGCGATGCAGCGCACACAACGAAATTCGTTTTATTTATTTAAATGTTTACTTACCTGTATTCGGCCGTAATCCGTGGTTTACTAGCCCCCACCCTGCCCCTCCCCCACCCACATCACCGCCCGGCCGGCACTCCTACCACGGACCGCTACTGGTGGCTGTATAGGTGAGTGAGTTGATGTGTGTGTAGATCTATGAATCAGTGAGTGTGTGCAAGTACTGGTATGGGTCTTTGAATGGGTTTGTGAATGTTTGTGTGGGAGTGGGTATATGAAAGGTTCCCTGAGGGTGTGAGTGTGTTAGTAATTTTCTGAATAATGTCATCAGTGATGGCATTTGAGATATCATCAGTGATGTCATCAGTGATGTCATTAGTGATGTAACTGACCATGTGATGAGTGCTGAAATAAGCAGATGATGCAAATAAGCTGTGATGAAATAATGCAGCTCCCTCTGTCCAAAAGCAATTCTGCTCTGCTTTGAGTAAGCAGCATTTGCTATGGCTTGGCGGGAGTGGTGCTCCCACCACGCCATAGCAAACAGCAATGTCCCTGGAGTGGGCACCCCAGGACATTGCTGGAGCAGGCCCTGGGGGGTGTCGGTCCCCAGGGCCATCTATGGCTCCTGGAGGGGGGGTGCGTGAACCCCCTCATTTCAGAACACAGCCCCAGGGAGGTGGTGGTACCCAGAGCTGGGGGGCAGCACATCCCCCCACTTTAAATTTTGCAATTTGCCCCAGTGAGTGAGCGGTCCCCGTGGCTGTGGGGGTGCCGCACTGATTTAATTTTAGCCTTGGGGAGGAGGCGGTCCCTAGGGCTGCAGGGGGGGGTGTGCAGACCTCCCCCACATTGAATGTTGCCCCAGGGAGGTGGCAGTCCCCGGGGAGGTGGGGGACCCTGGGGCTGCAGGGGCTACACGGGTGCCCCCGCATTTAATAATAATTTGCACTGGGGAGGTGGTGGTCCCTAGTGCACGGGGGTTGCCCAACCCCCCATAATTTTCAAAATGCCCCAGGGAGGTGGTGGTCCCCAGGGCTTTATTGCTCCAAGGAGGAGGGCCCTGTGTACCCCCTCCTAAGTATTATACACTTGCCCCCAGTGTAGAAATAAAAACCTTCTTAGGGGTTCACTGATACATCTGGTCCTTAAGACCAACAAGGAAGAGATTGGCACAGAAGCTGTAATATCAAAAAAACATGTTTTATTAACCTCAGATGAGGGAGATTGCATCTTACGGTACCCGCAGGCCACTGTAGGAGGCATTCTAATGAGTGCAGAGAACAGGGTCCTTATATATGCATTTGTTATATAGTCAGCATAAAATCAAGGGGAGGTCCTAGCACATACAAGCATGCTTATTGACTAATATGGGTATACAAAATTTGCTTGCTCCACAAAGTGGGAGGGGAGACTAAACTGCTTACATGAGTAAGAATAGCCTGACAGTTCTATACTAGGAGCAGGTGCATTCTACCAGCTAGGCCTCTCTGAGCATGTGCAAGACTCTGGAAGAGGGAGAAAGCACATGGCGAGCACATGGCTAACTAAAATGGCTGCCAAGTACAAAATGGCTTTCAGCTCATGCTAACAGCGATTCCTGCAATCTTTAACAGATGATCCTTTTAGCATGAGCTAAAGACATTCCCATGATCTAGTAGAGACATAGAAAATATTTTGCACATTTTCTTCTCATAAATTCATCAATATCCTATGCTAGGTGGGCATTTACATTCTAAACATTTCATTAAGCAGGTATATACAAGGTATAAGCAGGAGTACAAAGTGAACAGAGCATTGGGTCATACAGGTAGCAAGAGAGAATAATGACTATTATCTCAAACAGAAATCTCAATATTTTCCAACCCTAAGCAGAAAGCAAATACCAAAACCATCTAGTCTAATTTTAAGTTTCAGGGCTCTGATGTATTTCAGTGACTATTTATGTCAATTTCAAAATAGCCAACAGCACATACCTAATAAAAACATTTTCAATAGACTT
This sequence comes from Calotriton arnoldi, assembly GCA_963921515.1. NCBI lineage: Eukaryota > Metazoa > Chordata > Amphibia > Caudata > Salamandridae > Calotriton > Calotriton arnoldi. Next base: position 984,356 of record CAWUFW010006592.1, on the reverse strand, counting down.
TCTCAGTATTTTTTATGAGGGCTAAATTATCAATTAATATACTTAAGGAAAGAGTAAAGTAACATGCTCAGATGAACTTTTCTCGGGCAGAATAAACATTACTCTTAAAAAATATTAAAGCAATCAGACATATTATTACAAAAACAATCCTGGCTCCGGGGGACCAGGAGGACCACACAGGGCCATAGGAATTGGGACAAGGAGCCGCAAAGGGCTGCTCCTCCTCAAAAATGGGACGACCAAAGGGGTACATTACTAACAAAAAAGAGTCCTTGGGAATTTGTAGAACCAACCAGCCAGAGGGGAGTCTTCTCCCTGTGTCCGTTTTGAGCCTCACAGGCAGGCTCTTGTTGTTCCCACGGTGGAGCTGCACAACTCGCAACTCAAGAATCACGGAGAAGGAAAAGTCTTTCTTTCAGGATAGGGCAATCACCCCCCCAGGGCAAATACCCTCAATGATCCTGTCCAGTGTCTCAGGCAGTGCACCAGTTTTCTTCACTTTAATCTAACAGGCACCAAGGGCATAGCACCTGTACCCTAAACTCAAGTCCTTCCCTAACTCCTGTATTGCACCTCTGGCGCACTGCTCTTTTGTTGGGGCCACAAATTGTAGCCAATATGCTCAGGCATCCCTTGATCAACAAACAAAGGCGTAGACTTGCATTCACTTGGGACCAGGACTCAAAGGCCTGAAGCAACCCTTGTTTCAAAGGGGGTCACCTCAAGCAAAGCCTCCTTGCCGTCCTTGTCGTTCTGTGACTCTCTCAGCTGGGCATAAAAAACTGGATCCACACAAAGATTTCTCCATCCTGATTTGTAACCCCGTCTTTCGCCCAAGACAGTGGCAGGGGTACACACTTCACGTCCCAGTGCTTCCGCCTTCACTGAGGTCCTAGTTGCCAGCAACGCCTATGCTGGTTCCTTTCGTTTTGACTGTAGGCTGGACTGGTGCTGACTCCCAGGCTGGATCAGATGTCCGGGCCCCTCTGGCAATGGTTGTAAGGCAGCAAATATCTATTGGTGGACAGAACAAGAGGTCTTTAGACAAGGCACAGAAATAATCTAACAACAGAGAGGATAGTCTCAGAATACTTCCTTAGTCTCGGGCGCCCCATACATTAGCAAGGCACCCAAGAGCCACTTCATCTATCTGAGAGTAGAAAACCCTGGACCTATTGGCAAGTATAAAAGGAACGTTTTGGTGAACTGACAAGAGTAATACATCACCCAATCCCAAACAGCCAAGGAAGTCTGTGTTCATTTACTAAATTCTGAGGAAAAGAGAAAAACAATACAGACATACTCCAAATACTTACATTGGTGTATTCCTATATTACCAATCTGAAGAACCCTCAAGAAAAAGGAAATGTTCTACACTTTTACTCATAGATTTTACATTACTTGTACAGGACTGCAGACACTTGTAAAATAATTTCTCTTACATGTTATGCTTAGGACCATGCTCTCATGTTATAGGCGCAGCAGGAAAATCTAAAACTGCTAATTTAACAGGGATTCTTATTGCAAAAAGAACTAAACTTCAACATAGTGAGTACATTTTCTCCAGCAGAACATGTTATGACAAACAAACTCCTATAAAACAATATTTTCCTTCAAAATGTTTGCTAAGGATCACATGAGCGTCTTTCCTGCATTGTACTTTTCACGATCTGGACTATGCAACATCATTTTCAAAAGGAAAAAAACCCTATCTCCAGCTCTAATAAGGGCTGTCAGCTTATTGACAGAGACTAGCTAATAAAAGACTAGCAATGCCCTTGCAAAACTGTATAGAACATGAGAATAACATAAACAATAATAGTGTTGCCACCTGAGATTTTTGAACAGAAACACCCACTATACAGTTCTCCTTAAAGATCAAATAAGGGAACATCAATCTGTTCTACTCATTCTTTCATACAGGATGGGCAGTAACATAACATAGATTTTATCATTTTATTAATGCTAACAATTTTTAAAACAGTATTACTGAATAGCCAATAACTATCACATGGCCATTTCCTAGACAGCTTAGACAGACTCAAGAAAGAGTGAGAAAAAGAAGAGAGAAAACATAATTTTGCCTACCCTTAATTTGTAGAGGAGCTAGCCTCCTTCCCCCATTTTGACAGTAGGAAAACCTGAAACAGGTTTTACTTCTGTCAACACTTTCAACCCCTATTTGTAGCAACTGGGCACAAACAAACTTGTAGGAGATATCTTAGAAAGTGGCTATTCTCTGATTCAAGCACATCGAGTACTGTAGAAAGCGTCAGCAACAAATGTATCAATTCCTTGAGCAATTGTACTTGATTAACATGAGGGTGCATGAATGCAAACTAAAATCCATTTCCTCCTTATCGTAGCCCCTACACAGTATTCTTTAAACTAAAACCATTATTTTATATACCTGGCAGATCAATGCTCAACTGAGGGCTGTTTTCCTTCGTTTCATATGACTGCGCAAAACGTGTGTTTGCCAAAAATAGGAAGCAAAGCTTCTCTTCCACTCTCTTTGCGCTATCATCTCGTCTTTCAAAAACTTTTCGAAGGTCGAAGTGTCCCAGCAAACATTACCCTTCACCCTGCTAAGTTGCTAAATGCAGAACTCCGACCTTTGACCCGTTCAGCAGCTGGTCATTTTTGTGTGCAAGGCTTGCCATGCGGTTTTCGTAATGCAAAGCAACTCTGGAGAATCACAGCTCAAAGGCAGTCCTGTCCGGTCCGTTTGCCAGTAATTTAAAGGTAGGATAATAACGTCTGCTGGTTTCTGTATACTTATTTTCATTTATGTACAGTATGTGGTGTGTAGTCTAGTAATACAGAGGTCAGCTGTTTGTTTTATACTTGCATATACTTTATTGAAGCCTGAGAGCACGTTAAAACTGCCTTGAGTGGTAGAACTGCTTGTAAAATTGTGAATTTAGCTCCATTTCGACTTTGGTGGTAGGGGCACTTAAAAATGAATATCCTACAATATTTTTGCATAATAGGAACCCCCAGAGTGTTCTCTAGATAGCCCAGGAATGGGAAATCAGAAATGTATAAGATATACCCTTATAAAAATGAGTTTTGTACGGCTGGGTAAAGTGACAGTTCACATTTAAGCTTCCTGCTTAATGCGGTACAGCACTACTTAAATCCAACTCTGATGCTAGGAATTCACAGTATGATGATTAGGCTTTATAAAGATGAAAAAACGAATTTAAAGCATTTATTTTTAATAATATATATTTTTTCATATAATTAATTTTTTTTAAAAATCAAAACCAACCATTTTGATGATTCCACATTTGAAAAGCAAGCTTCATTCGTAGCCTATCATATTTAAACGCATTCATTCATAACCCTAAGCACAGAAGCCTTACTTGAAACATGAAAAGTCTGCGCCACTTTTTAAAGGACAGTTATCATTTAACATCAAAACCACAGAGGTACTTATGAAAAGAAGACATTAAGAAAGGAAATCCCTACTTTCAATTTTGTTCTCTGTTATCCAAAATAATGAAACTGGTGTTTTGAAACTTTTAAAATAATGCAGGCCTGTATACCAGTTTTACACTGACTTAAAATTTCGCTGACTCAGCATTCCTGTCTGTGGTTGTGATCAGGAATAGCCATATGCTATTTATGCAGCTGTTGTTTGTCAGCAGCCGTCGAATTTTCACGCCTTTCTCAGGAAAAAAAACCCTTTATTATTTGAAATACCCTGACAGAGTTAAATCCCCATTTGCTGTGTCAAACAGTTTCTTTTCAGTTAGTCAGTTTAAACACAGCTGTTGGAAAGCTTTTTCTCGGGTGCTGAAAGAAAAGCATGTCACAGTCTATTTAAAACTGAGGCATTTCAATGCAGTCAAATCTATCTTTCTATAATGTGTATTTAGTTCAGCAACGACCAAATTCACTCAGATGATGTGCATGCCTTTTAATGTCTAATACAATGTATTTAAGGAAAATGCTGTAACATGTGTATTTTAGTCTATTGATTACAAAACACACAATTTCGTTTTCCTTCCTCTGTATGAGGCCTATTTTAATCCTATTGAATACAAATTCTAATTTTATCTTTAGCATTGTGGCAATTTGCACACATGTATAGTATCTTACTCTGTCAATTTAAATAGTAACATGCAGCTGTTTAGCATATGTTATATAATTCATTTCTGGATTTTTATTTAATATGTAAGTAACTAAATGACATTTTGCATAACAGAATGATGACAGCAAAAAAACATAAACAAACTCATTGAGCTCATTCAGACATTTACAGAAGGGGGTCATATACTCAGAGCACACAATACAGCGCGCTTAAAGCTAGCCATTCTTACACAAAGAGTACTCACACAAATATTACCAATGTCAAACCAAAAACCCACATAGACATTTAAACACACATTTAACCCACAAATCAATACTTAGGACTTTAAGACAGCTTACAAACTGTACGCAAGACCAACCTATTTGTAAATACTAATTGTAAGTCATATTTACAAGAAGAGCTCTCAAAAGTAGCCCCAAAAAAACTGTTCCATGGTCAAGAAGCCAAAATACACCAAATTCGCCAGTTTTGGCTGGTAGAACACTCAAAAAGCGCTCTGCATATCACCACTTATGAATGTTACTAAGTGCGCAGATCCGGATCCGTTTTATGTACATATTTAGTTCCATGGGGTACTTAGTCACCAAGGAAGAAATATCTTTTTACTATACCTAAACCTATTTAGGTATCCCCTCTGAGGGAGTCAGCTGAGTACTTCCTAAATCCATATCGGTACCTCCAAGACAGCAACACTTTCTACGAAGTGTGCTAGAAGCAGGCATGTCAAAAATATTATAGCATATATAATATTATACTCCAAGTGACACTTAACACAATGTGTGCCGTTCAAGTTTTCAAAGTTAGAGAAAAATCTCCTCATTACCTGCCTTCTTTTGCTGCAGCAAAACAAACAAACAAACCAAAATCTTGGCCAAGTCATTCCAAACAAAAGTGTTGCTTCAGCAACCTTACCAAACCAAAGTCTCCAGCTTTCAACTGCCAAGTTCTGAGTGACCTAACGGTCATTTTAAAATACTCACGCCAAAGAAGTTCTCAGTCGGGAGCGGCAAACACTTGGAGGATCAGATCAGGAAGACCAGAAATATACTGGGCTGGAAGACAAACAATCTCCGTGCGCAGGGTACCTCCTCAGTAGATTCCTGTCCTGTACTCCTCAGTAGATTCCTGTCTCCCTTCAAGACCACTCCCTTGGATAGCCGCTGCACCGATGAGGTCCACTTTCGGGCGCCATTTGTAGAAATAAAAACCTTCTTAGGGGTTCACTGATACATCTGGTCCTTAAGACCAACAAGGAAGAGATTGGCACAGAAGCTGTAATATCAAAAAACATGTTTTATTAACCTCAGATGAGGGAGATTGCATCTTACGGTACCCGCAGGCCACTGTAGGAGGCATTCTAATGAGTGCAGAGAACAGGGTCCTTATATATGCATTTGTTATATAGTCAGCATAAAATCAAGGGGAGGTCCTAGCACATACAAGCATGCTTATTGACTAATATGGGTATACAAAATTTGCTTGCTCCACAAAGTGGGAGGGGAGACTAAACTGCTTACATGAGTAAGAATAGCCTGACAGTTCTATACTAGGAGCAGGTGCATTCTACCAGCTAGGCCTCTCTGAGCATGTGCAAGACTCTGGAAGAGGGAGAAAGCACATGGCGAGCACATGGCTAACTAAAATGGCTGCCAAGTACAAAATGGCTTTCAGCTCATGCTAACAGCGATTCCTGCAATCTTTAACACCAGGACCTGAACCACCCGGGGGCTGATTACAAATGAAGCACGGGAGCCTGCGCTTTGTTTGTTTGAACATTTTCAGCGAAAGTCACTGATCCAGCATGACTCCTGGTGAAAATTTAGAAAAATAATGCTTTTTTGGCCCTTGGGGGGTTCCTGTTGGACCCTTCCAAGAGGCCTAGGGGGTCAGGGTGTTTCTACCCTGTCCCCTTATCTTTAAAAAAAAAAAAACTTTTTTCCAATACTTGGTTCAACCAAGTCACAAGATCGGGAGGGATCCACCGTGTTCCTATATATAGACTGGAAATTTCTTTTTTTTTTTTTTTTTTTTGTCCTCATCTCACCAATAAGCTTCTGCGGATCTTTACAAAGCCAATATTTCTGTCTAGACGCCCTTTGACTTACCGCACTTGCTTAGGTCGCCCAGACCGGCCCAAATTTAGTTGGGACTTGGTGTAATCATAGGACTGATTATATTAGTCTCAGGTTATGACCCCAACTCAAAGCGGCTGCCAGATATTAGTCGTGCTTTCCCTGCACCAACCAAGTCAATGCGCAGCATAGCAAAAGCAGCCTTCAGCCAGTCATCACTCTTCGGGGGTAGGGGGTCTTTCCATTTCTTACAAACCTCTCTCCGGGCGAGAAGTATCAAGTATAATAACAGTCCACGCTGTAGCTGTGATGCATTCAGACTGAACGATCCATCGTCGCCAAAAAACACTAGAGATAGATTGACTTCAACAGGCGCTTTAAAAATGCCACATATAGCGTCTCCCACCTCTTTCCAAAACTTTCTCAATTCAAGACACTCAAAAAAGAAATGGATATCATCAGCTTTGGAAGTCATACATCTGGGGCATTTAGGAACAGATTGCAGGGCAAACTTGGCTATTTTGGCTGGCGTATAGTAAAGCCTATTAATAACAAAAAAGTGATTCTTTTTTAGGCATGCTGGTTTAACAAATTTGTATAATATTTTCAGGGAGGGCTCATACAGGTCATCGATGATTGATTCAAAGGGAGAGTGATTCCACACTGAGGACTGTGATGGGATCTCCTGGTCTTCCGCATCCAAAAACTTGTTATACCACAAAGAGATCTCCTTCTTTATTGGATGCGGTTTTTGGAGAGAAAACTCCGTTTCCCAGTTACCTCTAACCTCCTCCTTTTCTGCTTCAAACCAGGAAACAAGTTGTAGATACTTAAACCTGGAGAACCCCATACCGATCTTGGCCTTGAGCAGTTCCCAGGGATGGATCCCCTCTGTGTCTAACAGTTCCGACCAAGTATTAATCAGACCCCCCAGGATATTGCGGCATGGATTAGCAAATTTAGCGGCACAAACATGGAAATTTAGCGGCACAAATATGGAAATTTAGCGGCATTTTTGCGGCACTTTATTTTACTCATAATCATTCATTTTCAGCCTTAAATCAATAGAAAATGTTTTAGCAGAGTATTCCACTTTAAAATAGGCATGTTTAAAGTTCTGCCGCTCTACGGAAGCATAGCTCCAATCCTAACCTAGTTTGAGGGGGTCCTATTTCTCCCTGGGATGTTCTAGCACCCATGTACACACCCCTGCTGGGGCACTGCTGCCTCCTGGACCCACGAGGCACGACACCTCTTCCTCAGGTGCCCTAGGGCACAGGATCGTAGTGGGTGGAGGTGCATTGCCACGGCTCATGTAAGGATGTTAAATATTGCTCTACGCCATGGCAGACATACTGAGGCCTATAGATGGGAAAACGTGCAATGTTTTGTTCACTGTTAGTTAAAATCGCATTATTGTAATATGCTACAGGATGGATCTGTTCTAACCTTAAAAAGAGATGGGAGATGCAATGTACGTGCTTTTTGTAAGTTCAGTAATCTTACGCACCAATAAAAAGATTATCAAAATAAAATTAAAAAAATATTGCTCTACGCAGATCAGTGGCATGGGGGTGGGTGTGAGCCCTTATACAATACAGCCCCCACCTCAATGTGACTTACAGGTGATGTGTGTGCAGTCTACATCCCAAATATGAGACTCTTCCCACCTCCTCTGCGAGCAACCCCCTCCCCAGGCTTTTGGCACAGAGATCTTTTGTTACTTGCAGCTCGTACCTTGCAATCTTTCTAATACAGCCTAATGCTTTCCAGTATGGATGATAGGGGACTCTTACACCTTGTAACCCTTTTTCCATATGCAACTTGATATACATTTGAGTCACATGTGTTTGATTTTTTGTCTCTGTTAATATGTGGGTGTGATGCAAAGCGCTCTAACATCCTGCATTAGAAAGAATAACGGCATTAAAGAATTAAATAAAAATATAATAATTTGTAAGTGCTTTTAAATTGTTGTGTAATTAGTCATACAGATCCCCCTCATTTCGTGTATGGAGGTAACTAGTCCACTTCTACACATGATGGTACCCAACTTTCTCTTTCAAAAATATACCTGAAGTGGTTGTTAACAACACAGTAGAAACTGTTCTCCATCACTTGATAGTCTTATAATAAGTGAACATGCCTGGCTTGATAGCTTACTGTTTGAAGGTTTTTCTTGGAAAACGCCCCCAGGAGGCGAAGGAGAATGGACGGCTCCGAGTAGGCCTTACATATCCTGCACAACTTCATTACGTTGCCGAAATGCAATTTAATACAGTACTTAGATACTTTCAGGCTCACTGTGTATATTAACTTCAAAAGATGACCGAGGTAGCGCGTCCATTTTATGCAAGGGCACTGGAATTATTCGGATGGTAGGCACAAATTAAGCAGGTGCATTGTCTAAATTATTCATCAACAAAAGCAAAATATGTGGCGTAATGTGTGACATTTTGTGACAGTAGTTTTGTAATTTTTATATTTTTACACTCTCTGGGCAAAGGTGTCATCTTAATACTATCAGTAAGACACCTAAATACTGCAGTCAGCGACTAAAAGTCCTAGAGTGACTATATCTGAAGGGCAGGCTGTGCCTCTCACGCCCAGCAGTAGTAAGCCTCTCCTGGTAACCTTTCCCTTTACTAGCCTCATCCACCTGCCAGACCTTCTCCCTGCCCAGTCTCCTCCGTCACCCTGGGCACTACATTCACTTCTTCCTCTGCCATCACCTTCGCATCACCTCAGCTGTCCCCCCCTCACTACCTCACCCCTCCTGTAGAAGCAGCATCTCTCTCTCCTCCACAGACCTTTTTATTGCATCTCTCCTCCTCACTCGCCTCCCTATCTACTGGCCCCCTCTCACACCAGGCCCCGTCTTCACAGCTCCCCTCTCCTCTCCAGCTCTCCTCTCCTCTCCAGGACCTCCCTTCACAGCTCCCTTCTACTCCAGCTCTCCTCTCCTCTCCAGCACCTCCCTTCACAGCTCCCCTCTCCAGCTCAGCTCTCCTCTCCAGCACCTCCCTCCACAGATCCCCTCTCCTCTCCAGCACCTCTCCTCACTGGCCCCTCTACCTACAGAAAGGGAGCAGAGGATGAGGGGTCTGGGATTTCAAAGGTCACTTAAGCTAAAGCCAAAGTGACATGCCTAAAAATATGACCTGCCTGCTAATTGATGAGCAGGCTTGCCACACGCACAGCCAGAGACTGGTTGCGTTGACTATGCTTGTGGCAGAGTGAATGGAGGAAGGAGAGATATGATGACGAACTTGCGTTCATTTCACTGTATTTCTATTTCTAGCAACTTTCCAGCAGGTGGCGCTACCTGATGACATTGCATCACAACAACAGCATTATCAAGAGGGCAAAAGAAACGATAATTAAAAACAGCAATAGACGCTACCTTTCATTCTCGCAGCTCCCACTACTCTTCCCCTCCTTTCTCCACTGATGTTTGTGGATCCCATGTGCCTTTTCGCCTGCTTCTCTTGTGTACCTTTCACTCTGCCCCATATCTCTAATGCTGTACGGAAACACGTAGTGACGTGTTTGCGTACATCCAATAAGAAGCCACCATTTTTTTAAATTGCAGCTGGGACACCTTTTTCGCGGCCGAAATGGTAAATATCGCGGCCATCGCGCTTCTCAGCTGATTTCGCGATTTTTTCGTGAATCGCGAAATCCCGAAAAGCTGGAGGGTCTGATTAATGCCCGCCCTCTTAATAGGTACTGCCAAACTATCCCGCAGGCATTGGGGGGTACCGGGGGAGTCCCATATTGGAGCGAAGTCTGAATAATATCCAATCCCCCATCTACACTTCACTTTATGCCATGTTTCCAAGGCTGCCTTAAGAACTTTGAGACGTACTCGCTTAAAGTACTTTGGGGCCCCAAATTTATACAAAAACCCTCTCCACCTCCACCACCCTCCATTGTAACCATTTCCCCCAACAATCTTCCCCACGCTGACTCCTCCGGTTTTAAGAGCAACATCCGAGTACCTTTAAATTGGAACGCAACCATATACCACCTAATATCCGGAAGAGCCAGGCCCCCTTTAATTAGCTTACGCCTCAGCTTTTTCCAAGAGAGCCTCGCGCCTTTCTCGCCCCATATAAAACTCCCAATCTTGCTCTGAACCTTACTTAAGTTCTTACTTGGAAACCCCAATGGGATCGCATTAAACAGGTAAGTCAATTTAGGGAGTATGACCATCTTTACCAAATTTACCTTCCCGTAAATAGTCAAAGGAAGGTTCCTCCACCTACTAAAGAGTCGGTCTATTTCCTTTGTAATTTTATTCAAATTAATCAAGGGGATTTTATCCAAATCTTTGACAATATGGATACCTAAATACCTAAAGTCACTACTGATTAAACCCCTCCATTGGTCAATGTTCCAACACATCACCTCGGTCTTTAAGGTATTAACTAGGTAACCAGAGAAAGAACCGAACTCCATTAGTAGGGCTTCAACCCGAGGGATAGTCGCCTCGGGGTTGTTAGTATATAGAATCAAATCGTCAGCATATAAAGCCAACTTACAGCTATACTGTTGAGACTTGAAGGGGTAAATTAAATCGTCCAATCTGATAGCTTGGGCTAAAGGCTCTATATAGAGGTCGAACAAGAGAGGGGAGATGGGACAGCCCTGTCTTGTTCCTCTCTGAATATTAAAACTGGCGGTTAACATGCCGTTCAGAAGAATCCTAGCAGTGGCCCCTTGATAACAATTCTTTAAGGTTTGAATAAAGATAGGGCCAAAGCCCATTGCTTCTAATACCTCCCAGAGATACACCCAACAGACCCTATCGAAAGCCTTGGCCGCGTCCAGGGCCACAATGGCCAGAGGATCAGATCTTCCAATGGCCAGGTCGATGTTACCTATTAACAATTGTGTCTGTTCCTGGATGTACCTCCCGCTATAAAACCCTTCTGATCGGCATGAACCAGATTTGGTGCTATTTTAGCCAATCTCCCTGCCAAAATGCCCATAAAGATCTTATAGTCGGCATTCAGCAGGGAGATTGGACGATAGGAATCAGCTTTCAAAGGATCTTTCCCTGGTTTTAGTATCAAAACAATAGTCGCCTCCTTCCACGATTTGGGAACTTTGCCAGAAAGACAATATACTGAGGCGAAAGTGGCACCCAAAGCTGGAGTCAATTCTTCCACTAGAAGTTTATATACTTCGTTTGGAAGTGCATCAGTGCCTGCTGCCTTTTTGCTCTTACATTTTTTATTTGATCTTTTATCTCTTCGAGCGTAATGGGAGCCTCTAAAATGTCCCGACTTTCAACTGTGAGAGTTAGTAATGATTTACTCTTCAGCCAAGATTGTATATAGCCTATCGACGGAACTAAATCTTCTTTATAAAGGTCTGAGAACAGGGAAAGCAGACACACTTGCAAGTCTTCAATATTACAAGACTTATCTCCATTACTGTTTATTATTAATTCATTGATATTATTTTTTGAGCGGTCCACTCTTGCTTTCCAAGCCAAAAGGGCACCAGCCTTCTCCCGTATTCAAAATTTTGCATACTCTTTATAAGCCATTGTGCCTTACATTTTGCATCTAATTTGCCCCTGTATTCTTGCCTGGCACATTCCAGGTCACCCTGAACTTGGGACAGCTTCCTTGGACTACCATGATTTAATTTATTCCTCTCGTCCTCTAACTGGAGTATTCTCTCCTCCATGGTACGGAGCTCTCGAGCCTCGGCCTTTTTTAAAAAGCTATAAGTCCAAGAAGCCTACCCCGCAAGTTAGCCTTAAAGGCATCCCAGATAAAATCCATAGAGGTTGAACCCATATTCAAAGAGAAGAATTCTAAAGATGATATCTTAATGGCCTGAATTATCTCCAAATCCAGGAGCATGGCTCTATTTAGAGTCCATCTAGGTAGAAATTGATGTGTTTTACTAAGATAGGAAAAAAGAATTGGGGCATGATCGGAGAGATGGCTTGGTAAAACTAACATCTCTAATAAGCCGACCAAGGTAGGCCTATCTGTTAAAATATAATCGATCCGAGAGGAGTGACCATATTTTTTGCTGTAATATGTAAAACCCTGCAGGTCTCCCTCCCTTGCCCTCCAAACATCTACCAGATCTAAGTCGTGAAACATGTTTACCAAAGCATGACGAACTCGGGGGGCCCCTACGTAATGACTTAGATTGGATCTATCTTTTAATGGATCTATAAGGACATTAAAGTCACCACCTATAATCAATGGAGGAGTTACCAATAGCAATTTAGATTGTAACTTACATATACATGACGGATCGTCAACATTAGGTCCATAAAATGATACACATATTAACTCCGACCCTCCAAGGTCCATCTGCGCTATTATCCACCTCCCGGACTGATCCGTCTGTACTGATTTAATTAAGCAATTAATCCCACGCTTAACCAAAATTGCCACACCTCTACTATTGATTGTCTGTTGTGAAGTGCAATAACATTGTATCCAAGACACTTTTGAAAATATTGCACGACTTTCTATGAAACTAAGATGGGTTTCCTGAATGATACATATCTGAGCTGAAGAGAGTTCAATATACTTCAGAATCAATCTTTGCCTACGGGGCACCTTAGACCGTTCACATTCCAAGAGATAAATGTGACCTTTTTATCTTTTAGTGAAATACCTGCCATTAGCTTGCAAACGTTTTATACCGACAGAGCAGACCTTCTTCAAAATTATGTGAGATGAGTTTCCATTTTTTTTTATTTTTTACCCACAGCTCCCCACCCAGTGAACCTCTCGCCCCCCTCCCCTTACCCATCCCCTCCCTCTGTGCCCCTAACCCGAACCCCGGCCATGAACGGAGGAACATGGCGGCCGCAAGCTAAACGGCCGCGGTCCGCTCTCCGGGGTATTACGATCGTAATGTCCTAACAGGTCTAGCTGCAGTTTAAAGCTATAAGGTCCCCCCCCCTCCCCCCGGCCATGCACGATGACCCCCCTGTTTTTGGTCCCGATGGGTGCTCGGGCCGAGATACCTGCAAGGAGCTCGGCGTGATCTGTTGTTGGCGCTGGGAGGAAGCGGCGTCTGGGCTTGGAAGATCGGATTCGGCTCGGCGTAGGCTCCGGGTCGGCGGGGACAGAGCCAGCACTGGAGCTGGCGCGCTTTCCTGTTCCTGGGTTCATGAGGAGCGCGGGTGGAGGTTGGATTGCGATACCCAGGTAGGAGCTGCAGATTTGGGGTGTTGTCCAGTTGGAAGAGCCGGCCGGAGTGGAGGTGAGAGGAGGCTTTTTTTCTTTTCCCTGTTGGGAGGCATGTGTGGAGGTTTGAGTGGCAACCTCCCAAGGAAAAGGGCTATTTCCATCTCGAAATTATTCACAGTGGAGGAGGTTCACCTATACTGTATGGAGAAAAGTGGTGATACAGTGACAGAGAGAGCAGGCGCCTCACCACCTAAAATAAATAGGTATATCTTGCGGACAAGAGTGGTGCATTCATCCAACAATATTGATATCATCAAATCTAATTTTCCTCCTAGAGTCTCTCCACCTGTCTCTGAAATAAAAGCCTTTGCACGAAAGCGCAAGCAGAAAGGTGACACGAAAGGTGAGGTTGCTCCCAAGGGGGAGGAAGTAGGTAAGAAGAAGGGGAGAGGCAGGGGTGAGAAGATATCACTCCCCCAAATTAAATTCACTCCCTCATTGAAAACATATTACAAGGTTATGTCCTCCATGAATACTTCAACTGCCTCCGGCTGTGATCTCCTGAAGAATAAGAGCCAAGTGAGCCCCCAGGTGGGTGAATATAGCTCTTTGAGTCCGCCGATGGCATCTATAAGTCATCTTCCCCCTCATTCACAGATGGAAGCATGTATAGTAAGCGCAGAGACGTCAAGTGCTCAACAAGAAGATTTATCAGTGGTGCACTCAGAAGTGAGCCTTTCGAATAGGTACTCCGTTTTGGCTGCATATGATCTTCAGGGAGCATCTTCGAGTACGTTGGAAATTTTAGATGACAACGTGATTAAAGACCCCATAGATACAATACGTCCTCTGGCAGATATCCTACTTGCATTGAAGGATGAAATGTCAAGTAGATTTACTATTTCTGAGACGAACCAGGCTGAGATGACCAGTAGATTTCTGGTTTCTGAGGCGAATCAGGCTGCCATTCAGGCCTCCTGCGAAGTACTGACCAAGAGATTAGATGAAGTCACCTTAAGAACTGATGCAATTGAGCTAGAGATCCCCAAGATCAAAGAGACTATCTGTACAACCTCTTCAGAAGTGGCCAAGCTATTGGTTCAGAATAAGGAACTTAAAGAAGGTTTTGAACGTCTAGAAAACCACTCAAGGAAGAACAATGTAAGGCTTTTGAATGTACCCGAAGCCCTTGAAGGGTCTGATATTAAAGGCTTTGTGATCTCTTTGTTAAAGGGGACTGTTCTCAAGAATTCACCTGAAGTGGACCTAGTCCATGAGATACAAAGGGTGCATCGGGATCCGTTTAAGAGGAATCTAGCTAGGCAAAAACCTAGGAAGATCTTGGTCAATTTTCTGTCTTACTCCGTTAAGGAGGAGATTTTGTCTTTAGCCCTTAAGGAAGGCAAAATAAAATTTGAGGGTTTAAGTCCATTCTCATTTCTCATAAGATCTGATATTTCCCACATTACTGCAGTAAGGCAGTGGGAGTTGGGGAAAAGGCTTGAGGAGTTAAATAAAATGGGGGCAAAGGCTCAGCTGAAGTTTCCCGCATTCCTGCGCGTAATGTGGAATAATCATATGCATCAGATCTATACAACCGAAGAGGCTGATGCCCTCATCACAAAAATTAAATTGGATATGGGGGGAGAGAGGGGGACCGCGGGGGGGGAAGGAGCTATGTAACTAATAGGCAGCTGGACCCAAGTAAGACTTTAGACTTAATATATTTCATTAGCCCCGGAGGAGCAGAGACCGAATAGGCTGCGCCTATTGGAAGGGAGGGTTCCTCACGGAAATTTCTTTAAATAACTCCAAAACAACTAAATGGGTTTACACCATTTCACAAAAAGGTTGCTTTCTGGACCAACAGCTACCTTTGTGCCAAATTTGGTGTAATTCCGTTCAGCAGTTCGTGCTGTAGCCTTGTTTAAAATTTCCTATGGAAATTAACATGGGGAAAATGCGTTTTGGGACCCCTCTTTTCCTCAGCCCCCGCTTGACGGATCACCCCGAAATTTTCAAGACAGCAGATGAAGTGAGCGTCAAACTAGTTTTGAAAATTTTGCGAGGAGTTTTCAAACCACAAATCAAAAAACACTCTTCCTTTGGAAAGTACATCCTAACTATAACTACCTACTGGTGACCGCTAGTAGGTAATATACGTGTGTGTGTATGTGTATCTCTCCCTTCGCTGATCTCGTAACATTGTATCCTTGGTGAATCCGAGGCTCAGGATTGTTTTCCGGCGGACTAAGCAGACGGTACGATACCGAAAGGGAATTCTGCTTGTGTTTTTTCAGTAACTGACATTTCACGAAGGGCATATCGTAAACTGCAGTAATTTTATAGGGGTGCATACATTGAAATGCAAGGTCAGCGTGGGAGACGAACAACATTTTTCAAAATTTAAGTGACTTAATTCTTATCTCCTTGTGATTTAAACCGAGGTACCGGTAATCCAGTCTTTAATAACATGGCAGATAGATGGAGCAAACGCGAATCTGCACTCAAGGATTTGTTTAATGACAGTGGGGATCTAACAGAAGGACTAAGATCTAGTCAAACACCAAGCACATCAAATACACCACGAGTACAAATGAAAGAGTTGGAACAAGCCAGGGTGATGGAAGTCAATAAATGGTGGGAAAGCGTGACACTTAAGAAATATATTGATTGCAAACGTATTCCAAGGGGTTTGAGAATTTTTGTGCTACCCACCTTAAGTGATCTTGATACTGACCTCTTACTTAAATGGCAGAATGATACCACAGACTGTTCCATGAAACTATTGGAGACTTTAATAATACATGCTGAAAGGAGACTTAAAGAGGCAATGGAGAAAATTGCCGCACTAGAGAAATCCCTTGAGAAGTTTTGGGAAACAGCGGAGGGTAAAAAATCTCTGGAAGAACTGGAAAAAAGACTTGAGAAGCATGAGAATGAAATACAGCTAAAAAAAGTAAAGAAGTTTAACAGAGACAGGATTGATTATGCCTCAGGTAGAGTCTACACCTTCGCACGTCGCTTTGACTCCAATTACAAAAAACAATCCATGGAGCAAATTCAGCAGCAAGACCAAACAAGAATGTCCAGTGCGGAAAGCTCTGAAGTGAGCTCGGGGACGAAGGAGCAGCACTTGGAAGATCAAGGATGGGTTTTCCCGGGAGATGCGACTGTTGCGCATGACGACAAGGGGAAGAGGAGCTCCATCACCCCCAACCGCACTGGAAGAACGAACAGAACAAGGCGCAGCAGGAAGAGGCAGGGGAAGAGGAAAAGGAAAGAAGGGGAAATAACAAATAAAGAATCGGCAATGGAAGACAACCTTGTGATCAATCTTTCCAGCAAAAAACTGAACATCAAACACATGAACCTACTTAATAAAGGATTAACGCTTTGTCCTAACTCTGGCATGGATTTGGCATCCACGCGTGTAGATCTTTATAAATTTTGTAGAAAATTAAAATTAAAAAAATACTTTATGAACAGATCTACCCGTCTCTCAAAAACAGAGCTTGGAACATCACTTACGAATCTTACAAGTGAAGACATTGAGTCCCTGAGAACCATACAGGATCTGATGAATGAGGAAACTCAGCAAGAATCTATGTCAGATAATGCAACAGCAACTGATGTATGTGTGGCTCTAGGCATTGAGACGAACATGTCCGCCAGGAGTGGATGTAAAGGAAAATCAAAGTTTTGCCCACAGTTACCACCAGGGAACAGGGTAGATGTCTTTCAGGAACTTGTGGCAGAAGACCTGAGGGACATCTATGTTAAAGAAAAAGAGCATTATAATCCGACAAATACCAACATGTCAAGGGATGACTGGTGGGCACTGTCAGATCTCCGACAAGATATAAGTATAATCATCAAACAATCCGACAAGGGTGGCAATGTCGTTGTGATGGACCGGAATAAATATCTTCTAGAGGTCAGAAGACAGTTGGGAGATGCCACCAAGTATGAAAAGTTGAAATCTAATCCCACCAACGACATTAAAGTGATCTTCCATGAGAAATTAAAACAATGGCATGGAATAGGCGTAATTGATGATGATGAATTGCGTTATCTGAAGACAGAGCACCCAATCCTGCCGACTCTGTATGTACTGCCCAAAGTACACAAGAGCTTAGAAAATCCTCCTGGGCGACCAATTGTGAGTTCATGTGGCTCATTACTCGAAAACACCTCGAGGTTCATTGATATTTTCCTCTTCCCCTATGTTGCTGATCTTCCATCGTATTTACGAGACTCAATGGATTTCCTCAATAGAATTAATAACACCCATTGGAAACCTAATTACATCATGGCCACAATTGATGTGGTTTCATTATATACCTCCATCATTCACACAGACGGTCTTAAGGCATGTGAGTATTTTCTGAGATCGAGATCATTGAGTTTATTGAGCCATACCAACATGCTCCTCGAAATGATGTCCTTTTGTTTGAACAATAATATCTTTGTATTTGATGGAAAATTCTATAGGCAAAACCAAGGGACTGCCATGGGGACATCATTTGCGCCAACATATGCCAATCTCACTATGGGCTTCTGGGAGACAGAATGCTTGTGGTCAGAAAGTAATAACATCAACCTGGAGAGGGTGGTGCTCTGGGTCCGTTACATAGATGACCTGTTTCTCATTTGGGAAGGAGAGGAGGAAGAGTTAAAATGTTTTTTGTCATCTTTGAACGTCAACTCACTCAACCTTCAATTCACGTATACATACAGTAGAACCGTGGTGGATTATTTGGACATAAGGGTCTACATTGAGAATGAGAGAATGTGCACCACCCTCTTCCGAAAGACCACATCATGCAACAGCATTCTGCACGCTAACAGCGCACATCCAAAAGCCCTTAAGTGGAGTATCCCCTATGGAGAGTTCCTGCGGGCGCGTAGGAACTGCTCTGAGGAGGAGGAGTTTATTAAACAGATGTCTATAATGATGGTTCGTTTCCAAAGAAGAGGTTATCCTTTGATGGTCTTAGAGAATGCACGGGAAAGAGCAACCAATGCCATAAGAGAGAACTTATTGTTACCCAAGAACATGAAAATGTCGTCTGAGTTGAATGTGGAACCAGTGAGATTCATTACAGATTTTAACAGCTCGAATCAGAAGGTGAAACAGACGCTCAATAAACATTGGGGTGTCCTTAAGAAAGATCAGGAATTAAAACCCTTCATCAAACAACAGGCCAATGTCACCTACAGAAAAGTACCCTCATTAGGGGACTATTGACACAAAGCTACTTCTCCAACAAACCTGTATATCTACAAAAAACAACTTGGTTATCACAGAAGGGCTTTGTGAAATGCGCAAGATGTAAAGCCTGTAACTATGGCCGCAATATGACAGAAGTTATGACCATTCAAGGTTTGAAAAAAACAATCAAGGAAAGGATCACGTGTGAAACCACCCACGTGGTTTACCTTTTGGAATGTAAATGCGGCCAAAGATATATTGGAAGTACAGTGAATAAACTAAAATTGCGCATCCTACAACATTTGCGAGCCATATTGAACAAGGACTTTGCGTATGTGATGGCCAAACATATCTGGAGAGAGCATGAAGGGATTTTAGATAAAAACACACTCTCGTACTCTGGTATTGAACATATAACAACGAATATCAGAGGGGAGACAGAGAGTTGTTATTGAGACGTGCAGAATCAAGATGGATTGTCAATTTGGGTACAGAGATGCCGTGGGGCCTGAATGCGGATGCGGAACTATACACCTTCTTGTAACAATGTTGATCATTTAACCTGCCTTAGACATGTCTTAAAACTTGGTATCTTTGGGTTTTAAGTGTACCGCAATTTTAATCAATGGGCCCAGTTATTGTGTTTTATCTCCCTCCTTCTGACAATCTCTCTTTTATAACTTTTTATCACCTTATTGAGCACCGTATATGTGCAATTGTTGCATTAGGTATTATTCCTTGAAATGGCGAGCAAGTTGATCATTTAAGGGCTTATATTTTCAAGTGAATAATGATGAAGTATATCTGAACATAATTTTTTCCATTAACAGACATTAATGAAGGAGTTTCACTCCATTATATATCGATCAGCAATGTATACATCTGATAATGTGGATTTTAATGGTCCAGTGGGAAATTTGTTTGGAATAAAAAAAGTTGAGGTAATATTATATAGAGTAGAATACGGAAAAGTTTCTACGAATAAGCACTAAGCACTTTATATTTATGATGTAAATACATAGTACTGAAAGGCATAGTAAGTTAAGAGTGGGTTTTATAGAACCCATCTTTTTGAATATAATGCTTTTAGTGACCTCCTCGTTTTAGATCTTTTTAGATTTTTTCACTTGTTGATAGAGGACATTTGCACTTTGTACTTGTACAAGCACAGGCACTTTAGACCATCCTGGCACTTTTCGCAGATTCTTCCCTGGAGCCCAGGAAATATGCACATTGCACCTTTCGGTAGTGTTTGTCATTTTTATTAGCATATAAATTTGAATCTAGAAGTAAGAACATATAAATAAACTTGAAGCAATGTAAGGGGTGTTATTAGAGATTGAATTAAAAGAGTAGCATGATGTTTTGGGAGAGATCGAACTAATATACATAATCGACATAATACTGGAAGTCTGGGGCTCTTTTGATTATTAATAAGAAAATGACATAAATGTGAAAGATTAGATGGTGTACTTCACAAATTGATAATATGTATTTATTCATGTCACTTTGAAAAATAGAGAAAGAATGTAAAGTAACATAAAGCTATTTTGTTTATGTCTAAACTATACATGATTCCAATTTTGAACGTGGCTCCTTTAAGAAATTGACCTTGTTTTTTAATTGGTGGTGGGGGAAATGAACTATGCTTCCCCTTTAAATGGACACGTTGTTAGCACACTTTGGACCCAGTAGAAGGCGCAAGCCGAAACGCGTAGGTCATCGTTCTGTATGCACCCCTGCACTTAGCTTGTGAAGGCTTCGTATGAAGAGGCTCTTTGTCATATTTTATTAAAGCCCTTTTGAAGTCAGTTCCTGTAAGTGCTGTGCTTCATTTTGCCCTGGTAAACGTGTGGAAAGCTGAGCCCGAGTGGAGGGCAACCATTTGGAGCAAATGTGCAATTATATATATATATATATATATATATATGCGGTAGCCATAAATCTCCTCCGCTGACACGGCCTCTGAGGAGATGCAAATAGCGGCATCGAAACGCGTCAGGCCATGGACTTCAAAGGGATGTTAAGCTGCCTGCTTGGTTTAAATAGAGTTTGTGACTCACCTGCAGTTGTGTGCGGCCTCAAGCTTCTGGGCGTTTTGCTTCGGCAAATTGGTTACACATTATGCGGCGGTTCCAGGCCGCAGAGGGATCGCACTGCCCGCAACCAACGGGACTAGGAGAGAGGAAGATTCCTCTTTCCGAAGCTGCAGGGTACCTTTAATGAAGCCGGTAGAGTATCATCCAAGGCTCAATGGAGGGCCGAGAATAATTGTCCATAACTAGCTGCAGCGGAGTTAACCCACTAGAGGGCGTCACTTGGCAAAATGAGACCTCATATCCCAGCGTGCATTTGAAAATGAACTTCCACCAACGGAGGAGCACTGAAAGCCCACCATTCACAAACACGCAGGGGGAATGCGGTAGCCATAAATCACCTCCGCTGACACGGCCTCTCAGGAGATGCAAACAGCGGCATCGAAACGCGTCAGGCCATCGACTTTCAAAGGGATGTTAAGCTGCCTGCTTGGTTTAAATAGAGTTTGTGACTCACCTGCAGTTGTGTGCGGCCTCAAGCTTCTGGGCGTTTTGCTTCGGCAAATTGTTTACATATATATATGAACAAGGAGGTTTCTCCGAAACGCGCCGAGTGACTTGGCTGAAAATAAAAACACACTGAAAAAGGATTATTTGTGGCCCTGGCATCGTTTGTGGGAAACCAGTGATAACGATTGTGGTGTATGTTTGGGGTTCGCGACCCCGCCATGGCCCGCCAATGAAAGTGGCTCGGGTTTCTGCGCGGACTTTGGTTGTGGATATATATATATATATATATATATATATATATATAAATATATATATATATATATATATATATATATATATATATATATATAAAAACGTCCCCGCGGCCGAGCAAGCCGTTATACACAAAAACGTTAAGGTTGCCCTAGTAGGGAGCCACACACCATAGGAATCACACCATTCTCGCAGGCGGCAGTGACGTCAGCTCGCACCACGCATTCCAAATTGCCATACGCGTTTCGAGCAGAAGCTCTTGATCACTGGCATGAGGAGGCAGGAAACAGGTTTGTAGAACTACGGTTTATTTAAATAATTGGAGTCCCGCCCCAGTGGGCGTGTTCAAAGGCATGCTGGTTATGGTAGTCCGAAATCATTGCCCATGACTCTCAAAGTTCTCTAACCAAGTGGCCTCTGTCCTGCCGCTCATTAGAATAAAGTTCCTTGTAAGGAGGAATGCTGAAAGCGCCCCGCTGTTCAGCACCACCAATGTCACTACGAGTGAGGCTCCATAGGTCCAAAGAGTGCCAGTAGTTCCCAGCACTCAGGATACGCCATCCCGCGTCGGGGCTCCCCGCGGCCGAGCAAGCCGTTA
The DNA here is from genome assembly GCA_963921515.1 of Calotriton arnoldi. Lineage (NCBI taxonomy): Eukaryota > Metazoa > Chordata > Amphibia > Caudata > Salamandridae > Calotriton > Calotriton arnoldi. The sequence goes on along the minus strand of CAWUFW010006592.1, from coordinate 962,399 downwards.
TACACAAAAACGTTAAGGTTGCCCTAGTAGGGAGCCACACACCATAGGAATCACACCATTCTCGCAGGCGGCAGTGACGTCAGCTCGCACCACGCATTCCAAATTGCCATACGCGTTTCGAGCAGAAGCTCTTGATCACTGGCATGAGGAGGCAGGAAATAGGTTTGTAGAACTACGGTTTATTTAAATAATTGGAGTCCCGCCCCAGTGGGCGTGTTCAAAGGCATGCTGGTTATGGTAGTCCGAAATCATTGCCCATGACTCTCAAAGTTCCCTAACCAAGTGGCCTCTGTCCTGCCGCTCATCAGAATAAAGTTCCTTGTAAGGAGGAATGCTGAAAGCGCCCCGCTGTTCAGCACCACCAATGTCACCACGAGTGAGGCTCCATAGGTCCAAAGAGTGCCAGTAGTTCCCAGCACTCAGGATACGCCATCCCGCTTCGGGGCTCCCCACGGCCGAGCAAGCCGCTATACACAAAAACGTCAAGGATGCCCTAGTAGGGAGCCACACACCATAGGAATCACACCATTCTCACAGGCGGCAGTGCCGTCAGCTCGCACCGAGCGTTCCAAATTGCCATACGCGTTTCGAGCAGAAGCTCTTGATCCCTGGCATGAGGAGGCAGGAGACAGGTTTGTAGAACTAAGGTTTATTCAAATAATTGGAGTCCCGCCCCAGTGGGCGTGTTCAAAGGCATGCTGGTTATGGTAGTCCGAAATCATTGCCCATGACTCTCAAAGTGCTCTAACCAAGTGGCCTCTGCCCTGCCGCTCATTAGAATAAAGTTCCTTGTAAGGAGGAATGCTGAAAGCGCCCCGCTGTTCAGCACCACCAATGTCACCACGAGTGAGGCTCCATAGGTCCAAAGAGTGCCAGTAGTTCCCAGCACTCAGGATACGCCATCCCGCGTCGGGGCTCCCCACGGCCGAGCAAACCGCTATACACAAAAACGTCAAGGTTGCCCTAGTAGGGAGCCACACACCATAGGAATCACACCATTCTCGCAGGCGGCAGTGCCGTCAGCTCGCACCACGCGTTCCAAATTGCCATACGCGTTTCGAGCAGAAGCTCTTGATCACTGGCATGAGGAGGCAGGAAACAGGTTTGTAGAACTACGGTTTATTTAAATATTTGGAGGCCCGCCCCAGTGGGCGTGTTCAAAGGCATGCTGGTTATGGTAGTCCGAAATCATTGCCCATGACTCTCAAAGTTCTCTAACCAAGTGGCCTCTGTCCTGCAGCTCATTAGAATAAAGTTCCTTGTAAGGAGGAATGCTGAAAGCGCCCTGCTGTTCAGCACCACCAATGTCACCACGAGTGAGGCTCCATAGGTCCAAAGAGTGCCAGTAGTTCCCAGCACTCAGGATACTCCATCCCGCATCGGGGCTCCCCGCGGCCGAGGAAGCCGCTATACACAAAAACGTCAAGGTTGCCCTAGTAGGGAGCCACACACCATAGGAATCACACCATTCTCGCAGGCGGCAGTGCCGACAGCTCGCACCACGCGTTCCAAATTGCCATAAGCGTTTCGAGCAGAAGCTCTTGATCACTGGCATGAGGAGGCAGGAAACAGGTTTGTGGAACTACGGTTTATTTAAATAATTGGAGTCCCGCCCCAGTGGGCGTGTTCAAAGGCATGCTGGTTATGGTAGTCCGAAATCATTGCCCATGACTCTCAAATTTCTCTAACCAAGTGGCCTCTGTCCTGCCGCTCATTAGAATAAAGTTCCTTGTAAGGAGGAATGCTGAAAGCGCCCGCTGTTCAGCACCACCAATGTCACCACGAGTGAGGCTCCATAGGTCCAAAGAGTGCCAGTAGTTCCCAGCACTCAGGATACGCCATCCCGCGTCGGGGCTCCCCGCGGCCGAGCAAGCCGCTATACACAAAAACGTCAAGGTTGCCCTAGTAGGGAGCCACACACCATAGGAATCATACCATTCTCGCAGGCGGTAGTGCCGTCAGCTCGCACCATGCGTTCCAAATTGCCATACGCGTTTCGAGCAGAAGCTCTTGATCACTGGCATGAGGAGGCAGGAAACAGGTTTGTAGAACTACGGTTTATTTAAATAATTGGAGTCCGCCCCAGTGGGCGTGTTCAACCTGTGGTTTTTGTTTATTAGCGGCTGGTCCGGCCGCGAGAATGCCCCGCCGCCTGAAAGCGGACCATGAGTGCCGGGATCTCTGGGTGCTCGTTTGGACAGAGGGAGCCTCACCCGCTTGGAGACTTGCAGCGGTAAGCAGGCTGACATCGCGCTCCCACCCTACAGGGATTGTTATCTTTTGGGAAGCAGGAACAGCAGCCACTGGGTTAATGGACATTGAGTCTTTTTTTGGCAGTATATGGAGCTACCACAACCAGCATGCCATTGCGCCCATTGGGGCGGGACTTTCGACTAAATAAAAATCAGTTGTTCTTACAATGCAGTTTCCTGCTTCTTTGGCAGTGATCAAGAGCTAAGAAGAGCTCGAAACGCGTATGGCTATTTGGGACTGCGAGTGGTCTGCTACACACGCTGACGCTTGCGAGGTGGTGTGCATTATCCCGCTGTGTGTGGTATTCTCCTTGGGGCAACCTGTGGTTTTTGTTTAATAGCGGCTGGTCCGGCCGCGAGAATGCCCCGCCGCCTGAAAGCGGACCATGAGTGCCGGGATCTCCGGGTGCTCGTTTTGACAGAGGGAGCCTCACCCGCTTGGAGACTTGCAGCGGTAAGCAGGCTGACATCGCGCTCCCACCCTACAGGGATTGTTATTTTTTGGGAAGCAGGAACAGCAGCCACTGGGTTAATGAACATTGAGTCTTTTTTTGGCAGTATATGGAACTACCACAACCAGCATGCCATTGCGCCCATTGGGGCGGGACTTACGACTAAATAAAAATCAGTTGTTCTTACAATTCAGTTTCCTGCTTCTTTGCCAGTGATCAAGAGCTAAGAAGAGCTCGAAACGCATATGGCGAGTGGTCTGCTACACACGCTGACGCTTGCGAGGTGGTGTGCGTTATCCCGCTGTGTGTGGTATTCTCCTTGGGGCAACCTGTGGTTTTTATATATATATATGTGTATATATATATGTGTCTATATATATATATCTATATATATATGCAAAAAAGAAGCAGAGAACTCTGGGTAGTTCTCAAGTTTAGGTGGAAAGCAGCACCTGTATAGAGCACTCTCAACACCAGCGACACTCTAGATCTGCTCACCTCAAATGTCTGCTTTTCTATCAAAGTCTTTAAGCACAGGATTAGCACAGTGCCACCCACGCCGAGATAGAAAGGGACAAAGTATTTTGCCATTTCTACAGCAATGTCTTTAAGCATAGGACTAGCACAGTGCGGTCCATGCCCAGCTGTAAAATGACAAGAGCCAATTACCACTCCAGGCACAGTATTACAGCTTTGAATTGGTAAAATACCAACCAAACCAACCTGAAATGAGTAAAAGCATCCCCTGACACAGTGTTTCGCTCTACTTAGAGCTATATATATATATATATATATATATATATATATATATATATATATATATAATATTATTGATTTAAGCATAATCTAAATGACAATATTTCTTTTGTTGACATTTTTTTATTTTTTTGTTTCACATTTTTGTTGTCGATGTTATGACATACAACCAAAGCTGCCCAAATTACAAGCAAAATGAACCCTTTGCTGTTGTCATAATTTGTCCTCACTGATAAATTCATGAATATGAATAGCATAAACAATGAGAATGTATGGTGTTTTTATATTTCATGCCATTGATAACAATAGGCAATGGCCAAAATTAACCCATTCGATAGTCAAAACATGCATTGTTTTTTGGGCTGTTTGGACAAAACGTTTCTACCTCATGCAATTTATATCAGTGGCAGATGTATCAAAATAAATGGTCTCAAATAACCCCCTTCCCACTATGTAGTTTTCCATTATAAAATTCTAGACCTTCATTTTGTTTGGATTGCACATACCTATTCACCCTGACAATTATACCAAGGATCACAGAACATGTTTTGTGAACTTGATTGACTCTAAAGACTTGAAGGCATATTTAGTGTTTCGATGACAGGGCACTCTGCCACAGACATGGCAGAATCACTGTTTCCCACTTTATTTAGAGTAAGGGTAACCATCATGTTTTTGCTGACAAAGCCTATGCCGGGACCACCAGTGGAAACCTTTGCCAATGACCTGACTGACATTGGGCTGTCAGCTAGCAAATATTAGACCTATTGAGGAAAGACATTCAAATCAGTTTTTCTGTTTGGGACCACCATGGAAAGCCTGGCAGTCCTGAACAAGAAACAGGGTTAATGACACATGTGATTCATTTTGTGTTTTTCAACAACAAGCTTCTTGTTTGGGAGTTTGCCTTTTCTGGTGTATTGAGCATGGTGCCTACACAGCAAAGTTTCAGTGCCTTCAGCAGAGCCACAATGGCAGTAGCTCCTTTGAAGGTACAGGGATCAATATAGTTCGCTGTAGTCCTGGAGGGCAGCAGGGTACACCCTTCTGCTGACTTGGCGAGAAGGAGCATAACCCAGTAAACTCTGAATAAACCTGATGCTATTTAAAACCAACCATTCCCTGCACCACTTAATTTGTTTGTTTTGGGCCATTATATGTTGATCTCCTGATATTGGGTGCTTAATACTAACCCCGGGCGGATAACTAGCTCCGCCAGCGGAGTTTATGTAGTTTTACCTACTTTGCGTTCCATTGCAAACACGGAGTTCAGGCAAAACTAACCCTGGGCGGAGCAGGCATAGTGCCTCTACGCGAAGTTCCACGGAGTTGGAAAGCAACTCCGTGGAACTTCGCTACGCTCCGCACCCTCCCAAAATAATTAAAATTAATTAAAAGGCACTTACCTGCCCCGTGGCTGCCTTCTCCTGGACATCGCCGCTCTCCTGCCTCCTCCTCGCCATCCTGCTTCACTAATAACCCCTATGTTGTACGTCTTGCGTGGGAGCAATGACATCTACACATTGAACAAAGGAGTGTAAATTATTTCGCAATATTCTTCTTCACTAAGAGACAAATCCCAAGTCAAATATAACTCATGCCATAAATGTGCTATCTATCACTTGTGGTAATTGGGTCAAAAAAAAGGAGTGAAAATGCACTTGATGCGACCAGTCTTATTCATACTTAGCACTGTTCATCTTCCTTTAAAATGGAATCCCACTTCAATTGCAATTTGCACTAATAACGAGCTATCTGTCGCTAATGAACAATTAAAACCATAAATCTATAATTATATTTATAACCAGCCAAAGTACCAATGGTCGTACTTGAGAAATGTGAGTGTGTAAATGAGTTTATAAATGTGTAATGATGTGCCAAAGCCACATCTGAAAGTAACAAGACCAACATAGATTTCAAAGACAGTCTCTTCCGTGTTTGTCACTGAAGGGGGTCCATAATCAAACCTAAGTGCTTCTAGCAGACATACCCTAACTATGAGTATAAATATGTACATATGATGTTTGACAAACAATAGTCACAATAAAAGTGACAGAACATAATTACATGTAACGGTCAGTGAGATCTGTGTTAAACACTGACAGAGGTCCATAAGTTAAGCCTGAGGGGCTCAAGGAAACAAATTACTGTATATCCTGGGTATTTGTTATTCTCTCTCGGTACAAATATCCTGCGAGTAAACCACTGAAGTGATCCATATATTCAGTCCAGTAAATTATTGCCATTTATCTATATCTGGGTTCAAATAGCCTGTAAATTCATGATGGAAAACCACCATCCTTAAAGCCTGTGACCTCGTGATAATTGATTATAATCATAACATATTACCCTTTGTGTGGTACAAGTGATCACTGGTACATTACATCAGATATAACTGATAGTTCAACTGGCTGGTAAGAGATCAAACCGAAAAATATAGGAAACATAACTTCACTTATTGACAATTTAGATCAGTTAGTGAATATTGTATTAGTCCAGTAACATATTGCCTTTTATCTGCATATGGAAATGGTGGGTAAAGTATCAAATCGAAATCTTCACATAGTAAGAATTTAAATCAATTAGTGATTATTGCATCACCACCCAAAAAAATACTGTAACTCATGATCAATATTCAATCCTCTTTCCACGGACTGTAAACGTAGTATCCACATGGCCTCTTTGCGTCTGAGGCTGAGTTCTCTGTTTCCCCCCTGGGGTCTCTGGTTACATGATCAATCCCACAGAATTTAAAGCATTTATGTTCTGTCTGTGCTTTACATTCTAAGGCATAGGTCACAATGGGGTATCGTACATCATTGGATTTAAGAGCCCTCATGTGTTCACCCACTCTTTCTCTAAGGCACCTGATAGTGCTCCCAACATAAATCTGTCCACATGTGCAGAAAATTATATATATCACAAATTTAGTGTTACAGGCAGTATTGTGGGAGATAACTAGCATACCCCCCTCTCCGATATTGAGTGTCTTTGTTTTATCCATTGCCCATCTGCACATTCCGCAGTGCCCACATTTGAAAAAACCAAGTGTGTGCTTCAACAGCCAATTCTCCTTCTGTATATTTAGGATAACTGGGACTGAGGAGATTCTTAAGTGTCAGCCCCCTACAAAAGGTTATATCTGGGCTGTTTGAGATGTAACCCATAAGGAGCCTATCTGCTGTTAGTAGATGCCAATGTTTTTGTAGGTACTTTCTGAACTTAAATGAAAGTCTACTGAAGTCTGTCACTAATCATACCTTTTTGGAATCGTCCTGTCCCTGTTGTCTCTTAGTTAGTGTATATGCTCTGCTGGTTCTAGCAATCCGCCTCCTGGCAGCACTAACTACCTGATTACTATAACCCCTTTGTAGGAACCTAAGTTCAATATCATTAAGTGCTTTGTCACATTCTTTTTTGTCACTACAGTTACGCATGGCCCTTATCATCTCTCCAAATGGAATAGCGTTAACTTGACATTTTGGGTGGGCACTTGATGTGTGTAGCACTGAGATACATAAAGTAGGTTTTCGATAGAGTCTGCTCTGAATTCTGTCATTTTCCATATACAGTTCTAGGTCAAGGAGAGTGATTTTTTCAGTACTATGTTGATGTGTAAACTTAATATTGTACTCATTGTTGTTGAGATATGATCAAAAGTCATTGAGTCGTTCCACACTGCCTGCCCAGATCATGAGACAATCATCTATGTAGCGACCCCAATAAAATATGTATTCACTCCAAGGAATTCCCTGTGTGCCCCAGATCAGCTCCCCCATAAAGAGGCAGGCGTATGAGGGAGCAAATTTGGAACCCATCGCAGTCCTCTATAGTTGTCGATACCACTCATCCTTAAATAGGAACACATTGTTTTTCAAAATTAGCTCTGTCATCTCCAATAACATTTCCGTGTGTTCCCAAAGACTTGCTGATCTCTTATTCAATTTTTTTCGCAATGCTGCAAGTCCATACTCATGTCCAATACTTGTGTAACGGGATATAACATCTAAGGTAACCAAAATCATACATGGTTCCCAACTTATGTCTCATAAGAGGTTAAGTATATGTTTCATGTCCTGGTAGGTAGGTAGGTTCTTCACAAGGGGCTGTAAAAGCACATCTACATATTCAAATTGTCGTTCAGTAGGTCCTCCAATGCCTGAAATTATCGGACTCCCAGGAGTCTCCTGGATGTGGGTTCTGATATAGGATCACCCTGACCGTGTGATCACCATCTAATGTAGCTCCATATAGGATAAGAAAAAGACTTACAAACACATAACTTTATACGTTACTATCTGGTTTATAGCTTTGCATGCCTACCCACATTATATGCATGCAACTGTTCATGATGTACGCATGCGATATGAGTTCACCTTTAGTCATTGGTGGTGGCAAGAAAAGTTGCTTATGACTGTTATTTTTTCTTTTTGGCCTTGAATGCCTACATTGTTATTTTCTTTGATACTTGTAGCCCTGACGAAGTCGAAATTCTAATAAAATATGGCCCATTCCTGCTCTTTCCTTGCACTGGTGCACACAGTGCAGCCTAGTGCTAATACAGGCATCCTTGCACCAGGGTGGAAACGTTGGTGGAAATTACAATCTTAAAAAACTCACGAGCAATTTAAACAAATTTGGTTTCAATAGATTTACAGAGTTTGACCCAGAGCATGTTGCTGATAGTTTATAAACTTTGGGTCTGATCTAGAGTTTAGCAGATGGGATACTTCATCACAAATGTGATTTATATGTTGTCCATCGTATTACAAGTGTCATAGTATATACTGCACTTGAAGTATGGCAGATGGTATATCTGCCACATTTGTGATGGAGTATCGCATCTTCCAAATTCTAAATCAGACCTATTATTTCTTCAAATCATTCTGACTAATAATATACCAGAATTATGGAAAGGTAGCTTATTATCACCATTTTTCAAAAATACAAATGTAATTATTAATTAAATAATCACATGATTGAATTATTGTTTGGGAGACCAATTGTTTGCTAAACTATTCCTTAAGCATTTGGTATGCTGGATTGAACAAGCATGAATGTGTCTTAACAAAAACAATTTTTTTAACTTTAACATCTATGGCGAATAACACCGTTGTTTTAGCACAAATTTTAATAGTTCAATGAGAGATGAATCTAATTTATAGTGTTGGAGGTTAATCCACAACGTTTGATGGAGTTAGCAGGTCAAAGCTTTGGTGCAAAGTACAACTCATGAGTATTGGTCTGGTATTACTAAAGCTAGTAAAAGGATTGCACAGCAACAGTTGGGTGAAAATTTCCAGCAGAAAACAAAAAAGCATGACTGTAAAGATTCTAACACCTTATGGATTAAACAGAGTTGTATTTTTTTCCTATACTTGTTCAGCCTTAATATGTCAGAACATGCTATGCTGTGTAAAATGATCAAATAGCTTTCTTAGAAAATTGGATTCTTTGGGCTTCACCTTCTGATGCATGCAGATGATTTGATACTAATATTTATCAGACTAACTTTTATTAGATAAGTTGAGCAAGTACAATTGCCTAAATTTAAGTAAATCTCATTCTAAAATTCAAACAAAGAAAACATTTTCTGCTGATATATAAATGAGGTAAGGATTGAAATAGCAAGCGATTATTGCTACTGAGTAGTTGTTTTTTCTTTGACACGGTCCACGATCTTCCAGTTTAGAAAAATTCTAAAGAAAGTGAATTCTACATGTGACGGGTCTGAAATAATTTAATAAACATTAGTGTAGGTTTTCTGACAAACCTTTATTGAAAACTATTCATGTAAAATTGTGGCTACAATGTTATTTACTGTTGGGCTAGCTACTCTCTGATTATCATTCCAATTGAATCTATTACAGGATTATAATAAGGTAGGTGTTAGACTTGATATCCTTGGTGTGGTCTTCCTGCAAACGTTTTGCCCCGTTCTGTTTTTAAAAAGTTAGTTTTTGTTTGCATTAGGACTCTGTGCACTTTACACTTTACCACTGCTAACCAGTGCTAGAGTGGTTGCACTCTCTACTTTAAACATGGTGAAATTGGCTTACACCCAATTGGCACATTTAATTTACATATAAGTCCCTATTAAAGTGGTACTACATATACCCAACCCCTGTAAATTGAATACCATGCAAAACCTGTCTCAGGCCTGTCATTGCAGTCTGTATACAGTTTTAAATTGCCAATATGATCTGTCAAAATATACATTTTGCCAGGCCTAAATCTCCCTCTTTCATAGATAGATATGTCACCCCTAAGGTAGGCCCTGAACAGCCCATGGGATAGATTGCATTGTATTTAAAAGGAAGGGCATGTATTTTTAAGTTTTACATGTCCTGGTAGTGAGAAACTTCCAAATTCGTTTTTCACTACTGTGAGGGCTACCTCTCGATTAGGATAACATTGGGCTACCTTATTACATTAAATACGTGCTAACTTTTGGAACAGGTAGGAATGTTGTGTTTGGTCTCAAATTGTTGTTTAAAATCCTCTTTAATGGTAAAGTCGGATTTTAAGTCACAATTCTAAAAATGCCACTTTTAGAAATATGGCATCATCTTATCCTAACCATTTGGTGCCTGCAGCCAGTGTCCTTGGTCACATGACTGTATAGCTTGGCTGTTGGCTTTTGTGTATTCCTTCCAGGCAATAAGACAAAGGGAGGGTAAATGTTGGCAGGAGGAGCCATCCTGCCATAATTGGTGAAGCTGGGCTGTTCCCTGTCCCACTTATATTTCAATGGGCTTCCTTCAACACACTCACAAAGGAACTTAACACCAGTGTTTTGCCACCCTCGACTACTTGGAGAATTTACAACGGAAGAAACTTTCCAGAACAAGATGTGATGGTAGCCTAGAGGTTTTCCACACTTCAAAGGCTGGTTCCAGGTATAAATATTGGACCCTTAGACCAACTATTCAGTACACTCCGGACCTGTGGACATTACAGAAGAAGGACTGCCTTGTTCCTGAGAGGACTGTCTGGCTGCTTGAGGCCTGCCCTGCTCTCTGAGAAGGAAGACTGGATCTGCTTCCTTCATCCCAGGCTATCTAAATGATTCCAAGGGTCAGTTGACCAACTCTTGCTTGAGCTACAGGGACACAGCAAGCTTCAGAGGCCTCCCTGCAACTGCCCAGCTGACCTGCTGCACTGGACCTGCAACTGGATCTGCCTGAGCCCAGCCAACCTCTGCTGGAGTGAGTTCCTGATCCCCAGTCCTGGACCCATGGCTGGCATCCGTTGAGCTCCTCTAGTGTTCAAAGGTAAAATCCTGAAGTTTTTGGATCTTCGCGATTGTGAACGGGCTTGTTTGTGCCAAGACTCTGCCAACCACAACAACTGCCAATGGGAAGCTCTGGTGAACCCAACTGTCCATGTTACAGTGACTGCCAGCTAGTACCAGCAACACAAGTTCTGCACTTGGGCTACAGCAACAACAGCCAACGGTGACTGCCAATGTGAAGCTACAGCAATGACTGTCTGTGATGCCCGACCGGATCTTCGGGCTACCGTGCCGACCATCCGCGATGCTCTCCCTGCTCCTCGCAGCTTCCTCGAACGGAACTCTATGCCCTGGACTTTGCAAAGGTATCTTATTTTAGCCGGACCAACCTGGTCCCTGTATCCAGACTCCACTACATTATGGTCAGCTTGAACTTGTGACTTTCCTCTGATCTAGCACGACCAGATGGCCACGAGTGGTGCTTTGTGCTTGTAGGCTCTATAGCTACCTAAAACTTTGAATTTGAATATCTCTGGTTCTACTGTTGGATGTGTGTCATTCTGGTATGATTTTATTTATTAAAATGTAATCTATTTTGCTAAATTGGTTTGGGATTTTCTTTGTGTTGTCTTTTGGGCATATCTATCAAAACGTCATGCCACACAGCACAGCAAGTCACTTTGCTGCATTGCATGACAAGGAAAGGGCAGGAATGAATCGCATTTAACATAATATGGTGCATTCCTGTCTTTTCCCAGTGCTGACGCACAATGTGCTGCCTAGCACCAACGCAGGCACCCTGCACCGTGGTGCAAAGATACCTGTGTTGTAAGCAGGATCCCCTGAGGTATTTCCTCTATTTATGTGTGCTGCAGAATACAGCACACTTAAAAGGTGGTAAAGATATTTCTCCTCGTTATGCCTCCCCTGGGGATGCATAGCAGTTTTGATGCATTCCCAGGGCTACCATTAATGGTAAATCTGGGAATGTGCCAAAATCCATGGGTGTTGCGTGGAAACACCCACGGACCACCCATGGAACACAGAGTAACGCAACACAGAGATTTGCACTTTGTTGCATTACTCAGATTTATTAAGCTACGCAAGGCCCCCTTGTGTGGCTCTGAGTGGCTTGATAAATCTAAACTTATGAGTTGCGTCAATCTTGTGCCCTGTTGCTTGCTGCAAGGGTGATGCAACTCATTGATAAATATGGCCCTTTGCCTCTAAGTTAAGCCCGACTGCTTTGTGCAAAGTTACCAGAGGGTCAATCACAGGTTAATTTAGTGACTTTTTGTGGTTACCTGTGACAAGGATTGTGGTGGTTTCCTGAGTGGAGCTTCCACTCCCCTCAACCAATATGTGGACCTTCCACTTCCACTTCCCTAAACCAATAACCTGATTTCTTATAGTAGGACAGCAGAGGGAATAGAGGCTGACAGAGTTGCTTTAACTTACTGTTTAAAACTTCGGCAGGTAAGGTGCAGCTATCTTGCTTATCGCTTAAATGCTGAACTGGCAGTAGGCAGTAACAAACAATTAAGTATGTATGACCACCTGCTGGCTTTGATCTCTTAGTATAAATTAGAGATCATTTGGTGTGATAAATGGATTGTGGTTAACCTGAAGAAGCTTTTGATAAAGGAAGTTTTGGCATTGTTGGCCTTTGTGAGACGTTGGCCTGGTATATGCTGTCCACTAATGTAAGTGGGCACCTTGTACCAGTCCAAACAACCCTTATGGTGATTAGGTCAAAAATAACCTTTATTGAAAGCTATCCTAGTGGTAGCTATGGAGAGCAGCCTTCAGGCTAAGTCTTGAAGGAATGTTAAGCACCATGTTTTACCAGAATGCAACCTTATAGTATTGGTTAAATGAAAGGGAAACCACACAGTAGTTATAAAAATATATATTTATTATATATAACACTCTCTAGTATCCTCTACACGAGGATAGAACACAAATCAAATAATACAGTTGCAAAGAATCAAACGTAAGTAGCACAATACACAGTGGGCTCCCGGGGGAGACCAAACCATATACTAAATAAGTGGTATAAGAACCACGACTCGGAACTAGACCTAGTCTAGAAGGTGTAGAACTGCTGGGACCCCAAGGAACCACCCAAGGTGAGTGAGTAGGGACCCCACGGAGGACGGGTGCAGTGTGAGAACACGACCGCATGCTCCGTACAATTCAATGGGCAAGTCGCGGTTGGTAAATCAGAGATTAAGGACCCTTCCCAGCAGATTACGAAGACAGCCCTTGGAATTTAAGGGTTTGGAGAGCTACCCCACCCGTGGATACCTTTGTACTAGAGTTACCTATCCCAGAGGAGCCGGGTGCATAGGTGCGTAGTGGCGTCGGAAACCCTCGTCGTTTTCTATGGATGTCGACAAAGAAATGCTGCTGCGGGAAGAAATAAAAGTGTCCGGTGGAATCCAAAATGTGGATTCTAGGTGAGAAGAACCTGAAAGCAGAGGGGACAGAGTCTGGGTCACAGTAGACGAATGCCCACCGATGTCGGGTGCTTTAGGTGCGTTGATGGTGAGCTTGACTCTTCAGCTGCGAGGACCCAGAGATGTCTAGGACAACCAGGAGCTGGAGGCAAGCTGTTCCACAAAGGATGTCGAGTGCTGAGGGGTCGGTGTCCGGCGGGAGCATCAATCAAGCCTTGGCAGTGGCAACAACGTAGATGGTCAAATTCGGTGTCGATCTGGCCCAGCAAAGACAAGGAGACTCACCACAGCAAGGGGAGTAAGGGCAGGCCTGGAGCAACCAGGGGAGCCCAATTAAAGCAAAGTTGACCCTCAAGTGGACCCACAGGCCGAAGGCACAGGAGTCGCGAGGGGACCTCAGGCGGTTTCACAGGATACCAGCTAGCAGGGCACAGAGTGCGAGGATGTCAGAGTTCTTTTCAGAAAAGATGCGCTGGGGTCAGGGCTACAAATGGCCCAATGCACGGAATTGTTGCTTGGCAACAAGCATGTGCAGCTGCAAATGGACACGGTGCACAGGAGTATGGGTATACGGTCCTCACGAGGGATATCTGCCTCAAACTCGGTAAGAGGGCAGCTCAACCTCAGAGACTTTCAGAAACTCACCTCCTGTGTTGCTGGAGCCTCCGGAGTCTGCAGGAGCTCAGGGTCAGCAAACCAGTCAGATGCATTATGGTGCCTGCGTTTGCAGGGGAGTGACTTCTTCACTCCAAGGGAGATTCTTCTGTTGTCTTGGAGGTCCACAGGGTCCTGCACGGAGCCTATATGGATCACGGACAGTGGCGAGACTGGGGACGGCAAGGGAAGACGAAGTCGAGCCCAAGGGAGGTCCAGCAAAGTCCAGCGTGTCCAGACGGTCGAAGTGTAGTGGTATCTTCTTGCAGTATCTTGTCCACGTAAAATCTCATGTCCTGTAACCAGGTAACCCATTTTATACCCATGGAAAGGGTTGGACAGATTCTTGGGACCCTCCTAGGGGAGGGACAGGACAGTGGGGTGGCTACACCCATGTCCTTTGTCCAGTTTCGCGCCAGAGCAGGAGCGGATGGCTCCCAGAACTGGTTTGAATTGGACTATGCACAGGGACACCAAGTGTGCCTCTCATGCAGACTTTCTGGCACTGAGACAGTGCACCCACCCAGCCCCAATACACTAAATCCTGTCTGGGAGGTGGTAACACCTCCCTGTGACAGGATGCCTATTGTGCTGCCTTCCCCTGTTCGAGCTTGGCTCAGCAGCAGGAGGGCAGACTCGTGTCTGTGGCTGGCAGCATCCATTTTGTGCTGTAAGGCTCGAGAAAGTTGGTACCGGTAGACTTAGGTACCCCCAGAACCTCGGTTCTGAGGGAAGGAATCATACCTCCCACACCAGTTACTAGTGTGGAGGTATGAGTCCAAGGTGTTTGACACCAAACACGACATACTTCGTTGCAGTCGTTTTCGAGATAGCATTTACCGCGAGGTTATAATGCACCTCTACCTATATGTCTGGTAGTATCACGTACAGCCCGGGAGAATGGTCTCTGAAGACTGCAGAGGGGCCCTGCTCACGCAGGAGCACCCTCTCACGCAAAACCCAGCACCCTGCCTTCAGGATTGTTAAGGCCTGCTAAAGGGGTGACTTACAAAGTTTTAAGTGTAGTGATATATATAGATATAGTGAACCTATATCTAAAGTAAGTGGTGCAATCACCAACTTACCCAGGCTGCTGTAGCAGACCTGGAGTTCCATTTTGCATGGCTTCTCATGGGTGGCATAATACATGCTTCAGCCCATGGGAGGCCTCTGGGGTACTTATGCCCTTGGCACATGGGTACCATATACTAGGGACTTATAAGGGTACCCCAGTATCCAATCTGGAGTTGTACCAAAGTACATATATAGCAATTTTAAGGGAGAAAGCAGATAGGCTGGGATCTTGAATAGCAGGATCCCAGCCAAAAGAGTCAAAACAGTGGGTGCAAAAAGCAAAAAGTGGGGGTAACCATAAGAAGCAGATCCTACTTTCCTACAGCCTTATTGAAGCTTTATAAAATTTTAATGCCCCGCTATGCTGACGTATCCTCACAGAGATTTATTAATTTGCCTGTGTTGCCTAGAGTTCCCTTATGTTTTATGAAGTTCTAACTAAGACACTAGAATTGTAGTGAAATTACTACTCACCTGAATGGTCAAAAAGATGAATTGCCTAATTGCAGCTTAATCAATTTGGAATCATAGAGCTTGAGACACCTGCATGTGTCCCGTTTTAATAGACTTATGAGTAGTTTTCAATTAAAGGTGCGCTTGATTTTTATGATGCTGGTGTCACAAAAAAAAACCTTCTCCTCTCTAGTTCATTTTAGTTGTGATGTTAGCCTAGACATTTTGGTTTTATTAAAAATTACATTTATAATATACATACTTAAAGGGGCCTTTAGCCATCCGTCTTCATTCATTGGTCTGCTGTTGTGTAATTAACATATTTCTTCCACCCACTATAGCATAAGACATGCGGCATGGTTCAGCCCACTTCAGCCACTGGCTAACTTTACAGTGAGTGACAGCATTCTGCTCTTTCACAAGAACACATCCACAAGCAAAGTAGCTCCCTTCAGTGCAGTGACCACTATGTCAATGTGTGCTTTTTGAGACAAAAAGACATGTTTGCTTTTAGCCAATTTTCTTTGTAATTGCGAGAGCCTACAAGCTTCCCCTGCAATAAAGTTTTAAAAAATGGCAAAACAGTCAACCTACATTAGATCTATTGGTTTTTCCACTGCTTGTTTAAATCTATCACTAAAAAGGTCAAGTCAATCATATAGTATCATATTACAGTTCTTTTATTGTGACAGAGATCAATCAGGCACATCAGTGATTAATAGCATTTTTTAATTTCTGTATTTAGGCCCAGTGACCTGATCATTTTAATTGTAGCTGAAACTCTGCTAATATATTTACTTAACATAATATTTTATGACCAAATTCATATTTTTAACATTTTGTAAAAATAATATTATATTTGTAATTATATGTTTAAATAGTAAGTGTATTATGTAAAAATTCACAAGGGCCTATTGGCAAAGGCATTTTTGAGTATAGATGTAGTACTCCAATAGTACTCTTTCCCTTACTCGCAAATGCGCTTTCAGATTCTCTGCGCACAGTATGCCGCTGACACTTGTCCTATCTCTTATGTGTGGTGAAATCCACCACAAGCTTGGAGTCTTCTGCACAGGGATAATATATGTTGTTATAGTAAATGTGGGAGGGACAAGGAAATGGTTCGAAAATGGGAAAAATGTCCTTCTAAATGGGTGGAGGTTAAAGGAAATTGAAGGAGGGATGTAGGAAGGGACATGCACAAATCTGCAAAAGAGTAAGAAAAGTGTTATTCACAAAAGGTACACCCACATCTACTACAGTAGAATCAGACTCAAATCTACTCAAGCAAAGTCTTGGAGTATATCAAGTACAGAGGAGGGCTACTTCTTGGTGCTGCAAAAGACTTTCAGAGATACCAGTGAAAGCAAGGATTAACATTAACCTGAAAAGAAAAAATAAATTGAAACATATTTTTGATTATCCAAATGTTTAAATTTAAAATGTTATATTTGTAATAAACGTAATATAAAGTGGCAGTTATATATATCACATATTTCAACTAGTCTTCAAACATGTGCAACAACCCTGTGACTGCAAGGAGGAAAAGAGTGAACATTCTGGACTCCACCACACGAATCAACAGGTGAAACCCATTGCACAATATGCTATTCACACACAGCCTGCCCACATAAAATAGCAAGTCAAACAACAACAAAATGTGTTTCACTATATTGGTGACTATCTTTGTAGCATGTAGGAGAGCGGTGTTGAGCTCTTACCTGGCCTTATTTTGGGCTTCCCCAGGAACAGGCAGGCCATATAGCAGGTCAGGGTGCATGGTGGTGAGGACAAGCTCCTTGAGGGGATGGGACAGACACAGGATCTACATCCTCCTACAAGAAGAGCATTTGCCTGCTGTGTCCTCGAAAACATCTCGTTCAATCGCCACCCCATCGTCCTGCCACTCCATCTTGAGGTCCCCAAAGTGCGTACCTCCACCACTAGCACATGGACTGATTCTGCCAACTCCTGCCACATGGCCGCCTTCTCTGCTCCACTGAGGGTGTATGGAGACAGATCATGTCCTTTTAATGAACATCAACAACGGTTACAAAAGGTCTGTGTTCTCAGAAGTGAAGTTCCTTTTCATCTTTTCTGGGGCTGCATGCATCTTTGAATCTATAGTAGTTGTGTGACATCCTGTTCGGCAGTCCAGTGGAAAGAGGACAGAGACGAGAGTGTGTATTGTATTTATATCTTGGAGTGTTATTGTGTGTCAGGCATTTGTGTTTTGGCTATGTGCGTTTTATTTCCTTATTCTCTTCAATTAGGAATTCACTGCACTAGTGGCGAAGACCTCCACCGCTGGGGTGGACATCTCCCCAAACTGGTGTATTGAAGTAACACAAATCAAAATTTACTACAAGGGCATAATTTCAGTTGTGGGAGGCTACATCTCGTTTAAGGGAGTAGAAACTCAAATCCTACTACTATTCAGTTAGGAATCTGTACTACAGCATAGGCGGAATGTCCATATGCGGAGCTCTCCTCATGCAAATTTTGCTTCACCAACTCTTATCTCAGATTAGCTTGTGCCTAGTATCCTGAGCTTTTTCCTGTACTCAATAGAAAGCCAATTAAGTAATGTGATGGTTTCTTATTTCTTCATGATAAGGTTGAGTATGGCTGCCTGATTCAATACTTCCGGAAGTTTGTGGATTTGTTTTGGGAAATACATGGATCATCCACCTTAGGATAGCATATTGCACATTATGAGATGTCTGTCGGAGAAAAGCATTGCAAGCAATGACCCTTTTCTTCTGGGATAAACTCAGCCTCAAAGAGACCAAAAACAGGTGTTGGAAGGAGGTTGGTAGAACCATCCCTATGCCTCAGCTACATGGACTTATCTATTGAGTAGAGCAACTTCTTCCGTCACAAAGGTCAAAATCTCTTGTTGAATTCCCAGGTGTCTCACATGATTGACCTTCTCTTTCACCTGACGTAAAACCTCAAACCCTTTCTTGACACCCTTTTCCCTACGTCACTCTTTTGGGTGAATGTGCTCGTGCAGCTTGAGTAGGATGATGCCTTTGACATTTGGTTAGCAGCTGATCTCACTGAAAGGCTGTAACGTTTCCAAAACAGTGTAGAGAAGTTCATCTTTAGAAAAGTAATGTAACATCTCGCATGCGATGAGCAACTCCTCTGCCTCCCAAGGGCACAGCACATTATTTTGCCTCATAGGGCTTTGTGATGGAGGGCTGAATGTAGCTCCAACATATATTTTTTAAGATGTTAGCTTGTGAGGGCACTACCTTTGGAATCTGCCCAACCTCTTGTTATACCTAAGTAGAATAAGAGATGTCACGGTGACGTTCAGTGGTAGGCCCGGCATATTGCTGGGGAAGAGGCTTGTGACTGATCTACCCTTGAAGAAGACAGGGTAGACTCTGGGATTGTTTTGCCGATCCTGTAGATATAGTGCATTCTAATTTCCTTTTAATTTAACAGAAAAAAAAATCTATAGGGTTGCAGCAATTGCATAGTCTTCAACATTACAAAATAAAGCAGAGTAACCTAAAACCAGAAGCAGTAGCCTTTGTGAACGGTGTATCCCGTGGTGCGTTTAAAGTTGCACAAACCTACAATTTTCTTTCCTGTAAGCACATTTTTTTCACACTAAGCATAGATAAACAACAGCGTTAAACAAATGCAGAACATTCTCAGCTGGAATGTATGTTAGAACTGAATGGCCTATACATTTACGCCACTGTTTAGAAAAAAACTCGACATATTGTTTACTGACCCGGAAGTAGGGCTCCCGGGCGTTTAAAAGGGCTGCTGTGACTGCAGTCTCACCAATGAGCGCTCGCTACACTTCTACAGCCAACATGGGAAAGGTGAGAGATGTTGTCTTGTAGTGTATTAAAGAGGTATGAGGTGGATTGAAGACTACACGGTCTTGGTATAGGGCGCACCGACATTTAATGGCGCCGGCTGTGGGCTTCTGAGCAGAGTTATGCACCAGCCCTTATTCCTTTATAAATGGAGGGGCACATTTACCAAAAAGTCATGCAGCGCAGCAAGTCACAGAGCTGCGCTGCGTGACAGGGGAAAGGGCAGAAATGCACCGCATTTAGTATAATATGGCGCATTCCTGTCTTTTCCCAGTGCTGGCGCACAATGTGCACCATGGTGCAAGGGTGACTGCGCTGTAAGCAGGATTGTTTTTGTGAGCGATGGGACACCTTCGTGCACAAAACCAATCATCTGAGGCATTTTCCTCTTTCTATGTGTGCTTCAGCACTGGGAAGGCATAGCATTCTGACACGTTCCCAAATCTACCAGTTGTGGTAAATCTGGGAATGCTTCCCACACTCCACCCATGAAACGCCTTCCCAGGGCAAAGTTACGCAGTGCAGCAATATGCGCAATATGGATTTATCAAGCCACAAGGTGGCCTTGCATGGCTGGATAAATCAAACTTAAGGGTTGCGTCACTTTTGCACCCCGTTGCATGACGCAAAGGCGACACAACCCCATGATAAATATGCCCCTAAACACTGAAAGATATACAGCTAAAGTTTCTGTATGATAACGTGGCTATTCCAACCAGGTGTAAGACACTCGTTCTTTCCTCAATACTGCTCCTTGTTTCTATGAGATATCCTTTTAATAACGGTTTATGTGAGTTTACAGAGCATATTGACAACTCATGTTATTTTCTTACAACAGATCACTTTCTACGAGGACAGGAACTTCCAGGGCCGCTCCCATGAGTGCAGCTCTGACTGCGCTGACCTGCAACCCTACTTCAGCCGCTGCAACTCCATCCGGGTTGAAAGTGGCAACTGGATGCTCTATGAGCACCCCAACTTTAGGGGTCACCAGTACTTTCTAAGAAGGGGGGAGTACCCAGAGTTCCACCACTGGATGGGTTTCAATGACTCCATTCGGTCTTGTCGCTTGACTCCTCAAGTAAGTAGTAATTTTATTTTGGTACATAACTTTTAAATTGAAAATCAGCATTCTGCATCTTTGAGTAACTGGGTTTTAGGACTATTTTGAGAAATGAACAATATTTTATAGAAGTGACTGGAGCCAACTTCGGTTTCAATGCTTACAAACTCGGTAGAAAACTATCTTTGCTCTCAAATGTATTTCAGTGATTCATTTTAATTAATGCGTAGTGGTCATCAGTGCTTTGGTAATAAACTTGGGTTACTCATTGGGCCACTTCTAGTGGAGAGCACTGCTTATTGCATTCCCAGTGAGTGGCCTTACTGTGTCTCTGGAGTATTCAACACAAGGGAGGCCCAATCTGGGAACTAACTGTAGCTCCATATAATATCACCAGGTACATATCGCAAAATGTATCTGGCGCTGTCAGGCAACCTGGGAGAATTCTGCCCTGAGAATTAATTTTAAAGATGAGACCAACAAATAAGTTTACTGCACAGTTTTCAAACTATACTGGCTAAGAAGCATTATGAAATGCCTCATCAAATTGTGTGATAACTCTAGGTAAAGCAGATGATCCTGAGAAATTGCTTTTCTGCAGGAGCAAATCATATAAGTGCACATAGGATAATTATGTGGCACGACATTAGGGCTGCTTCATGGTTGAAGCTGGTGATGATTCATTAGCTCGGTCTTTAAAGCAGCCCTCCTCTCACAGCCAAGTGGGATTTTCACTGTGTACCATATGGTCAGTCCCTGCCAGATGAAACTATGAGGGCGAATTAACTCATTTGTTTTCCCTAAGCAAATGAGGAATTCCTGTGGATGTGAAAGATGAAACCTGGAAGGAGATTTATGGCAGCATCTTTGGGGTAATGTTCCCCAATGATCCCTTGAGACTTCTCTTCCCAGAATCTGCTGTTTCTGCCATCATTGATAGAAACTCACATTCAATCGCCAATGCCCTCTTAGGTCTCTCGCCCTTTTCCTAGAGCAAGTGCACCACTTAAACCTCATCGAGATACCCACCTGCTATCCCCTCCATGTGTTTCACTACCAGGATACACTCTAGAATTCTCTCCTTCTAACTACAAGGAGGAACTCATTTAGCCAACACAAACCTCAAGCTGGCATCATTAACGTTTACCTGTGCAACCACTCCCTTAATTTCAAATACAGTTTAAAAAGTAAAACCCAAAACAAAAACTCAAAGCAGAAACTGCAAATGTAAGGAAAGGAAAATAACTCTAAAAGGAGCCTACAGAAGTCAGAAAACAAACACCAAACAGCAAAGTACTGACGCACAAATACACATTGTGTATTGCCAGCTAGAGTTATACGGAGGGGCAACCCAGTATTCCATGGAACCAAGGTAGAGCAGGAAATAATACTTATCAGTAATGTTGTGTGGATATTCATTAATTGATCCCAGCAGGTGTTACTTAAGCATTGAATAAGTGCTTCGGAGGAAACCCTGTTCTTATTTTTCATTTTGTATTACTACCTTTAAGTGGTTTCTTAACCCCATCAAACTTCAGAACACCTATCAGCAGATTCAGAAATTCTTGCTGCCTCTCAAATGTCAAATTGTGCAGTGGCGGTTCCTCCACTATGACGGAGGAGCGTCGCCCCACTGCTCAATAGGGAAACTTAAAATGATAATAAATATTTTCATCATTTTAGTTTTCCTATTAGAGTCAGTGGCTTTCGGGGTGGGTGGGCCTGGGCATAGCAGGGAGAGGAGTGGTTTGGATTCCTTAAGTGCGCACGACTGCTTGGCCAGCCCTCTTGGGCCTGCCAAACAGTCATGCGCACTTTGCATGTTCCCCCCCCAGGCTGCATTACACAGCCTTGTGAGGAACATGCAAAGCCTCCCAGTCCCGAGCCACGGCGCTCAGACCAATCACAACGCTTCATTGCTTCCTACTGCTGATCGGAGCCAAGAAGTAGAGGACGGAGGAGAGACGCGGTCGGCCGTAGTAAAGTAAGTGGCTTTTTTTCTTTTTTTTTTGTCTGTTCCCGCCCCTGCTTCCACCCCTAGCACCCCCCTAGGTCTCCGCTGCCTCACCACCCGGGTCCAGTAGCAGCCGCTACTGGAATAGTGGGCACTATTTCTCGACAACCAAATTCCTATGGGTCTGACAACCAAAGACATTTAACCATGTGGATGCTTTCAAATTACAAACACATCTCCAATGGACGTGGGTGTTGAAATAAGATTATTGCTCACTTCCACTTCAAGAGATTAACAGGTCATTGGAACTCATTTACTGAGAGTTTCACCCAGCACTATTTATGTGGCTCAGTCCTCAGCAGCGGGGTATAGAAAATAATAATTTTGCCTGCAAAGTCTATTGAGACAATTTGAGACAAAGCTTGCACATCATGAAATAGGAAATGTATCACATTGAAGCAAATATTTCTCGCTAAAACGTTTTTGCTTGAGACGTTTCCCATAAAAACGCTTTTCAGGGGACAATTTAATGAAAGAAAAGAATGGTGGGTTGGGGTCTTTTGCTGCAAAATCTAATTTCAGCGTTTTCAGCGTGTTCTTTCATGCTTTTTTAATACTGATAATTTCGTAATAAGAAACGGTTTGCCGGCGAGTTTTTGCTAGGAATGAATCCCATTTCTCAGTTGCATTGATATTTGAAGGGTTTTGACTTCTTCTGTTCTGCTTCAATTGGAGCAGCGAGGGACTCCATTAACCATTTGTAAGACATGTGTAAAGAACTTCAATGTGATTCTCAACAAACTTTAAATAAACATTTTTGAACTTTGGAGTGGACACTCTGCTATCTTCTTCGAACAGCCCTGTGCAACATGAATCCCTCTGCAATGAAAATAAGTCTAGAAGGATGGGGTTATGCTCAATTTAAAAGACATGAAACTCCTTTCAGTGCTGGAATGACAGAGTGAGGCAATCAAATGTAATTCCTCCTCCCTAAATGTTCTAACACAAGGTTTTCAAAACGTGTAATACACATAATTTTCCCTCTGTTTTTTCTTTCTTTCCTACTTGCTATCACAGCACAGTGGTTCCTACAGCATAAGGATTTATGAACGAGAGAACTTTGTTGGCCACATGATGGAGTTCTCCGAAGACTGTCCACAGGTTCATGAACAATTCAATTACCATGACATCCACTCCTGTAATGTGCAGGACGGGCACTGGATCTTCTATGAGGAGCCCAATTACAGAGGACGACAGTACTACCTGAGGCCAGGAGAGTACAGGAGATACAGTGACTGGGGAGCTATGAGCCCGAGGGTTGGTTCTTTCAGAAGAATGAGGGAAATCTATTAAAGCCACTGTACTAAAAATCAAAAAATACTGTTTGAACATGAAGAAATAAAGTCTTAAGAACATGTATATTAAGCAAATTTGTATTTTTTATGATTAAGCTTTGCAACTCGCAATATCATTGAGGCTACCATGTTGAGAAATTATAAGCCAAGAAATTATTCTTTTATAGCAAAAATCATAACACCTTTAATGACACATCACGGATGTTTTCAATGTAACCTCTCCCTGCACCAAAAGCATACTTATGCAAATTTAAGTGGTCTGCTCACCTGGGCCCTCATTTATGGGGATTTGGCGTATGGCAGCACAGCAAGTCAGCTTGCTGCACTGCCCTACGCCAAAGTGAAAGGGCAGGAATGCACCATATTTATGCAATACCGTGCATTCCTGTCCATTTCGGCAGCCTAGCGCCAACGTAGGCAACCCTTGCACCATGGTGCAATGGTGCTGTGTTGTCGGCAGGATTGTTTTTGTGCACGGAAAAGCATCTTCCTGCACAGAAACAACTGTAGGAGGCATTTTCCTCTTTCTATGTGTGCTGCAGAATGCAGGGAGCATCTCCAAAATATATCAGACATAACCCTTACCTTATCAAACACATTCTCTAAAAGAATTTTGCAAGCCCGTTCTAGTGCAATTTCAGGCATTTCCCCAAGATTCCACCAGCAGGGTCTGGCAAATTTGTTCTAAAAGTGGCGTATGTGGCTCAATTGGTTGTGAAGAAGTGTTTAAATGTGGCTTCACTTGTGGTTCCAAAAATCTTGACATCTGAAGTTTTAATCATTGAACAACTATTTGTCAATCACTCACCAAAGCACAAGGTATTATTCTCTTTTGCTTTTACTTTAAGAAACAGGTTGTCATTGCACTGCTGGCGTATATTGCTGCTTCACATACTATACATAGTTTGTGCATTCTGGCCTTCCATTTTGGAGTGACCTTCTCAATGTATTGTTTGAAGGAAGCATTGCAATGCCACTGTTTTTTATGAATTGCCTTCAATTAGCAGTAAAGGCTGCTAAGTTCCTGCTGCTAACCAGTGGTAAAATGCATGCACCCCTCTCCTTTTTCAACATGATAAAAATAAAATTGCACTAATTGGCATATTTAACTTACTTATAAGTCCCTAGTATATGGTACACCAGTGTACCCAGGGACAGTAAGTTAAATGTCACAAGTGGACTGCAGCACTTCAACTATAATGGCAATATAAACATCACTGCAGGCCATGCCACCTGTAGCCTGGTTATGCAAGTTTGAACTGCAACTTCGACCTGTCAAAATAAGTCCTTTTTACAGGCCTAAACCCTGCTTTTAAATATTACTAAGTCACCCCTAAGTTGGTCCTACATGCCCATAAGGCAAGGTACAAGGTATTTAAAAGTAGAACATGTAAAAGTTTAATGTCAGACATATCCTTACAGTGAAAGGTCCCTAAAGCTACTTTCACAGTGGTCGGGTTAGCTGTTCCATAGGAAAACATTGGGATACAACATCTATAGGAAAAGGGGTTATTAGTTGAGATGGGTGAAGTGATAAACGCAGTCCTGGTCAGGGCGAACCACAAAAGCTCATAAATAAACCTGTGCTTAACTATTTGGTAGCTTGGCACAAAAGCAATCAGGCTTAACTTCGAGTCAATGTGCAAAGTATTTAAGCAGGACTCAAACAGTAATAAAGGGAAAACACAACCCAAGAAAAATCCCCAAACAATATAGAAAAATGAAGTGCATTTTAATAAATAAAATGACACCAAAACGACAAAATTCCAATAAGTAGAACCAGAGTTATACATTTTTAAGGTGCAAATAGCGCAAAGAAGTAAAAAAGCCCCTTGTGGTTATCTGGTCATGCTAAACTGAGCCAAAGTCCGAAGGTCAGGCTGACAGCAATGACTTGCGGGTCAGATACAGGGACCAGGTTTGTCCCGTTGGAAAGTTTACCTTCTACTTAGTCCAGTTACACGTGAGGAGCCTCAGCCGGAGCTTCATGCTGGTGGGAGTTGCGAGGAGCCCGTTATCACAGTGAAGAACAGGTCGCTGCTTGAGCTTCGCATTGGCAGGGGACATGGGCGATGAGCAGGTTGCCACTAGAGCTTTGTGTTGGTGGAGATGTGGGCGGACATTGTTGATCCGAATAGCAGGTCGCTGTTGAAGCTTTGCGTTGGTATGCAACATGATCTGTTGTGGTTGACTCGAAAGAGCTCATAACCTCTTAATTTTTAACTGGAGTACAGTTCTGAAGTGAAAGGGGTACACTTTGATACAATTCAAGGGTCCAGGACCTGACGAGGTACTACTTGGAGATCTGGACTCACTCCAGCACAGATCAGCAGCAGGGTCCAGGCAGTTCCAGTTGGTGCTGGTCAGTTGGGCATTTGCAGGAAAGGCCTCTGGAAGCTTGTCGTGCTCCTGTAGCTAAAACAGGCTGTCAGCCACCTGACCCTCAGAATCACTTCTGGGATCCTGGGTTCAAGGCAAGCAGGCCCAGTCTTCCTTCCTCAGGCAGCAGAGCAGACCTTCTTCTGAATATTCTACACAGGTCTAGGAATGTCTTCATGAGAGGTTCTGAGGTTGCAACATTTAAACCCAGTGCCTGCCTTTGTGTGAATAATGCACCCTTGATCTAACCTCTCCCTTCCTGGGTTTGGCTCCAATCTGTCTAGAATAAGAAAGGTTAGGCAGGCCCAGGTGAGAGCTGCATTTCCCAATGACACAGCAGGCAGCTTCAGAAGTCAGGAAGGGGGTGGGCACAGCCCACAGGCTATCATTTGAAGTTTAGGAAGGGCTAAATACAACCCCCCCCCCCAAGCTATGCTGCTCAGGAGAAGAACACCCAAGGTCCTTTCATCCTTATGTCTGGAAGAAATACACATCACACCACAGGAGAGCCATTCACAGTCCTGTGACCCTAGACACTGGCAGAAAGGCACATTTGGTTTAGGCAGAAAAATGCCCACTTTATAAAAGTGACATTTTCAGAATAATACCTTAAAATCTGACTTTGCCTTTAAAGAGGAATTTAGATTTAAATTCAAATGAGTGTAAGAAGAATTTCTCTATTTGTTCCCAAAATAAAGTTATTACGTATTAAGTGTAATAGGGTTACCCTGTGTTAGTCTATGGAGGATGTAGCCTTGCTGCAGTTAAAAACAACTTTGGGAGTTTTTCACTACCAAGATATGTAAAACATAAGTGCACGTCCTACATTTTAAATACCATGCACCCTGCCCTATGACCTACCTTAAGGGTGAGATATAGGGATCAAAAAGGCAGGTTTAGGCCTGGCAAAAGGTTTATTTTGCCAGGTTGAAATGGCAGTTTTAAACTGCACTATAGACTGCGGTGGCAGGCATGAGATATGTTTTACAGTGCTAATTTACTGGGTGGCACAATGAGGGCTGGAGCCTATTTGTAGCATTGAATTTACAGGCGCTGGGTACATATAGTACCTTTTACACACACCCGATGGGCACTCAGACACCCACTCACACACTGATAAAGTCACACAGCTACTAAGATCACATTTGTTAGAAATAGTATCACTCATTAGTAGTACATCTTGTATACTAATTTAACTTTTGTAGTAGCTTAGTATATATGTTTAACAATCATAAACTCTTAGAAAACACTTATACTCACTGGATGATGTCATCAGTGATGTGATATAATTTTAGTTTTCATCAGTGATGTCATTAGTGATGTCACTGACCATGTCATGAGTGATGTAATATGTGAGGTCATAAGCAGTGTGTGGCGTAAGTTATGGTTAGCTCAGGTAACTATAACTTCAGAATTTCTATGGTTTGTACGTGTGAAATCTGAGTCTAACTATAACGTCCCTGCAACCTTTGTTTTTTTCAGTGAATTTCTAAGGTTTTTTACAATATATTTCGTAACTATAACATCCCTGTAACCTTTGGCTTTTTTCAGTGAATATTTATATATGTTAAGGAAAAGATTTCTTTTTTTTTAGGATTTAGGGTGGGTATGGGTTTTTGAATGGTAAAGAAATAGTGAGGGTTAAGAGTGGGTTTCGGTTTTTGGGTGGCAAAGGTAATTTTAAAGATTAGGGTGGGTATGGGGTTTTGGGTGTCAAGGGTAATTTTAGGGTTTGGGTGGGTAAGGGTTTTTAGGTGGCAAGGAATTTACAGGGTTTAGGGTGGGTATGGGTTTTTGAGTGGGAAGAGAATTTTTAGGGTTTAAGGTGTGTGTGGGCTTTTGGGTGGCAGGGTAATTTTAGGGCTTAGGGTGGGCATGAGTTTTTGGGTGGCTAGGGAATTTTAAGGGTTACGGGTAGGTTTGGGTTTTTGAGTAGCAAGAGTAATTGTGTGGTTTGGGGTGGATATGGGATTTTGGGTGGGAAGGGAATTTTTAGGGTTTAGGATGTGTATGGGTTTTTAGGTGACAAGGGAATTTTAGAGTTTAGGGTGGCTATGGGTTTTTGGGTGGCAAGGGAATTTTTAGGGTAAGATGCCCATAGCAATGCACAGTGGGGGGGGGTTAAATGCAGGGCCTGACCTGGCATTGTGCTGCCCCTACCCAAGTTTGTTTCTCCTGCCACCCTCTTCCTTGCCATACACTGTCAATAATTTTAAAATTTAAATTGTAATGAGATATGTGATTTTGGGAAAAGGAGCAAAAACTACCAGTCTTTCTTTTAATGCACTTTTTGGTAGTCATGTCATGTGACTTGTCACGAGCACGCTATTTAAAAATGGTTGATATGGAAAGACAAAATTGTTGGTGATCAAGCCTGCTGGTCAGGCGAAACGCGTCCTATCAGCTGACTGAATAAATGAATTTTGGCCAGTACACGGCGTCGTCATTCCTTGGTATTCGAGGTAGTGGCAATATATATATATATATATATATATATATATATATATATATATAGAGAGAGAAGTTCACTAATGAGCTCGGATGTGGAGACAGGCTCTGAAGATGATGGCGCAGGCACCTCCCAGTGTGTTGAAATAACCCCAACTGTGGTTGATGAATTCCTTTTTTTAGGCATAGACCTTCCTTTTTTTAGGCATAGACCAGACACAAAACAACAGAAAGAAGCCACAATACCAAAAAGGAAGAAACCAGCAAGGAAACGTAAAAACAGGAGAGGAGGGAATGGAACTCAGATCGGGAACAAAAACCAAGGAGAAATACAAGCAGAAGTGAGAAATGTTCCAGCCACTGTCATCAATCTGACTGATCTGATACTCACTGAAGAAGAAAATAATATACTAGCCTTGGGTCTGTCATTCTGTAAGAGAACAAATTTTAATTATGGACAGACCCGCATTGACTTTTATAAGTTCGTGAGGAAATTGAAACTAAGGAAGTTCTTTGCACAATGGAACCAACTTGAAAACACACAAGAGATGGTAGAGGAAGATCTACACCTTGAAGTGGGTGATTTACATACCATACATGAGCTTCATGAGCTGGAAGTAGAATGTGAAGGTTTACTACCACAGGGAACACCGAGAGAGACAGCGGGAGCCCTAGGTATTAATATTTATAAAGGTGTAAAAACAAACTTTAAACCACCATCGACATTTGTTCCTAATGTGCCAAAAGATGTAATAGACTCATTTTCTGATGCAGTGATTAAAGATTTGAAAGACCTAGCGTTGATGTCTAGTAATAATTTCGAAAAATATAATAGTCTTCGTGACAGAAAATACAATCAAGTCATTGAAAAAATCCGAGAATCAGATAAAGGAGGGAATGTTGTCCTTTGGCCACTTAAAATGTATGAGAGGGAAGCAAAACTTCAGCTTAGAGATACCAACTGCTATGTAAAGGTTCCACACAGCAACCTCTTAGAGATGAAAAATAAATTTCACAAACATCTTGCACGTTGGAGGGGTTGTAGGATGTTAACCCAAAGAGAATACTTATATCAAAAGGTAGACAACCCGGTGACACCAATTTTATATTTGATCCCCAAGGTTCATAAGAATGAGGAAACACCATCAGGTAGGCCGATCATTTCCGCCTTTGGCAGCTTATTTGAAACGACTTCCAGGTATCTGGATCATTTCCTGCAGGAATTTGTTATAAAACTTCCTGCATACATACAAAACACTAGAGACTTTCTAAGTAAGATTGAAACACTGACCTGGAAAGACCCTTATCTGCTAATTACGCTCGGCGTTACTTCATTGTATACGAGCATTGAACATGAGGCAGGGTTGAATGCTATGCATCACTTTTTGAACACGCGACATATCTCGTACCATCAGCATTCTATGATGCTGATTGAAATGGACAGATACTGTCTAGAGAATAACTGTTTTATGTTTGGGAACGAAACCTACAAACAGGTCCGCGGGACAGCCATGGGCACCTGCTTCGCCCCCAGCTATGCTAATTTGCATATGGGTTGGTGGGAGGAGCAGGTGCTCATGGTCAATCACGCAAAGGAGTGGAATGAGAACGTGATTGTGTGGAAAAGGTTTATTGATGACCTCTTTGTGGTCTGGGAAGGAACAGTGGAATCTGCAGAAAGCTTTGTTAGTGAGCTTAATAATAATACACTTAACTTAAAATTTACAGACACCATTGACAGATCCACTGTTACATTTCTTGATTTGGAAATATATGTAAAAGAAAACAGGCTGCAAACCCGCACTTTCAGAAAAGCGACAGCAGGAAACTCCATCTTGCACGCGGATAGTTTCCATCCCGCCAAACTTAAAATGATCATCCCCTGTGCCGAACATCTTAGGATGAAGCGAAATTGCAGAAGGTTTAGGGAAAGGGGATATAAAGATCAGGTTCTCAAACAAGCCTTACAGAAAGTCAGTGGAGTCGGAAGGGACACCTTATTGCAATCAAAAGAAGAAAAAAAAGAGACAAAAAGACAGACCAGTGAGGAAATAAGATTAATTACCGGATACAGTGCCTACCACACAAAGGTGAGAGATTGTGTAAGTAGGCACTGGCATCTAATAAGCAGCGATTCGATACTCAGCACAGTGGTAAAACGGAGGCCGTAGGTCACCTTCAGAAAAGCTATATCCATGAGAAAGGAGTTGGTGGACAGTAGTCGAGAAATAATAAAATCGGAGAGTTGGCTAAGGACAAATCCAGGTTTTTATAAATGTCAAAAGTGCAGGGCCTGTACTATTGCCCAAAACGCCAAATCAGTTATGTCCCCCCTCATGATGTGTCCATGGAAAATCAGATGTTTTTTAAACTGCCGCAGTGACCATGTAGTGTATATTCTTCAGTGCTCCTGCCCTAAATTATATGTGGGAAGTACTATACACATGGTCCATGTTCGCATTCTCCAGCACATGCGGGCAGTTAAGAACAATGACAAAACTTACCCTGTGGCTAGGCACATGAATGAAATTCACAAATAGAAGATCTGACCTTTTTTGCAGTTGATCAGGTGGCAAAAATGAGAAGAGGGGGTAACAGGGAGAAGCGCTTGCGACAGTTGGAATCTAAGTTCATTTTGTTGTTAAATACTAGAATTCCATCGGGTTTGAATACTGATGAGGATCTGCACGTACACCTAGGTCACTAATAATATCCAGATCCAATGGTTTATTTAAAGCTCCTCCAACTGTTGATGATGATGATAAAACGAGTTGGCCGAGTTGAAAGGAAATCATAAAAGAATAAAGGGATGTTGTTTAGTTTTAGAATTTGGAGCTAGGGTGCCAAGTGTAGAATTATTGATGAAATTTGTCAGGTAGGGACATGTGGAAACTAAGAAAGTAGATTAAGGTAAGGAAATATCTATAAAGGTATGGATGGGTTTTTTTTTACAGCGTCTTGGATTTTAATATGGTTAGGGTAAAGATAAAAAATGGATTAAATTGAAGGTCAAGCACTTGCACTTTATTGTTACATGTACTGTATTAATGATAAGTCGTTATTTGCACTATGGAGCAGGGATGGAAAGAAAGCACTTGCACTTTAGTACAGATTGCTGCTAATATATCAGACCGGAAAAAAACCAATTTGTATCTATATATAAAAACTAAAGATTTTTCATAGGCCTATACAATTCTGATTATTAAGCACTAGCACTTTACCAGTGATGGCCTACCTGATGAGTATTTTAGAGGTTGTGTTAAGTTTAAAATATTATATGAAATGCATATGATATTAATATGTATTGTTTATTTAAATAGTGAGATAATTAGGATCTGTGATCATTAAGCATTAGCACTTTGACATAGATGGTCCACTGGATAATCAATTTTGGGGCCTCCGTTTTTTTTTTGTTTTTTTTTAATTATATAAAATGCATATGAGTTCAATATGTATTTTAAATTTGAAATGTTTGATGATAATGTGTAATGTATAAACTGAGTTTAAGTATATATAGAGTATATATAGAAGGAATCAGGCACTTGCCGCAAATTAACAGCCCTCTAAAAGAATTTATGTCAAGTGATTGTATTCCATTATTTGGCGCCTTTGACAAGATAAGCTCCGTATAATTGAGATTTAATAATTAAGTGAAGAACTGAATCGTAAATGTCGTAAATGTATACTGAGGCAATTTAAAGTAATGATAAAATGTTCAGCACGAATTCCTGATTCAGGATACACAGTGCCATGAAGTCTGTCTTCCATTGTAATGGCAGCAACAGACCATGTGATCGGGAGCTTGAACTTTTTAAAGTGTAAACATGGCGGTTGCGTTTGTTGTGTGAGAAAGCCTGCAGGGACAGGCGAAACGTGTCACCGAGGCAAATAAAGAGAGAATTCTTTTAATTTGAAACCGGAGTCCTGTGTTGGTGTCCAGGGACTGGAAGGAAACTGGAGCTGGTGGTTGCATATATATATATATATATATATATATATATATATATATATCACACACAAAATCTCCAAGTGATAGGAGCCTCCGTCCCTGCAGGGCGGCTTCGTGACAGGCCTGGAGCAGCCTGCGATTAAACATCCGAGAAAACAGCACTACAAAAGTACTCGAAGCCCAGCTCAAGGAACATACTGGCATTTATTTGAGACAGGCAGCGCAAACTTTCCTGACGCGTTTCGGCTTTAGAAATAGCCTTGGTCACAGGTGAGTAAAATCATGGCATAATTATTTGAATTTCGTCGTAGTGAACACGTGACCCCAGGTAATCCTTCAATTCCCATAATGCACTATCCATGTCCGTTTCGTTTAATACATGTAAAGTGACCCAGTGCATTGGAAAAATAATAACAGTCACATATATTAAGTAATGCCAGTCTTACTTTCGTTGCCAAACTTAGTTCTTTGTCTCAAATAAATGCCAGTATGTTCCTTGAGCTGGGCTTCGAGTACTTTTGTAGTGCTGTTTTCTCGGATGTTTAATCGCAGGCTGCTCCAGGCCTGTCACGAAGCCGCCCTGCAGGGACGGAGGCTCCTATCACTTGGAGATTTTGTGTGTGACTTTTACTGGGGAGCATGTCCCGCTCACTTTCCAGAGCCCTTCATTACCACTATGGATTTCATGGCATTCGGAGGTGAGAAAGGGAGAGGAGGAGAATTGTCTCTTCCTGCCAGCTCGGACGAACTGTGCATTTCAAAGAACTAAGTTTGGCAGCGAAAGTAAGACTGGCATTACTTAATATATGTGACTGTTATTATTTTTCCAATGCACTGGGTCACTTTACATGTATTAAACGAAACGGACATGGATAGTGCATTATGGAAATTGAAGGATTACCTGGGGTCACGTGTTCACTACGACGAAATTCAAATAATTATGCCATGATTTTACTCACCTGTGACCAAGGCTATTTCTAAAGCCGAAACGCGTCAGGAAAGTTTGTGCTGCCTGTCTCAAATAAATGCCAGTATGTTCCTTGAGCTGGGCTTCGAGTACTTTTGTAGTGCTGTTTTCTCGGATATATATATATATATATATATATATATATATATATATATATATATATATATATATATGTATATATATATATATATATATATATATTCATTCCACTTTTTTCACCATGGCTGCCGAACTCTGTCTGGGTGGGTGCACCGCCCGTGAAGGTGAAATTCACGATATATTGCAAAGCGTACCACTAGGGAAATGACGGGCACTCAAAGGTAGGAGGAATGCAATCTCTTTAATCTGGCAAACGCGTTTCACCGTAACTGCCTTTCTCGAAGCCTTTGATTAATGAAACAACCATGAAACATTGACACTGTTTTTAAAATGTGCCCACAAAGCGTCCCCACCGGTGAGTAATTTGTGGACATAAAGATAGGACTGCATAATCAAATTTTAGGAGTTCATCACTGTGGCCTCCATCTTGAAACAATCCAAACTGCATTGCATCTAATGGTATTCTTTGTGTTAATCAGCCTCTGCTCTTCATTGTACATCCAGGGATCAAGGGCGGGATGACGCCCGAAACGCGTTTGGCATGTAAAGGATGGATGTGCGCAGGTCGTTGTGCTGCTACCGGCGGCAAGTGTGTGTAAACCCCCTCATGAGTGACCTTCCAACAAGGCAACTTTTGGGAAGAATTTATTGCGGCTAGTCTGGTCGCGGAATGGTCCCGCCGCTGCGATTAGCGGATCTACGCTGCTCAGCATCTTGGGCAGTGAACAGAACGAGGGGGCCTGAGCCGTTGGTATATATTGGCAGCATGGGGGCGCTGTATGACATTTCCTTCCACCCATTGGGGTAAGACATTGTTTAACAACGTTGAATCAGAGGTGCCCACTGGGGTTTCAGCACAATCGAGTTTGGGCAACGGACTGCTAAGACCAGAATGCAACTTTCCCACACCCATGTGGGTGGGACTTGTTATTCCAATAAAGCATGTGCGTGTAATCAGCCTCTGCTCTATTTGTACAGCCAGTGATCAAGGGCGGGATGACGCCCGAAACGCGTTTGGCATGTAAAGGATGGATGTGCGGCAGGTCGTTGTGCTGCTACCGGCGGCAAGTGTGTGTAAACCCCCTCGTGAGTGACCTTCCAATAAGGCAACTTTTGGGAAGAATATATATATATATATACACATGTATATATATATATGTATATATATATATATACATATATACACAGACACACACACACAGGGAGCGTTATAGTTTATAATAGAATTTTAAAAACCTTAGAAATTCAGTAAAAAAACAAAGGTTACAGGGAGGACATAGTTAGGTTCACATTTCACACACACAAAGCCATAGAAATACAGCAGTTATACTTAAAGTTATGTCAAGTAACTATAACTGATGCCCTAAAGTAACTACAACTCGTGCCCCTATCATGCACAGTTTTCTCATCAATAATTTTGCATCAAATGGTGCAGAGATATTATCAATGATGTTATAGAAGATTAACCCTCGGCTGAGTTCGCGGAATTGCACTACGCGGAACACCGCGAAGTGCATAAAAAACTCTGTCGCACTACGCAGAGCTCCGCGAGCGGCGGAGTATGATAGAAAAATGCCGTTCGCGGTGATTGCACAGTGCCGGATGCTTGTCCGCACTGTGCAATCATTGCGAACGGCACCATGCACAGCGCAAGCTTTCCTTTTCTGAGGCTCGAGTAGATTTTTAATCGAGCAGCACCTTTCTCAACGCGGACGGGCAGTTTCTCAACACGAGCGGTCGCGGCATACGCGACAAACTCGCAATGAGAAACCTGACCCCCCCGCGTTGAGAAATCTCGCCGGGAGGTTGATTTTCCACGCTCGCTTTCGCCAACTTGATGTTGACGATCGCGAGCGAGGAAAAATCTCGCCGGGAGGTTGAATTTCCTCGCTCGCGGTCGCCAACTTGATGTTGACGAAAGCGAGCGAGGAAAAAAACTACGCTCCGCGAAGCGGAGTTTTTCGGACCTCCGCGATCTCCGAGTAACGCGGAGTGCAGAAAACTCTGCAAACTCGGCGAGCGGAGCGCAGTTCACCGCCCAGGCCTATAGAAGATGTTATGAGTCTTGTAATATGTTGGGTAACTAGCAGGGCATAGCAATGGCCAAAGTTATAGTTACCTTAGGGCACGAGTTATAGTTACTTGAGATAACTCGAACTGTAACTGCTAAATTTCAATGGTTTCCTGTATGTAAAATATGAACCTAACTATAATTACTGAATATATATATATATATATATTTTTTAAACAATGTGCCTTGCGCATAGGAGGTCACTCGACATTGCCTTAGTGAAATGCAACCTGCTTACTTAGTCCATCTTTAATCACTTCATGCCGACGCGTTTCAGGATACCAAATCCCTTCTTCATGGGCAACAGGCAAGTAATGAAAAGCGCACCACATTTCACTTTCCTTGATTTTATTCATTCATTAGTATGCACGCCCCCAGTGGGCGTGTACAATTGCCTTGTGGGACATTGAGTCTCGTAGTGCGATATAATTATATCCTTTGGTAAGGTCATTAGTCTTGCTTGCATTGAAAAACATTGTTCACCTTCGTAGGTAATGAGACCAAGGCAACAGGCTCAATTAGCATATGGCGTGTACTGTTCAAGTTTAGGAAGTCCCAAACTGCAGTCTCGCAGGCTGGTTTCCTTTCTCCCCAGCCTGCGATGGTGCTCCTCCCCACGGCTGGCCGCCGTGTAAAATCTTTTTTTTAAATTTTTTTTTTTAATCCTCATCCGCCTCAGACCAGAGTCGACATAAAGTAGAATGCCACTACCGTATCTCGACTGCAAGAGATGTAGGCAATCGAAGTGGGTCCCAGGGGCAATGCCCACCTACCGGTATATGGCGATCTCACAGAAAGTCGCTTACCCCTTTCCAAAAAAAAAGGGGTGGTCTCACTCTCTTTTAATATGAAGTGACCGACGACTGTTGGTACGGGCCTGTATTGAATGGAAAACAGGGTGCGAAAACACAGGGCCCTACCCGGTCAGAGAGATTCCATTGAGGCATAATCATAGGATCGGATAGTACTTTTAAATTTAAATTTGAACATAATCAACTTAAACTTAATCAAATTATACTTAAACCCCCAAAGCTTCTCTCAAACCCCAGAGTGCAAACACAAATAGACTAATGCTGAGACCAATTTAGCAAACAATCCCATGTTACTTTCCTTTTGCTGTTCTGCAGTATATTCAAATCAATCTTAGAAGTTTTATATAGAGAGGACAGCCATTCTGTGTGTGTGGGGGGTGTGGCCTCTACCCACCTCTTACAAATCTCTCTCCTAGCCAGCAAAATTGCATAGAGGAGAAACCCCCTCACGGGGCCTGCAACTTCACTGGTTATGCCAAAGATGATCAAGGCGAGGGAAATTTGAATTGGGGTGCCTATGATGTCAGCTAGGGAAGCCGCTACATTCTCCCAAAATTCCGTTATCCCTGGACAATCTTTAAACATGTGTATGTCTGTGTCATTTACCAAGTCACATTTCTTGCACCTGACTGGTGGCCCTTTTGCCATTTTTGAAAGTCTTGCTGGAGATAAGTAGGCCCTATGAACAGTAAAATAGTGGTTCCTTCTAAGCCAGGCTGGTTTTACAACAGAAAATAAGGTATGAAACGAAGTCTGTCACAGATCTTCCCGATTTTCGTCTGGCATAGAGGCTCCCCATAGTTGTTCTGCCAAATCGAAGTCTCCATCAATAGTTTCCTCTATAGACCAATAGTAGAAGGAAACTTCTTTCCCCCGCAGGCCTTGAAATCAGTTGGTCCTCCAGAGTATTCCCTATGCCTATAGGGATTTTAAGGTTCTGTGACCAACTCAGCAGCTGTATGTACTTAAACTTGGACATGCCCTCCTCCAGCCTGTTGTGAAAAACTCCCATGGTAGAAGTGACCCTTCGGAAGCCAGATCCCTCCATGTCATTAGCCCTACTGTTCTAAGTGGTGTGGCTAGCTTAACCTTCAAACAATCTGGAGCCCCCGGAGAGTCCCACAGAGGAGCTAGACTGGAGTAATAGTTCAAACCAGTACGCTGCTTAAGTCTAGTCCATATTCGGGCTGCTGCCAGGAGTACTTTCAGCCTGATCTTTTTGAAGTACTTCTGGTCGCCATAATTAAAGAGGAACCCCTCAAGCGGTAGCCCCGCCCCTTCAACATAGCCGAAAACATAACACCTCTCTCTGAATCATCTGGGGATTTTAACAGCATCCTCGAGTAAGATAGTTGGAAGGCCCAGGCATAGTACTGAAGGTCAGGGAGCGTGAAGCCCCCCTTATCTCTCCTGCGCCTTAACTTCTTCCACGCTATCCTCGTAGCTCTGTACGCCCATGCAAATGAATTAATGGCTTGCTGTAATTTATCAATAGCCGCTTTCTCAAAATGTAGGGGGATAGTATTAAAAGGAAAGTAATTTTCGGTAGTATAATCATTTTAATCAGATTGATTCTACCAAAAATGGTCAGTGGAAGATGTGCCCAGGACTTCATGAGCTTCTGACATTCCTTAGAAATGTTTACAATATTCGTCCCAGCTATCTTGTCTACGTTCTGCACTATCTTAACTCCCAAATATCTCATGTCACCCTTGGTCTGGTACCCGCATCCTGGTAGATTCCATGCCATAATCTCCGTTTTCTCTGCATTCACCTCGTAACCCGAGAACCGCCCAAAATCTTGTGCCAACCTAATGACCTGAGGGAAAGACGCCTCCAGCTCCGATGACAGGATCAAGATGTCATCCGCATACAGGGCAACCTTCCTCTCCCATGCTCCAAACTTAAATGATGGAATATTCGGTTCGTCTCTCAGACGTTGAGCGAAGGGTTCGATATACAAGTCAAAAAGGAGCGGGGAGAGTGGGCAGCCTTGCCTGGTACCCCTAGTGATCTTAAAAGGGGCAGTCAGTTTACCATTAACTAGGAGTCTTGCCGTGGGATCGTGATATATAAGCTGTACAGCGCGGCAGAATTTCTCTCCCAAGTTAAACCTTTCCATTACTGCAGCGAGGTATGACCAACTGACCCTGTCGAAGGCCTTAGTGGCATCTAACCTCATGGCTGCCAGCGGTAGAGAGAAGGTGGAAGCAAGGTCAATTGCTCCAATAAATTCGCGAGTTAGATCAGCTAGGTTTCTACCTCTTACAAAGCCCTTCTGGTCCGGGTGTAACAGAGTGCCAGCTACTACTCCCAACCTATTTGCTAGGATCCTTGTGAATACTTTATAGTCCGTATTCAGGAGGGAGATGGGCCTGTAGGACCCGCAACTTGACGGATTCTTTCCTGCTTTCAAAATTAATGAAATAGTAGCTTGACCCCATGATGCGGGAGGTTTAGTGCCTTCAGATAATATGTTGTTAAAAAGTACCGTCATGATCGGTATTATTGCCTCCCCCAGGGATCTGTACAGTTCCCCTGGGAGCCCATCAGTCCCCGCGGCCTTGCCCCTCTTACAAGCGGCAATGGCCATCCTGACCTCCTGTTGAGATATGTCCTGCTCCAGATTCGCTCTCTGGGAGGGGTCCAGGGAGGTAAGCGTATTCCCTCTTAACCACTCCTTCGCACAGTTTTTGTCTACTTCATTATTTTCTTCATATAGTACCTGAAAAAAGTCAAAAAAAGCCTTTCCGATTTCTTCGTCAGTAAATACTGAAGAGGAATTATCCTCGCTGTCGATTCGTTTTATCAAGTTGCGTGTCCTATCTGACTTAGCTTTCCATGCCAGAAGTTTGCTGGCTCCCTCCCCGTATTCAAAGTGGGCCATCTTACTGGCTTCCCACCTACTTGTAATCCTAAACTGAATGATGGTGTCTAGCTTATCCTTCAAAGTTTTTAGTTCCGCCATGTGCTCATGGCGCTTCTCAGGGGCAATCTCACTGTTCAGCTTTAGCTCTGCTACCTTCATCGCAGACTCTGTTTGTGCCACCTCTTCTCTATATTGCCTGTTTTTATAGCATACCTTGCTTGTGACCATACCCCTCAGGAAGGCCTTCCAGGCGTCCCAAACCACTGAGATCTCAGCTGAACCAATATTCAGCTTAAAAAAGCACTCTGTTTCTTGAGATAGGTGCTTTACCTCAGGTTCATCTAGAAGTAGTGCACGATCGAATGTCCAACTCCTAGATTGATTTACCCCTGCCAGACAAAAGTCCATCCAGACGGCCGCATGATCTGACAGGTGTGGAGTCAAGTACCTTATGCTCTTAATCTTGTCCCTGAGGTCGTGACTAGCCAGGATATAATCAATCCGAGACTTATGGCCATACTTGTTATTGTAGAAGGAGACACCTAACTGGGAACTTGACCTTTCCCTCCATACATCATATAGACCAGTCTGTGCCATCATTGTTTGGAGGTATGTTCGGGATTTAGATAGTACATTTGCTCTACTATTGGGGGATTTATCCAGTAGTGGGTCTAAAACTATGTTGAAGTCACCAGCCAAGATCAATGGTTCTGGAAATTCTAAGAGATTTGCAAAAATAGTTTTCAAAAAGGAAGGATCATCTTGGTTGGGGCCGTAGTAGCCCACTACTGTTAAGAGAGAGCCTTGAATAAACAGTTTAGCAATAACCCACCTACCCCCTGTGTCGCTCATTGATTCTAAGACACGCGCATTGGCTTGCTTTTTAACCAAGATGGCAACTCCCCTGATATTAGCGTTCTGATTAGTGCCAATTAAATGTTCCACCCATTTTAATTTGCAAAAAATTCCCACCAATTCCCCTTTTAAAAGATGCGTTTCCTGCAATATAATGATCTGAGCAGGGGAATCTTTAAGGTATTGCAAAATGTTTGCCCTCCTGGTCTTTACTCGCAGGCCATTGATATTCCAAGATAAAAGCTGGATAATGGTCATGGAGGTTTAAACAACAGAGACTTATGTACACCATACTGATGGTCCCAGACCAAGCGTAACCAAGATGGGTAGACAAAACTAAAAGGCGAATGAGGAAAATTTATTTTCTTTTTATCCCTAATGCTCCCCACCCAGTGCACCCCCTCCAACTCCCCCCTTACCCCACCCCTGAAGAACCCTGCCCCCATTTACCTGGACTAATAGTCCAGCTTCTGCCTGCCGGGGCAGCCAGCCCTATCCTTCCCTTACTTGTATACAAAAACAAGAAGCTGAGTTTACCAATTCCAATTTCCAAGAAGGATATCTCTAATCTCTTAAATTTAACTTATTTATAATTAATTTACCGGGCGTTTAAGTAGTGCGTATTTAAAAAAAACGAAAAAAAAAAAACAAGTAGCATGAAAACCTATAATAGGTTGAACCCTAATGAGTCAGAAAGACAAGAAGAAAGGGAAAAGAGAGCCTAAAACGGAAAAAGCCTATATGAGTTTCTATAGCTAGGCTACTTTGTGGCTGTGGCTTCGGACAGACTTTCGAGCAGCTCATCTGCCTCCTGTACTGTTTTAATGTTATGCATCTTATTATTGTGCATAACCTTCAGGAGTGCAGGAAATTTTAACTGGACAACCGCACCTAGCTTTTTCGTGTAAAATCTTTTAAACAATGTGCCTTGCGCATAGGAGGTCACTCGACATTGCCTTAGTGAAATGCAGCCTGCTTACTTAGTCCATCTTTAATCACTTCATGCCGACGCGTTTCAGGATACCAAATCCCTTCTTCATGGGGCAACAGGCAAGTAATGAAAAGCGCACCACATTTCACTTTCCTTGATTTTATTCATTCATTAGTATGCACGCCCCCAGTGGGCGTGTACAATTGCCTTGTGGAACATTGAGTCTCGTAGTGCGATATAATTATATCCTTTGGTAAGGTCATTAGTCTTGCTTGCATTGAAAAACAATGTTCACCTTCGTAGGTAATGAGACCAAGGTAACAGGCTCAATTAGCATATGGCGCTGTACTGTTCAAGTTTAGGAAGTCCCAAACTGCAGTCTCGCAGGCTGGTTTCCTTTCTCCCCCACAAGTCCCACAAGGCAATTGTACACGCCCACTGGGGGCGTGCATACTAATGAATGAATAAAATCAAGGAAAGTGAAATGTGGTGCGCTTTTCATTACTGTTGTCCCATGAAGAAGGGATTTGGTATCCTGAAACGCGTCGGCATGAAGTGATTAAAGATGGACTAAGTAAGCAGGCTGCATTTCACTAAGGCAATGTCGAGTGACCTCCTATGCGCAAGGCACATTGTTTAAAAGATTTTACACGGCGGCCAGCCGTGGGGAGGAGCACCATCGCAGGCTGGGGAGAAAGGAAACCAGCCTGCGAGACTGCAGTTTGGGACTTCCTAAACTTGAACAGTACAGCGCCATATGCTAATTGAGCCTGTTGCCTTGGTCTCATTACCTACGAAGGTGAACAATGTTTTTCAATGCAAGCAAGACTAATGACCTTACCAAAGGATATAATTATATCGCACTACGAGACTCAATGTCCCACAAGGCAATTGTACACGCCCACTGGGGGGGTGCATACTAATGAATGAATAAAATCAAGGAAAGTGAAATATGGTGCGCTTTTCATTACTTGCCTGTTGCCCATGAAGAAAGGATTTGGTATCCTGAAACGCGTCGGCATGAAGTGATTAAAGATGGACTAAGTAAGCAGGCTGCATTTCACTAAGGCAATGTCGAGTGACCTCCTATGCGCAAGGCACATTGTTTAAAAGATTTTACACGGCGGCCAGCCATGGGGAGGAGCACCATCGCAGGCTGGGGAGAAAGGAAACCAGCCTGCGAGACTGCAGTTTGGGACTTCTTAAACTTGAACAGTACAGCGCCATATGCTAATTGAGCCTGTTGCCTTGGTCTCATTACCTACGAAGGTGAACAATGTTTTTCAATGCAAGCAAGACTAATGACCTTACCAAAGGATATAATTATATCACACTACGAGACTCAATGTCCCACAAGGCAATTGTACACGCCCACTGGGGGGTGCATACTAATGAATGAATAAAATCAAGGAAAGTGAAATGTGGTGCGCTTTTCATTACTTGCCCGTTGCCCATGAAGAAGGGATTTGGTATCCTGAAACGCGTCGGCATGAAGTGATTAAAGATGGACTAAGTAAGCAGGCTGCATTTCACTAAGGCAATGTCGAGTGACCTCCTATGCGCAAGGCACATTGTTTAAAAAAAAAAAATATATATATATATATATATATATATCACCCTAATCGACCCCTCCACCAGGAAGCAATCGAAGGGACCAGGGGCTTCAGAAAGATTCTTTATTGCATGGCATGACGCGTTTCGGCAGGTGTGCCTTTTTCAAATGCCTTCACACCGGGCTATGGCTCCCAACTCAGTTTTAACAGTTTAGCTCTTTCCCCATTGGTGGCAGGTCAGCTGGGCCGTGTTTTCATTGGAGCAATGGTGCAGCCCACATCGGTGAACTACATCTCCCAGCAAGCACCTTGTCGGCTTACTCGGTAAGTATCTCTCCACGGACACCAAGTTTCTCATAGTGAGTGCTGAAGTGTGGTATGTTGAATGCTTTGTTGGAGCGCATGTAGATGCGAGTCCGATGCTTCCGCAATATTCCTCTTTCTTGGCCCCCATACGTCCAACCACAACAGCCCAAGTCTTGCTGAACCAGAGACAGAAATACAGTGATATCCATCTCTCTGTGCAGTCACGAACTGTGCCTTCACAGCAGTTTGTTGCATTCATTGGATGCGGCGGTCACGGAGATATCCAATACCTTGGAGTCGCCTTCGTTTTTTGCCCATGAAACTCCGGACACTTTATGGACGGGTCACCTCAGCGCACCAGGGGCTAGTACGCAAAATATCACCACAATCGACCCCTCCACCAGGAAGCAATCGGAGGGATCAGGGGCTTCAGAGAGAATCTTTATTGAATGGCATGACGCGTTTTGGCAGGTGTGCCTTTTTCAAATGCCTTTACACCGGGCTATG
Source organism: Calotriton arnoldi (assembly GCA_963921515.1). NCBI lineage: Eukaryota > Metazoa > Chordata > Amphibia > Caudata > Salamandridae > Calotriton > Calotriton arnoldi. The sequence continues at coordinate 919,105 of CAWUFW010006592.1, read as the reverse complement.
GCTCCCAACTCAGTTTTAACAGTTTAGCTCTTTCCCCATTGGTGGCAGGTCAGCTGGGCCGTATTTTCATTGGAGCAATGGTGCAGCCCACATCGGTGAACTACATCTCCCAGCAAGCACCATGTCGGCTTACTCAGTAAGTATCTCTCCACGGACACCAAGTTTCTCATAGTGAGTGCTGAAGTGTGGCATGTTGAATGCTTTGTTGGAGCGCATGTAGATGCGAGTCCGATGCTTCCACCATATTCCTCTTTCTTGGCCCCCATACGTCCAGCTACAACAGCCCAAGTCTTGCTGCACCGGAGACAGAAATACAGTGATATCCATCTCTCTGTGCAGTCACGAACTGTGCCTTCACAGCGGTTTGTTGCATTCATTGGATGCTGCGGTCATGGAGATATCCAATACCTTGGAGTCGCCTTTGTTTTTTGCCCATGAAACTCCGGACACTTTATGGACGGGTCACCTCAGCCCACCAGGGGTAGTACGCAAAATATCACCTCAATCGACCCCTCCACCAGGAAGCAATCTGAGGGATCAGGGGCTTCAGAAAGATTCTTTATTGCATTGCATGACGCGTTTCGGCAGGTGTGCCTTTTTCAAATGCCTTTACACCGGGCTATGGCTCCCAACTCAGTTTTAACAGTTTAGCTCTTTCCCCATTGGTGGCAGGTCAGCTGGGCCGTATTTTCATTGGAGCAATGGTGCAGCCCACATCGGTGAACTACATCTCCCAGCAAGCACCATGTCGGCTTACTCGGTAAGTATCTCTCCACGGACACCAAGTTTCTCATAGTCAGTGCTGAAGTGTGGTATGTTGAATGCTTTGTTGGAGCGCATGTAGATGCGAGTCCGATGCTTCCGCAATATTCCTCTTTCTTAGCCCCCATACGTCCAGCCACAACAGCCCAAGTCTTGCTGAACCAGAGATAGAAATACAGTGATATCCATCTCTCCGTGCAAGTCACGAACTGTGCCTTCACAGCGGTTTGTTGCATTCATTGGATGCGGCGGTCACGGAGATATCCAATACCTTGGAGTCGCCTTCGTTTTGTGCCCATGAAACTCCGGACACTTTATGGACGGGTCACCTCAGCGCACCAGGGGCTAGTACGCAAAATATCACCACAATCGACCCCTCCACCAGGAAGCAATCGGAGGGACCAGGGGCTTCAGAAAGATTCTTTATTGCATGGCATGACGCGTTTCGGCAGGTGTGCCTTTTTCAAATGCCTTCACACCAGGCTATGGATCCCAACTCAATTTTAACAGTTTAGTTCTTTCCCCATTGGTGGCAGGTCAGCTGGGCCGTGTTTTCATTGGAGCAATGGTGCAGCCCACATCGGTGAACTACATCTCCCAGCAAGCACCATGTCTGCTTACTCAGTAAATATCTCTCCACGGACACCAAGTTTCTCATAGTGAGTGCTGAAGTGTGGTATGTTGAATGTTTTGTTGGAGCGCATGTAGATGCGAGTCCGATGCTTCCGCAATATTCCTCTTTCTTGGCCCCCATACGTCCAGCCACAACAGCCCAAGTCTTGCTGAACCGGAGACAGAAATACAGTGATATCCATCTCTCCGTGCAGTCACGAACTGTGCCTTCACAGCGGTTTGTTGCATTCATTGGATGCGGCGGTCACGGAGATATCCAATACCTTGGAGTCGCCTTCGTTTTTTGCCCATTAAACTCCGGACACTTTATGGACGGGTCACCTCAGCGCACCAGGGGCTAGTACGCAAAATATCACCACAATCGATCCCTCCACCATGAAGCAATCGGAAGGACCAGGGGCTTCAGAAAGATTCTTTATTGAATGGCATGACGCGTTTCGGCAGGTGTGCCTTTTTCAAATGCCTTCACACCGGGCTATGGCTTCCAACTCAGTTTTAACAGTTTAGCTCTTTCCCCATTGGTGGCAGGTCAGCTGGGCCGTGTTTTCATTGGAGCAATGGTGCAGCCCACATCGGTGAACTACATCTCCCAGCAAGCACAATGTCGGCTTACTCGGTAAGTATCTCTCCACGGACACCAAGTTTCTCATAGTGAATGCTGAAGTGTGGTATGTTGAATGCTTTGTTGGAGCGCATGTACATGCGAGTCCGATGCTTCCGCAATATTCCTCTTTCTTGGCCCCCATACGTCCAGCCACAACAGCCCAAGTCTTGCTGAACCGGAGACAGAAATACAGTGATATCCATCTCTCCGTGCAGTCACGAACTGTGCCTTCACAGCGGTTTGTTGCATTCATTGGATGCGGCGGTCACGGAGATATCCAATACCTTGGAGTCGCCTTCGTTTTTTGCCCATGAAACTCTGGACACTTTATGGACGGGTCACCTCAGCGCACCAGGGGCTAGTATGCAAAATATCGCCACAATCGACCCCTCCACCAGGAAGCAATCGGAGGGATCAGGGGCTTCAGAAAGATTCTTTATTGAATGGCATGACGCGTTTCGGCAGGTGTGCCTTTTTCAAATGCCTTCACACCGGGCTATGGCTCCCAACTCAGTTTTAACAGTTTAGCTCTTTCCCCATTGGTGGCCGGTCAGCTGGGCCATGTTTTCATTGGAGCAATGGGGCAGCCCACATCGGTGAACTACATCTCCCAGCAAGCACAATGTCGGCTTACTCGGTAAGTATCTCTCCACGGACACCAAGTTTCTCATAGTGAGTGCTGAAGTGTGGTATGTTGAATGCTTTGTTGGAGCGCATGTACATGCGAGTCCGATGCTTCCGCAATATTCCTCTTTCTTGGCCCCCATACGTCCAGCCACAACAGCCCAAGTCTTGCTGAACCGGAGACAGAAATACAGTGATATCCATCTCTCCGTGCAGTCACGAACTGTGCCTTCACAGCAGTTTGTTGCATTGATTGGATGCGGCGGTCACGGAGATATCCAATACCTTGGAGTCGCCTTCATTTTTTGCCCATGAAACTCTGGACACTTTATGGACGGGTCACCTCAGCGCACCAGGGGCTAGTACACAAAATATCACCACAATCGACCCCTCCACCAGGAAGCAATCGGAGGGACCAGGGGCTTCAGAAAGATTCTTTATTGGATGGCATGACGCGTTTCGGCAGGTGTGCCTTTTTCAAATGCCTTCACACCGGGCTATGGCTCCCAACTCAGTTTTAACAACGCGAACGGGCAGTTTCTCAACATGAGCGGTCGCGAGCATACGCGACCACTCGCAATGAGAAACCTGACAACCCCTGCGTTGAGAAATCTCGCCGGGGGGTGTTGATTTTCCTCGCTCGCGGTCGCCAACTTATGTTGACGAACGCGAGCGAGGAAAAAAACTCCGCTCCGCACCGCGAAGCGGAGTTTTTCCGAACTCCGCGATCTCCGCGTAACGCGGAGTGCAAAAAACTCCGCAAACTCCGCGAGCGGAGCAGAGTTTACCGCCCAGGCCTATAGAAGATGTTATGAGTGTTGTAATATGTGGGGTAACAAGCAGGGCATAGCAAATGCTAAAGTTATAGTTACCTTAGGGCACGAGTTATAGTTACTTGAGATAACTCGAACTGTAACTGCTAAATTTCTATGGTTTTCTGTATGTAAAATATGAACCTAACTATAACTAGTGAAAGAGTTTCATACACTATATACATACGATAGCACCAATTTTTGCAGTATAATTTTAATTCATACCATATTATGTTATACTGTGCTCAAGAAATACTCGTGAATTCAGAATGGATTACAACTGAAAGAACACGGCCGGCACGTGATCTTCGGCTCACAACGCTCTTAGATTCGAGCATAACGTGCTTTACAATTCATCATCATGATTCTAAAAGAAAATACTAGTTATAGGTAATGTACCAAATATAGCGATACACTCTTGTACAAAATTATCGGCAAATGCCCAATATGAAACAATATTGCATTGCGTGATAATAATCAATCACCATTCATAACATTTTACACGAGTATTGTCTCACCCTGAATGCAATTGAGTCAAAACATCATATTCTTTGCAAACAATCATCGCGACCAAAGAATAGAATCAATGTATCAAATACCTTCACACAAATTCATTGGCAAGAGCCCAATATCGAATACAATTGTCTATGACATTTCTATTGTCAACCAATTAGTAGTGTAAATCTTAAAAAATTCATTAATACACCAGTTGGCCATATCATATGCAGAGTATGTTTAGGCAGGGCATAAGCCCTGCAATAATGATGAATTATACTGGATAAAAATGATTCTGCGAGTTCGTATGCTGATTCGTATACTGATATACGCACCATTTATCAAAATATTGCAACGTTCTTTCCTACTAAATCCCTTGGTGAGCATAGGTCTGTAGCTGTTTGTGATTAAAGTGAATATAGTGAATAAAAATTAATAAAGAAAGAAATAAAGAGGGGGGTTTGAGGATAATGCTTGACCCCATATCTGGGAAGGTCTGATCCACTACGCTAAACCTAGCGGTGTGGAGGGAACAAAAACAGTTTGCAAATGCAACTTATATGAGCTTCAAATTGGTCCCCTATGGGAAAATTCAGCCTCCTCGTCCCACCGTCTAAAAAAGTGAATGATTAAAACAGCTGTGCTGATCCACAACAATTATGAAGACTATGGGAAGTGTCAATGCCCCAACCTATCATTTGTAGCCTATATGGGTGGCAAGCTCTTCACCATAATTCATCCCATTCGGGATTTTTGTATTAAGCTCAATGATGTACTTCGATTCAGTGACTCGTAGGAGTCTTTCACGATCTCCTCCCCTGGGATGTGGCAAAATTCTATCAATACCGAAGAATTTAATCAGGTTAGCATTGCTCTGATGTTTTTCTTGGTAATGCCTGGCCACTGGATAGTTGTAATCTGCATTGGTCACTGCTCTCATATGTTGTAAGACGCGAGTTTTTAACTGTAACTTGGTACTGCCCACGTAGTTTAACCCACATGGGCACTCCAGGACATAGATGGTATAATCACTGGTACAAATTATAAATTTATTGATTTCCTTTTCCTCTTTTTGTCCTGTCCTACATAATAACTGTCACGATTGTTGCTGTGTCTACACGCTTTGCAGGAATTACATTTCCTGATTCCCTTGGCAGTTCCTAGCCAAGTGGTGGTAATTGGTGTATTTTGATAACTACGTACTAGGTGATCTTTCAGGGACTTGGATTTTCTATAGGTTATAGATGGTGTTTTCCCTATGTGTGATCCAATTATGGGGTCAGATTCCAATAATCCCCAATGTTGTCTCATGATGCGTTTAAGGTTATTTGACCTGCTGTTATAGGTTGTGATTAGTCTAGGCACTCCCATATCACTCTTGGGGGCATATTATCAAGAACGGCGTTAAAAATTATCGCCGGTTTAGCGGCAGAAAACTGCCGCTAAAGCGGCGATAATGGGCTTGATAATATGCCCTTGAGAATTCCAATAGAAGTCCATGTTCTGGTGTGAACATGGGCTTCTATTGGAATTCTCCAGGGCATATTATCAAGCCCATTATCGTCGCTTTAGCGGCAGTTTTCTGCCGCTAAACCGGCGATAATTTTAACGCCGTTCTTGATAATATGCCCCTTGGTTTTACTTCTCAATGAGAAGAGGGCTTCACTTCGTGGAATAATTCTAGCTTTCTCACTAGCAGTTGCAATTACCTTTTGTGTATAGCTTCGTTGTTTAAATCTTTTTTCCATGATTTGTTGCTCTTTAACAAAACCACCCTCAGTACTACAATTCCTTCGTGCCCGAAGGAATTCTCCAAAGGGGATACTGTTGCGTAATGGGGCGGGAGGATTGCTATTCGCGTGGAGTAGGGTGTTCCCGGCAGTCTCCTTCCGGAAAAGACTGGTCACTATTTGGCCATTTTCTATGCGAATGGCTACATCCAGAAACTCACAGTATGAGGGGCTAATGGAATGTGTGAAAGTCAGATTGAGATCATTATTCCCCAATTCTTTAATGAAATCCTGTGCCATATCCACAGGTCCATCCCATATCAGGAACAGGTCATCGATGTACCTGATCCAGATAGGGATGTCTTCTGTGAATCTCTCGTTAGCTTCTACCCACACAATCCGTTCCTCCCACCAGCCCAGATATATATATATATATATATATATATATATATATATATATATATATATATATATATATATATATATATATATATATCTTAAGATGCCATCTTAAGCTTCCCTCAAGAAAGCACAAAAAACTGCAACCTAAGGGTGGCATTGCAGATGGTTGCCCTCGTTTGATATCAAGTCATTCGGCACAGGCAAGGCCGTCCCATCTTGTTTCAGGACAAGAATGCACAATTATAATTGTAATATGATACAGAAAGGTAATAAATGGGGCATAATGTTAATTATCAGCCTCATTGAATGTTAACTTAAAAAGTACTTGCTGAATTGCTTATGCTGACTTAACATTATACAATATTGCCAAAGTTCTCGTGCAAAACTACCTAGCATTAAACATACCTGCAGAGTTTTATAAAACATAAACACCCGAAACGTTCTTTATTTAATGGCAAATCACTGTATTTTATCTGTTAATATTCGATTGAGGAAGAGGTGATGACTGACACATAAATATGCTGCCACATTAGTCATCAACAGCATTCAGTATCCATCCGATCTCACTTTATCAAACTGACTACGCTAGTCTGTTTCACAAAAGAACATGCCAAATTACTGTGCAGACGAGTGCAGAATGTGCAAATGTTTGAAATTCCCATAGCTTGCAGAAAATGATGACCACCCTTTTGTTCAGTTTAATCCAACATGGCGTGATGTCTATAAAGCCAGATGCAGTATGCCTGATAATTGAGACGCATACGACTTCAAATCTCCTGTACAGATCACTCCAGCCAACATGGGCAAGGTAAGACTAGAGAGTCGTAAGTTTCTGTATAGCAGACAGTCTGCTTTTGCTGTTTACTCACTAACAACCCTTTACAGCACAGTTTCGTTTACCTATGTGTGGTTAGTCATGTTGGTATGTCTGTTGCATTTTGCTGTTTTCCTGTGCTGTATGCGAGGATTTCTTGTAGGTGGTGGGCTCCACCGCTCATTTTTTGTGACATGGACTTATTTTCCCCAATGACCCAATGCACAATGGACTTCTTTTTCATCGCCTTACTTTGAACCAATGCAAAAGGGAAAAGGGCTAAAAACAGAGAATAAATAGGTAAGAACAAGATAGTAAATCAGTGGCAAAGGGAGAAAGAGTTAATGACAAATACTCTGAAACAGAGAGCTAAAGAGGCAGAAAGTGTAGGATGGTTAAATAAAGAGGCATGAGGGGAATAAAGGCTAAGATGCCTGGGCATTCAAAAACCCTGCCATTCAACAGTGCCAGCCTCCTTTGTTAATTACTTAATCATTATAGATTTAGACAAACCCGAGGCCCAGATTTAGTAGGGCTTTGCACCTGCACAAAGTGATGCAAAACAATACATAGTGATATATGGTATTTACAATCCAAAACCAAAAGTGTTTCGAGCTGGAAAAGTGCACTTTTCTAGGCTCAAAAAGGCACTTTGGTCTGCTTTGGGTCACTTTGAGTCAGGGGGTCTTTAATGGGTTGGATAAGCGCACAAACCCATAGGTTTTGACATAAAGTCCATTCTACTAAGATAGCCTGACCGTGTTTTGCATCAAAAATTAACAACTACTTGAAGAAGGCATAAACAAATGGAAATGTATTATTTTATCTAAAAAACCGCAACACAGTGCATGTATGGTGCAGTGCACGGCACACACCCACTGTGTGGGAGGTTTTTCGGAGTATGTCTAGGCATGGCTATTTGTACTGGAAGGCTATGCTTCCAGTACACGTCCTATGCTAGACAGTGCACACTAAACACTGTACCATGATTCAAGGTTGTGTGTTGCGCATGGCAGCCTTGCTAGAGCATGCATCAGCACAGTAAATGACAGCCGCACCAGGCCAATCTTCCCCATTGCGCAAAGCACAGCAGGAAATGTGGGCTCAGTTGTCTGACAGTTCTGAGGCTGCTCCCTTGAGTCAACTTATGAGGCTCATTAACCAAATAGTAATTAGTCATATGTCTTAAAGAAATTAAAGTTCAATCCGTGTACTTTTGTGAGGTGCACATAGACACAGTCTTTGCAAAGGCATCATTTCAATTGCAAGAGGCGGTCCTAAGCAAGGGAGTGACCAAGGAGCAGTAAAGGTCATTATGTGCCAAATATTGGACCGCCTCTACAACACAGCAAATTTCACATCAGGTTGTCTGAGTGACGAAACAGAAGCACAATAGTCGCTCTTGTTTTTTCGTAGTAGAGAAAAACAGCAGTTTCAAATTTCATAACTTTGGAATTGTATCTGGGAAATGTGCAAGAATTAATTGTGGAGCAATGTGAAGCATTTTTGAAGTACATCATAAAATGAAGATCATTCTGCAGAATAATGATATTATCACTGTTGTTTTTTTCTTGGCAGATTATCTTCTACGAGGACAAAAACTTCCAGGGCCGCTCCTATGAGTGCAGCGCTGACAGTCCTGAACTGAGTTCTCACTTCAGTCGCTGCAACTCCATCCGGGTGGAAAATGGCAACTGGATGCTGTACGAGCACCCCAACTACACTGGATACCAATACTACCTGAAAAAGGGTGACTACCCAGACTTTCAACAGTGGTTGGGCTACAACGATTCAATACAATCCGTCCGTGTCATCCCACAGGTACTTATCGATTTATTGCTCACTGCTGTCTCTATATAACTTGTAAGTAACTGGATTAATCACAAATAAAAATCAATGGGTAATGATGTGCTTTTAATTGAATTAATAGAATTGATTTGAACAACCCTTACCCAAGCGAGCTTTAGGCAAAATGGAATCCATATTTAATGGATACACAAACGAAATTTCTGTGACCCAAGCGGTATTTTGGTTCCTCTCTGAGCTTTTTTTAGTGTTACCAAATTTATAGCATAATACTCTGGCATATACCTAAAACCAGCCAGAACTATTGACTTCATCAATTGTTGCTAGACGCTTAAGATAAATAAGTAGCAATGCTTTGTTGTAAATAAGTAATATTAAAAACGATCTAGGGGCATATTAGCAAGACCGTCGATACAATTATCGCCGTTTTAGCGGCAGTTTCCTGCCGCTAAAACGGCGATAATTGTATCGACGGTCTTGCTAATATGCCCCCTAGCTCTAAAATTGTGGGGCATATTAGCAAGACCGGCGATACAATTATCCAATAGAAGCCCAGGTTAGCAGTGGTGGCTGGTGACATTTGAAAGTGGTGGGGCGTAAAGTTATCGTGGTACTGCACTGGGGGTGTTCTCCCCCGAGAAAAGTTTGAAAAAGAGTGGAAAAATGGAGCATTTTCAAGCAAATTTGAGGAAGCAGGAAGGTTGATAAAGCACTTGTGAAAGTGTTATGACAGGATCTGTAACAACATCCTTATATCCATCAACTTCACCCCAACACAAGTACAAACACACACTCAAACACTATCAAGTACACACATAAAGCATGAGTCACAAACATTTGTTTAGGCTTAAAGACCTGTGCACAAAAAGTACACAGAGACTGCTGCAGCTGCAAGCAGACGTTGAAATACTCACAAAGTGACAAACACAAAACCCGCAGCCAGACATACTGGGCCCGGTGCCACCTCACAAGCACCCCTGGTCACACCTTCCCCTTTCTGGGAGCTTCCATGAGACGCGCTGGGCTGGATGAGGAAATACTGAGTGCTTGTCCCAGCAAGTCGAGTTTCTTTCTGTGTTCAAAAATGACCACCTTCCTTTTTCTGCCTCCCACTCATTTCTGTGTTTTGGTGTGTTTGTGTCTCACACCCTTCACCATCTCTGCCACCCTCTCCCCAGCTGCCCTCTGCACTTCCCCTCACCTTTAGGTCTCCCCATCACTCTTTCTACCTCCTGTTTTCCCCCATACAGCTCTGCCTGAATTGCACCCTCTTTCATGTTCATCCTTTCACTCTCTCCTTGCTGTCACTCTTTTCACTCCCCTTTGCCCTCCCCCTCCTCTCTGTAAACCTCTCTCTCTTATGCGCCATATAAATAAACAGGTTTTATTTGAAACACATCGCAACACCCCCCAGTCGATCTTCCCACTCCTCTCTCTTGCACACGAGCATAATTAACATGAAAGGTAACATAACCTGGACGCTAGCTTACCACTTAGGCGCGAAGGTGGGAGATAAAGCTGCCAACCCTGGTGTGGTGCACACGCTTCCACTTATCCTCGCCTCTACCTCTCCTCACCTCTCTCTCCCCCACCGCTATCTGTTTATTTCTATCGCTCTAGGCTCTAGCTTATTCGTATCCCGCACACCTGCCTTTCTGCCTGTGCCCTACCCTGGTGCTAGTTTCCCTGACTTTTCTTGTTAGCTCCCGAGTCCCACTCACTTTTTGTCATGCGGTGCCTGCCTTTTACTAACTGCCAAGTTCTGAGTGGTGCAAATGTATGGTACTTAATGTAGCTCTGTCGGAAGGATGGAAGTCTCACCACGTCTGACCAGGATTCGAACTCACGACCTCCGAAGCACCGCATTTATTTGCAGTCAGCTATCATTTCATTGATCCATTCGCATGCCACGGTAGCTCGAGCTTAATAATAAAGACACAGAAACATGTCCCTGTCATCTTTCGAAACCTATGTCAAACGAGCTCAAACTATGAGTATCCCACGTAAGGAGTGAGATGATTATTTAACCGCTTTGGAAAAGAGAGTCAAGAAAGCAAGAAGTAAGACATTGTGATCATAAATATTAGCTTCAAGCAGGGATGAAGCCACTGGTAAGCTGATGCCACACACACTGCAAGGCCCCTGCTGCAGCTGACTCCCTCCCTCCACATGTATAGAACAAAAGACAGAAGTAACATAGCACTTTTGAAAACTGATACGGCAGATGAGGAGAGAGAGAAGGGGAGAGGCACAAGGAAATGGAGGTCTGTGAACATGCCCATGTGCCACTTCTGCTCTTGCGTGCAGCTCCGACATTTGAACGAGCACAGCCCTGTCAGGCAGGCATGGCCTGACACAGTTTGCACCTGCAGTCATTTTAATATACACAAAGCTCGCCGAGCCTTGGAAGGGATTTTAAAATAAACATACACTTATGCAGTAGCGCTGCATGAATGAAACCATGATGACCCGTGTGACTTTTGCATGAGTTTTTAAATGTCACCGATGGTCACATGTGAACAACAGCTGCAGTGCAGAGCTCTGCACCGCCACCGCTTCCCTTCCCCTCCCCGTCCCCGGCTGTCTCTTTTAATGACAAATGTAGTACTCACTGGATCCTGACTGAAGAAGTTTATCAGCCCTGTGCATCTGCTGTGCCCTGCAGCTGCTTCGAGGCCACCTTCTGCAGCGCTCGCGCTCACCAGGCAGGAAGAACCAATTCTACCGGCTTATTTTAGCACTCCCCGAGAACCCGTCACATGGTACGTCCCATACCGGCTTCAAGCGAGCACTTTTGCCTTAGCGCTCCTGGGGGCTAACTCTAGAGTGACATTTAACTTGTCACTGTATCCAGACGCGGCTCGCGGGGGGAGGGGGTGAGGGAGGGGGGTTGTGCCGGGGGCCCAGGGGATTTTTTTTAAATATAAAAGAAAATCCTACCTGACTGAGGAGGTCCGCCGTCCGCGCCGCCTCGGGTCCGACTCCGCTTGGCCCTGCCTACAGCCCCTCTCAGCCAATCCTGGCGCTGCTGGCAGCGCCAGGATTGGCTTAGGGCACGGTTACCTCTCGCTCGCCTGCCCATTAGGAGACCGAGGTTTGAGCCTTTGCTCAACCTCGCTCTCCTAATGGGCATGCGCTAGCCAGTGCACACACAAGTGCGCATGACTGGGCACGGCTCGAAAATTCGGTGCCCTTACCCACTCATGCGCACTTGTGCTGCAGTGCTGCCTGCTGCCCCTGGTCCCTCTGACAGTCAATCATGTCAGTCAACATGACGCAGGATCGCCCACCCCTTCAGACTCTGAAGGGGGTGGGCGGTCCGACGTCATGCTGACTGACATGATTAGTCAGTTCTCCCTCGGCTCACTTTGAACTTAAGTAAACTGATTGTTTACTTAGGTTCAAAGACGCCGAGGGAGCTGCGGGCGGGGGGGCTACGCCCCAACGCCCCAATGGACGCACCGCCCCTGCAGGTTAGATGTCCTGCACATCTAACCTGGGCTTCTATTGGAATTCTATAACGCATATTAGCAAGCCCATTATCGCCGTTTTAGCAGCGGTTTCCTGCCGCTAAAACGGCGATAATTTTATCGCCGGTCTTGCTAATATGCCCCTGTGAGACTCTGAATTTAACATGATTGAGGCCTGTGGAAGGGGTAGTGGTCTTCAGAGTGTCAATCACTCTTGTTATGTTCACTCTATGGTAGATATGTGCGCCCTATTTCTCCCCACATCGCTACAGATCTTACACCTCATCTCTTTTCTTTTCACCACCCTCTTTTCACTCTCTCCTGAATGCACTTCACCCCTGCAAACACACAACACACCCACTCACCTGTAAGCACTGCACTTTCGCCTTGACAACTGTGGGGCATATTATCAAGAAACGGCGTTAAAATTATCGCCGCTTTAGCGGCAGGAAACTGCCGCTAAAGCGGCGATAATGGGCTTGATAATATGCTCTTGAGAATTCAATAGAAGCCCATGTTCTGGTGTCAACATGGGCTTCTATTGGAATTCTCAAGGGCATATTATCAAGTCCATTATCGCCGCTTTAGCGGCAGTTTCCTGCCGCTAAAGCGGCGATAATTTTAACGCCGCTCTTGATAATATGCCCCTGTGTTTCTCTTTAACACACCCTAGCACAGAATCACAATTGCAACTATAATATGTGATCATGGCTCTGTGCGATGTTTAGAGAGGCCAAAGATCGGATGGCCATGTATTCTGAACATCTTTTGAGCCACTGACAGGCACAGTGAGAAACTCACAGGGGCAGATTTACAAGCCCCTTGCGCCACTTTTGCGTCACTTTTCCCATGTTAAAAATGACGCAAAAGTGGCGCAAGGGCCTTGTAAATAAGCCCCACAGTGCCTTCAAACTCAACTCCAGAGTGCTCCATCGTGGCCCCATTACAAACATCAGGCAGTGACTCATTTGAAAGTCGGCACTCTACAAGAGTAATGTGCTACATGGGAAAAATACAGAAACACAACGGGGCATATTAGCAACACCGGCGATAAAATTATCGCCGCTTTAGCGGCAGGAAACTGCCGCTAAAACGGCGATAATGGGCTTGATAATATGCGTTATAGAATTCCAATAGAAGCCCATGTTAGATGTGCAGGACATCTAACCTGGGCTTCTATTGGAATTCTATAAAGCATATTATCAAGCCCATTATCGCCGTTTTAGCGGCAGTTTCCTGTCGCTAAAACGGCGATAATTTTATCGCCGGTCTTGCTAATATGCCCCAACATCCTGGAAATAGCGAACATTCTTAGGGAATACAAGGTTAAGTACAGCATGTGAAATATTAACAGGATGACATAGATTACCTTAACGTTTATACCATTTATTGTTCAGAAGTTGATCAGTGTGTTTGCCATTACTTTTAAGGACATGAGTATAGTGCCAGATAGTCTGTTTCAATGTCATTTTAAATTTACTAATGAGTCTGACACCCAGAGGGACCCGGCCCACTTAATGCCCTGCCTTCATCACCAGATTCTTCTACAGTGGCGGTCAGGCTCATTCGCACACACTTTCAGATCTGTGATATCAATTGTTATGTAAATAGTTTTGTTTTTGTTGTCTTCGAAGTCAAAAGAGGGTCACATTTAAAGGGGAGAGGAGTTGGCCAAACGGCTAGGGCTGTCTACCTAGACTCTGGGGAACTGGGTTCGAGCCTCGGCAATGACGCTGAACATCCTGTGATTCTGGGCAATTCACTTAATCACCCCTTGCCTAACAAAAATGAATGTGTCCTCATATAACCGCAACTGGTGCTATGTAAAGCGCTCTGATGCCAGATTCGGGTTAAGTTCGCGCTATGTAAAAACTCTGTAAAAAAAAAAGTCATATAGAGAGTATTTGCGTGTGACATGTCACTTCCTGCTCCTGATTCGATGACTGACCTCTCTGAACCGGTGTCTGTTAACCCTGCCCAACAAATATTCCAGTCTGTGTTTTTTGGTTGGACGGCATATATGCTTCTGCTGCTGATGTCTGACCTTCTAATGCAATTCATTTGAGGGACTATTTTCTTGTGACTTATGTTAACAATGAAAGGCTACTCATCATTGTATTTGACTCCTAATGATATCTCATTTTTCTATCAAAGCACCGGGGGTCATTTAGGATCAAGATATATGAGAAGGAGGAATTCAGAGGCCAGATGATGGAGTTTACGGAGGATTGCCCTAATGTATATGAAGAATTCAACCGCCGTGAAATCCACTCGTGCAATGTGCTGGAGGCCCACTGGATCTTCTATGAAGAGCCAAGCTTCAGAGGACGTCAGTACTACCTGAGACCAGGCGAATACCGGAGGTACACCAACTGGGGAGCAGTGAACTCCAAGGTTGGCTCCTTCAGACAAGTTGAAGCGTTCTATTAAAGCTGTATTGCTGTTAATATGTGAACAATAAAAGACTAAACACACACTTATCCTTTTATTTTTTATGTTTTTTTTAACGATGTCTCCTTTTGATATTCTTCGTTCTGGAAAAATATAAAAATGACTTTATAAAGCTAAAAATCATAATGCAACATAAAAGATAACATATTCTGCCGCTAGAATTGATGAGCATATTTTCTTTTGAAAGCAGAAACATCATTATCTATTTGGTTTCTCAACTTCAGGAGTCGGTCTCTCTACAAAATCTCCAAATTGAAAAGAAGTACTAGTCATGTTAGATCCCCTGTACTTCATGTCCCCATAGCCACTACTCGAAAACACGTATTCTCTGAGCTCCAGTGTCAGCATGAGCCAGTCAGGCAGGTTGGAAGAGGCTGCACAGGAAGCAGATTATAACAAAAAACACCATATATTGTACTGCCTGTGCAAGTTCTCCTGTCTATGGGCCTGCTTCCCAAAGCTAGCTGAGCACTTAGCATCATTAATGAGAGAAAAACAACAGAATCAGGGCAGGTGAGATTTTCTTCCCATAAATGGGATTTGGTCAAAAGGAAATTCCGCCATTATGGTGGAATGTTTATGGGGCAAAGCTCAATATGAGCAGGTTTGTGGGCATTCCAGGGTTAAGTTCAACAGTTTATGATCACCCACAAGCCTACAAAGAGTCGAAACGTTGACATAATATCTACTCATGTCCTTGGTCACTGTAACCTTGAATAGATGACATGGTGGGTTACTTTTGAACTTTGAAATTGGACAGAAATCCTTCACTTTTGTGTTAATTATGCATCTATGTAATGTTTGTCTGTCTATCATTGTCACATTATATATCACTATATGTCACATCACTCACCTATAAACGCTTTGTTTTTGTTCATGTTGTGTATGACAGCCATACTTACTAAATGAAATATTTATATATGACTTAAAGCATCATTGTGGTGTGTCCGGTTCCATATTCAGACTACATAAAAAGTAATGTCTTTCATTTAACTGTCATTGTATGAAAGGAATTGTCTTTTACCCAACGGAACTATATGTTCTAATACAGCACAGCACAAAAAGGCATTTCAGAAGAATTTTAAAAAATCCTGTCTTAAGATACATGGTCAAGGATTCCGCCTGCAGATCCTTGAAAATGGCTCTGAATGCAGAGTTCGAGACCTTCAAGGACAAGCAGATCTCCATCAATGCATTTGCCTTTGCTTTGAGTCATTTATTGCAACCCTTGTACCTCAAATGGACAAACGTGGCAAAAACGGCAATAGCGAAGCAAGCACATGCAAGGCAGTAGGTCTGGCTTGCATTTTAGTTCATGACTAAAATATTTTATAAAAGCCTGCTGCAGGGGGAAGAAAAGCAGAAAGTGATTAGTTTCTGTGAGCAATGCATATGTGGGTAAACAGCGTGTACCTCACATGCGATACTTCGCATGCCATTACAACGCGGTCGTTACAACGACCGCGTTGTTAGTTCGCATACCTTTACTACGCAAGTTGGAACAACGACATGCGTTAGGGGGAGAAGGTGTTGGATTTAATATCCAACACCTTCCCTAGTGTGCACACAGACTGGAGTTGGAATAGTAAATTATACTATTCCAACATCCAGCGCCCCCTACTGCAATTTGTTGTTCCGAATTGCGTAGTAAAGGTATGCGAACTAACAACGCGGTCGTTCTAACGACGCGTTGTAATGGCATGCGTACTAAACGCATGCTAATTAACGAGTGCTATTCCAAACGTGTGATACGATTTAATGTGTGATGGTTCAGTGTACTTTTGAAATGTAAAATAGTCCTTCCCACATTGCAATGCAAGCCCTTCTTAGAAGGCAGCAGAATACACTTTACAGCCAATAGCATAAGGTGAGGATGTAATGCTTCCTATGGGGCAGAACCAAAGTCCAGTCAATGTATATCTGTACTTACACATGAGAGTAGCTCAATGAATTGTTAACAGTCACAGCTTCAGAGCAGTTTTCCTGGAATCCTTACTAAATTTCATAAAAGTAGATATTTTATGAAATGTGATACCCCTGGCCTGTCTCTTCTCATTATTTAACCTCATATTTCTATTCCTATGTGGATGGCACTATGTTGATCCACCTATCCGTGCTGACGCCAAACCTGTTACCATCTTCAAACCTTGCATGGTGGTAGTTGCTTCTTGGATGTATAATAACTCCCTAAGATTGGACTGAGATTTTGATTCTAGGGTATGGGGGTTCCGCACTCCTGCTGGATCACACTGTGGTGGCCCTAAGTCCATGGCTTCCCCTGTTTTTTCACCCCACAGATCAATCATGTTCCCCGCTTGCTTTCCCCTGCTCAAAACCTTACAAAAAGATATAGGACTTCAATTATAAGGTCAACAGTGCAGTGTGCCTGCCCATACTTACAAGGTCACATAAAGGCAGGGTAACTTTTCATGGCCCTGTAAATATGGGCATGTTTCACGCATTACTCTGCGTGAAAGGGCGTTCCATGGGTGTTGCTGTGGGTGTGGGGACTCTTGACTGTGCCTCTCTTCTGCAGATCTTGAATTGTCGGTTATTCCTTTTCAGTGAGAACCTCGTCTCTGTGGAATTCCCTTCTCTTACCTCAACATTTTATTTCTAAACTTACTAGCCTATTTACATCTTAACCGTTCTCTTATTTATTTATTTTATTTATTAATTAAACTTATAATGCGCAACAGCTACCCAAAAAGGGTTTCCCGTCGCAAACGCAGATTCAGAGGCTGATGTCAAAGCAAAGGCAGCAGGCTAATGATTAAAAAGCCATGTCTTCAAGGATTTACGGAATTGGATGTAATTATTTTCGGTACGAAGAGCTAAGGGCATAGCATTCCAGAGTGAGGGGCCAAGATGTGAGAAAGACCTACCACCCATCCTCGCTAGTTTGATTTTTGGGACAGAAAACCTCCCCTGCGTAGATGAGCGAAGGTCACGAAGAGGGACATAGGGATGAACCAGTGATTGAAGGTATTTGGGGGCCGTTCCACTTTTGATTTTAAACATGTAGCTCAGGGCTTTGAACTTAACTCGGTTCTCCACCCTGAGCCAGTGCAAATCACGAAGATGGCCGGAAACAGAGGAAGTTCTGGGGATCCGGCATAAAAGCCTAGCTGCAGAGTTTTGAACCAGTTGCAGCCTGCGTGTCACCTCTTTGTTAGATCCCAAGTACAGAACATTGCCGTAATCAAGTCTTGAAGTAATCAAGGCATGAACAACAGTCTTCTGAGTGGGTTCTGGTAGCATCCAGATAACTTTTTTAGCCACTTCAGGATAGTGAAGCAGGTAGCAGCTACTTTAACGACTTGGTTGTGCATACTTAGTGTATCATCCATAATTATACCCAAATTTCGAGCTTGGCGGACCGGTATAGGAAGAGCACCCATCTCGCAGGGCCAATGTTGAGGACCCCAAAGTTCCCTATTTTTCCCAAATATAAGAACCTCAGTTTTTCCTCCATTCAGTTTGAGGTAATTAGATTGCATCCATGATGCAATATTCCTCAACCCCAGCTGAAGGGGAGAAATCCCTGTCGTGCTCTTCATAGATAGAGAAAAAAATCATTTGCGAGTCATCCGCATAGGAGAAGAGGGTCAGCCCAGATTTCTCTGCAATATCCGCCAGGGGTCTTACATATAAGTTAAAAAGTAGGTGGCTAAGGATAGAGCCTTGAGGTACCCCATGAGTTAGAGAGTGGATATCAGAGCTGGTTGTGGGAGAAAAAACTTGGAAAGTGCGATTTGTGAGGAAGGAAGTGAGCCATTTCAGAGCCGGCCCACATATGCCCAACAAACTTAGGGTTTTAATTAACACAGCGTGGGACACCGTGTCAAAAGCTGCGCTCAGATCCAACAAAATGAGGGCTACGGTGTCTCCAGCATCAAGATGGTGGCGTAGTCTTTCGTTTACCCCCAGCAGGGTGGTTTCTGTTGAAAATCCGGCTCTGAAGCCCGACTGAGAAGGATGGAGAAAACTTTGCGCATCGACAAACAATGAAAGCTGTGCATGGACATGTTTTTCTAAGATTTTAGAGAAGGCCGGTAAGAGTGAAATGGGACGATAGTTAGAGAGTAGTTCAGGGTCAGCATTTGCCTTTTTAAGAAGAGGCATTACCATGGCATGTTTCCAATCAGGCGGGACGATTGCCTCCAGCAGGGAGGCATTTAAAAGATCCATGATTACCTGCAGCGATGGTGGTTCCAGCTGCTGGAGCACGGAAATGGGCAAGGGATCCCTTGGCGATCCTGATTTTATACTACCCAAAAGTTTTTTAGGGTGGTGATGTTTAGCAGAGGCCATGTGTCCAATTGATTAGTGAGAAAGTTAGGGCTCCAATCTTGGTTGGGGGCATATCGTCCATGGAAGATGGTGTGGATGTTTCTGGGGAGGAGAGAAATTGTCAACCTGCCCTCGTACTATATCCAGATATATACTGTCAACTTTTTGAACAAAGAAAGTGGCCAGGTCCTCACATTGCTTTTTATTAAGTGCAGGGGGCTTGGTTTGAGTTTTGGAACCGGCAAGTTCTTTAACCATGTTAAAAAGTGTTTTAGAGCAGTTTAGAGCGCTTGAAATGGTGGATGAGACATGGTCCGCCCTAGCTGTTTTGCAAAGATCATGATATATTTTTTAGCTACTTTATAGTTACTTTTGGAAGCGGGGGTGTAGTTCCTTCTCCACTTGCGTTCCATTTTTTACATTTGGCTTTCTCTGTCCTTAAAGTCTCAGTAAACCAAGGTGCAGGAGGTCGATGATTGTTGGCTTTTTTCTTGCCAAAGGTAGAGCAAATGTCAATGGCATTAAGAAGCCATTTCTGTACCGAGGTAGAAAGTGAGTTCACTGATTGTTTGGAAATGGGCGTGTGGGAGCATAAAATATTATTTAAAGCTGTGGCATCTAGATTTTTCCAGTTCCTGATTAAAGTATCTGGAATTACATAAATAGGTACAGGAATCTCTAGAAGTTTTAGGTAGAATTTAGTAAGAAAGTGGTCCGACCAGTTTAGAGGGGAGGCAGGGAAGCAGTGGATCCCAGGAAGATTCGAAAAAATGGGGTCCAGCAGGTGACCTGCCTCGTGTGTGGGGCCTGAGTTCATTAGGCTAATATTTAAAGCTGCTAAGTCCGAGATAAGATTAGTGCTAGATTTACAGGTGGGGTCTTCCAGATGAAGATTGAAGTCACCCAAAATTGTGAAATTTGCTGTTTTCATACTTGGAGGGGTTATAAGTTCAGGGAAGGAAGAGGTCCAGGATGCAGACGGTCCCGGGGGACGATATACCAGCATACCTGAGAAAGTAAAATTAGGGGTCAGGGTCAGCTTAAATAGCGCTGCCTCACTGTTCTGAGACACAAAAGGTTCAAAGGAGCATTGGTAATCCTTTTTAAAAATAATGGCTATGCCCCCTCCAGTTTTTATGGCTCTATCTTTCCTAACTATTGCATAGTTATATGGAAGAGCGGCAGCGACATCCGGGCCCGCACTTTCATGGAGCCAAGTCTCCGTCAAGAAAATGGCATCAGGTCGTTCGTCATGCAACAGGTCAAACATATCCAATTTATGTTTAGGGAGGGAGCGACAGTTGGTATACAGGAAAGAGAAGTTTTTATGGGACGGAGCTGTCAGAGTGGTATTAGCCAAGTTTTCATTTATAATGTTATTGACATAGCCTGGATTCCCCTTTAAAGAAAAACCACAGTTTGCACATATTTTCATCTTGCCGTCAAAGTATAGGCAGGCACACTTATGAGATGGAGGGGGCAGTAGGATTTTAATCGTTCTGATGAATATTGCTGCCTGGTGGTTTTAGTGCAAACTGAAGATTCAGCCTCTTTTTCGTGATTTATAATCTGTTTGCAGCTGGGTATTGATGGCAGTTGGAGAGAGCAACAGGACTTCTGGCCCTTGGCCCGGTCCAGGCGCGGACGGGCGCAGACGGGCTTGCCTTAGCGCGCGCTCGCGCGCCAGCGGCACGCCCGCTGCGCACGTCCGCTGCGCGTCCCTGGCATCGGCCCTAAAGTACTTTCCCCGCAGCCCTCTTGCGTGTGACGACACAGGAGGTGTGTCACGCTGTGCCGGTCCGCCCTCCACACAAACAGCAACAGCTGCGGTGGACCGGGGTCGGAGCGTGCAGTCCGTGCGAGAATTCTTCAGTGCAGAGTGCAGAGGATTTAGCAGAAAGGTAAAAAAGCAGAAATGCTGTTTTGTTTTAAAAGATATAAATGGGTAAAAGCGAGTAAAATCGAAGCGCTGCCAAGTTCTCTGACGCGGCTTACTTGTGTCACGTGGCTTAACCGTTCTCTTATCCCAGCTATTGCGATTTTCTTTTGTTTCCAATGAATGTTCCAGAGGCAAAATGTGGTCTGTGGTGTCAGAACTCCAGGAATACCTATTTGGCATTGCGATCATGTGCCTGAATTGGTGTAACCGTATTCCTATGTGGATTGTGACAAATTTTGGCAGTCATGATGTTTCAGACATTAGCTCATTGCAGTCTAAAATTTGTAATTTCAGTTATCAGATGATATAAATAAGTATATATATATATATATCCCAGCACGTAAAGTGATTTTGGATAAAAAGTGAACAATGTCTGAAGAGGTAATACATGATATTAGAATGTTTCGTAACTATGTAATATGAAGCAAAGAGTAACCACCCATGGATCCCTCTGTTAGGCACGTTACAGCTTTGAAAATGTCATGGGCCACACCACAGATTAGATACCCTACAAATTTTGCCCAATTACTATTGCCCATCATTATTCTCATTTAGCCATAAGCATGTCCACTACAATGATAACTCTATACTTAATATTCTAGAAAATAAGTTTTTTTTCTGTTAGTAGCTGAGTCTTACTCTTTTCCTGTGCGTGAATTACTCCTTATAGTCCCGGCCTGATTCCCACATTAGTTTCTGTGAGTAGCTATCTTTTAACACAGACTAAGAAGTAACTTATGTGTAAACAACGAAAGAGTGTGACTCTTCAAATCAGTTGAGCATCTATGTGAAATCACTTAGATTTTCTATGAAAAGCCCTCACTCACCAACCTGGTTGGTGACATGCTTCATCATTGGGCCCACCAGGAGAGGCCGAGTGCCACCCTGGTGTGCTTCAACGCCAGAATTACTGTGGAGCAGGGAAAAATATGTGGAAAAAGGTGATATGTGTAAGTGATTTAAAATTGACTGGTTGAACTCAAAGATCCAGTTTAATAGTTGGCCAATCAGTCAAGGATAAAAAAGACGTGTAGGACACTTCGACTAAATACATTTTTTAGCCAGGTCCATTAATAAATGGTCAACATGTTTCTGCCTATGTGTTGAAACTATCTCAGGCTTTCGTCAGGACCAAGAAGGAAAAAGGTGAACCCCGGCGGTATGGGCACGCTAAGGCCCACCCTAACCAGGGGTTGAAATGTTAAAATAGGTTATCCTTGTGTAGTGAGAGGAACCGAGTTTATTCTGAGATACAGAACAACCAAAATATGAGGTAAAAATCAAAAAAAGCAAAACATACAACACACGGACATACATACACAAAGGGAGTAGGGGAAAGGAGAAAAAGAACAAACAGAAAAAGTTAGCCTGTTGTTCTGGTGTACGTTTTGCCAAAGACATACATGCTCACGTGCTCATCAGAGTGCGCTTGAACAGTACCAACGAGGTGCTGTGGTGTTGTATCAAGTGCACTTATCTGCAATATCGTAACCTGTTGTAATAAAACACTAATTTATGCCCATACGGTAATAGCCTATAAACAATAAAGTGTATCTAGGCTATGGTACACAGTATGATACACCATTCGTGTGGTTGGGCTCGACAGTAGCTTTCTGGGATTGGATTGTCAACCAGGGGCATTATGGGTTTACAGAAATTCTTAAGAGGAAATAAATTGCGCAGGTGTTTAAATGTCAATAAACATCAATCGGATTTCCACTGCATAGAGTAGTTTTCAAAAATCCTCTCACTGCATAACAAACTAGTGGAGCAGGTAATATGCGAAAAAGATAGACAGCAGGGATATATTGATGGAATCCACAGAGTTTTTGAATGGGTACCAAATCTTTACGTTTAGCCGACTGATAGAATTTGCAGAAATAAATGGATCAATGTTTGAGGGGAGTATTTGTCGCATGGGCAGAGCAAGATGGACTTAGGAGTATAATTATAAGGAGATTTGCATCTCGTTTGCACCACGCAACGTGGTACATGCACAGCACAAGCCTTAAGTAAGATTTACCACTTTGTGTATCCCTTAGTTGCTTCATAAATGTGGAGTAACGCAACGCTGCTCAAATTGCTGTGCTGCATTATTCTGCCTTAGGAAGGCGTTCCATAGACAGTGCGTGGGTCTTCTCATGCAACTCTAATGGTTTGTAACGCATTCCCAGATTTACCAGAACTGGGAATGCGCCAAAAAGTTCCACCGCCCCAGGGAAGGCTTAATGAGGAGAAACACCTTGGCAGAGATTATGAGTTGCAAATCAGGGTCCCTAGAAGATCCATGCCCCCCTAAACTGTGGAGAGCACTGGCCCACACTATTAATCGCACCCTAAACCACTTATGGAATAACTCACTCACCACTGGCATCTTCCCGCAGTCTTGGAAACACGCCATGCTCCTGCCTCCCTTGAAGAAGCCCAATGCGGATCCGGGTGAACCTAACATCTACCGCCCGATCTCACTTCTGCCAGCACCTGCGAAGATGCTGGAAAAGCTGGTCCAACGTCAACTGACCAATTTCATTGACAGACGTGGCTTTTTACACGAAACACAGTCTGGTTTTCGAGCGGGCTTCAGCACTGAGACAGCTCTGCTGGGTTGGCAGAGTCTTTAAGAATGTCGGTGGACACAGGAGCCTGAGCTATGTTAGTGCTGCTGGACCTGTCGGCCGCCTTCGATACGGTAGATCACCTAATCCTACTGGCCACGCTTAAAAGTGCAGGTATAGAAGGGACGGCTCTGGCCTGGCTAAAGTCCTATCTTAGTGACCGCACGCAAAGGGTCACTCTTCACCCTTTTAAGTCAGAAGCCAAATCTTTACGGTGTGGGGTCCCACAGGGCTCGGCACTGAGCCCTTTACTTTTTAACGTTTACCTGGCCCCCTTCTTCTCACTTATTGCCAAATGGGAAATAAAAGTTATTTCCTACGCGGACGACACCCAGCTGGTATTATCCTTCAGGGACCACTCAGCTAACTCCTTTGCTAGATTTAAGGGTTGCCTGAAGGACATCTCCAGCTGGATGAACAACAACAAATTAAAGCTTAACGCAGAAAAAACCAAGGTCCTGTTTTTTGACAAGTCACTCCCCCCCCCCCCGTCAGCCGATCTATGGTGGCCGGAGGAAATGGGACTTCCCCCCTGCCCCTCAACCACGGCAAAAAACATGGGTATCAAATGGGAATCTGACCTGACGTTCTCAACACAAATATGTCGCATGACATCCTCTTGTTTCGGCATACTGAGAAGCCTGAGAAAATTCCTTCACTTATTGCCGATGAGTTGCCGCAGATCCGTTGTTCACTCATTAGTGACATCGAGGCTGGACTATGCAAATAGTCTCTACTTGGGGCTGCCTGCACATCTGATCAAAAGACTACAGATGGTGCAAAATGCGGCTGCGAGATTGATCAGAAGAGTACCTTTGAGACACCATATCTCTCCGCACATCAAACAGCTTCACTGGCTACCGGTAGCCAAACGGACTGAATTTAAGTCATTGACGGTAGCTTTCAGGGCTCTGAGAGGTAACTGTCCCAGCTACATTAGGAAACGTATCCGCCCCTATATTCAAAAACGCTCGCTAAGATTGAACTCCCAGAACTTGCTCTGCGTGCCTCAATATGCGAAGGCACGCATCAGGGGTAGATCCTTCACGGTGGTTATGACCAGACTATGGAACTCTCTTCCAGTAAAACTACGCCTAATTCAATCGGAACCTGAGTTCAGGAAATCGCTGAAGACCTGGCTATTCAACCAGAGCTAGACTTTTGAGTGTCTACCTTTCCTGCTTGTCTGCGATAGCGCCGGGACACCTCTGTTAGAGGTAGCTGTTTGCGCTTTATAAATGTACTATTATTATTATTATTATTATTATTATTATTATATGATCTATAATAGTTCCTTTCCCCCAGCCTACAATGGTGGACATTTGTGCTCATAGGTCACCCACAATTTCGGCCAGGTTGCAAAGGTCAAACAGCATTAGATTATGCAGCAAAAGCTGGCCTCTGTGGTCTGCATTTTGACTAGGCGGAGTAATATCTGGAGCTGAAAAGGGATCACATAGTGTAATATTGTGATCTATCCTAGCTTTAAAATCCCCTCCAATGATCACATAGAATGCATTCAAAGTATGCCGGCCCTAGCTCTTAAAATATCCATGGCTTAAAATAAGGCTGGGATTTGCCAACCCATCTCCATCACGGGATTTTAAAAATTAATCAGAAAACAGTTGAGTCTCATCGGTAGTACTATCCATAACAATTGTATTCCTTGGTAGCTACAGGCAATTGGAATCAACTTAAAATGCTTAGAAATTTGTACCATAACAGCTAGACGCCACCCTCCCATGCTCTACCCCCATCTGAGCCAGTAGCTGATATAGAAAAGGTTTCAAACCCATTCCAAACATTTCCGTAACATCACAATGTCAAATTTAGAGATTTGGTTGCACCAGATCGTGTCCATCCATTTAGCACTTAAATCAGCAATATTCCAGCATATCAGATGGGTTCGTGCAGGCTTAATTTGCAAGGCCTTGGAGGGAATCCCCGTCACGTGCAAGACCTTCCAAGTTGATACAAACCTCATCTTGATCTGCTGCTGCTACGAGTGATGGGCAGTCTCTAGCCAGTCATTCAATGTCCTCTAGACCCATTAATGGTGAAAACCTATTGGTGGTAGGAATATTTATGTGAGCTGTTGATTCAGGATGTCAAGAGGGCAATGCAGACATAATTGGCTGAGGATGAGAAAGATATCTGTAAAAATAACCCAATGGTAAGACAGTAATGCAATTGTCAAGAAGATTCTGCTGAGCCTGTTGAGCACAGTATGCGATCAGCCAACCAGCTAACTATGGTTTCCTACTACTGTTCTCCACCCACAGTCTCCACTGATGTGTTTGGTAAAGGGTCCAATTCACTTAAATCTCCAGACAAAAAGAATATCCTTTAACTCCATATTGTTTGTTAGCCAGTAACACACCTTGTTTTTCAGATTGCTATGCATTTCAAAATGGGTGGCAGGCAGGCACTGAACATTGATTAAGACAGGTACGTAAGGCCAACAATCCACTGGAAGATTTAGATGTAAATCAGTTGCATCCTCTATTGGGGACAGCGCTCCTATCTTGGTGGGAGGACCAGAGTTCCTATATTCTGGAGCACCTTGCTGGATTTCCCTAACCCCGGTGGATGGAATTCTGCTAACACTTATATCTATGGATGAGGTAAGTGTCACAAAATGTACAAGCTCCTGTGATTAGGGCATCATCTGTGCTACTTGTATGGGGGCTTTGTTTACTGCCACAACCCCCCACCCCCTCAAACCAGTCAGCTTTTGGGGAGTGTGCTGATATGGTCAGTTAGCTTTATAATCACTTTTTCCAAACAGATAATTTTTTCCACCAAAGGGGAAATACAGGAATTGAGCAGAGTTGCAGTCTTCTCCATCAGTAGGACCCAATTGAAGCTGTTAATTTCACCATTATATCCCTTAAGCAGGGAGCAACAGCCTAGGTCCAAGTCGATAAAACTTCGCATAAGGTCTGCTTTGGTTTTGTTTAAGTCCTTATGAGCCACTTATCATTATTAATGCCCTAACTCTTACGTTTCCTCTTAGCGGATGGCCTCCTTTGCTAATATGCGAGGTATAAGAGTCAATTACCTCCTGTATGGAGGCCATATCCCACCTAGTAATATCTCTCTCCACTGAAGCAATTTGAGCATTACTGGTACTGGGTCATTGGGAGGGTAAAATGGGTGAGGGGGATGTCAAGTGTTTACCTAGGTCCAAAGACAGCCATCTTTCTGCCAGATCGATCTCTTTGGAGATGACCCCAACTGCCCTGGCCAGAAAAGTATCCAGAGTAGAACCAACTAGGGCAGTTGAAGTTTTAGCTTTGACCCTGCCTCCCAGGAATTTCCGTTTCCCCATTGTTCAAGAAGAGCGAATCAGCTTTGATAATGAACTAAGAATGTGGCAGGAACGTTGGGCCTTGCAAAGAGTGTCTGCCAGGTAACCACTGCATAAAAGCCACATAACAACTTTAGGATAAGAAAGCAGTACCTTTTTTTTAAATTCACACATCACTTGATGGGGAGACCGCAGCTTGCAATACAGCTAAACCCTCCAACCAAGAGGGGCGGCCCAGTTCAGCCTCTTCCAGGCAATGATAGGCGAAGATGGGCCCGCTCTTGGCTCAGGCTTTATCTTGGCGCATCCCATGTGTGTACCGCGCATTAGGCGACTGTTGGCGCGTTGCAGTTCTTGTTGGCTGTGGGCCCGCCTCCTTGCCCCATATGCAGCACACAAGATAGGGAATCATGGGACTTAGAGTCACCAGCAGCGTGGCTTCTTTCCCACGCATCGGGGCGACTGTTGGCGCTTTGTGGCGCTTGGTGGTTGTGGGCCTACCTTCTTCCCCAACCTGTAGTATACAAGACAGGGAATCCTGGGACTTAGAGTTCCCATCAGTGTGGCTTCTCTCCCTTCACTAGGTTGATTTTTTTGTGAAATTTATTTTAGGACTAGAAATCTATGTCAAATGGTATTCTCACTATGATATTCTGGTACCATACCACTACCACTACCAAAGCTTCCACCACCCCTAATAACGCTATTAACATCACCACCACTCTGTGTCTGTATGCAACGCAAGTTGGACCTTTTGTCTTTGCTAATTCTTGTTACACTTCTGCTATGCTGGTCACTGGTTGTACTTGTTACAGATTCTGTAAATTCAATTGAAGGTGTGCCTTTTGGATGTATGACGTTACAACTCAAACTATTACAACGCATAGCTTTACAACATGGTTTTTACAATGCAACTTCCATTACAATGCATGCTCTTACAATGCAAGCCATTACAACACATGTTCCATTACAACGAAAATTGCTATTCTAACACCGCCTGGGGCTTACCTCAGGGAAGGTGCTGGTCAGTGAGGGATATGGGTTTTAATGGCATGCGTTGTAATGGAACTTGCATTGTATTGACTGTATTGTAAAGGCATTGCATTGTAATGCCTGCGTTGTAATGTATGTTTCCCATGCCTTTTAAATGAATATTGCATCGACATAACCTTACTGAGGAGAAGATACTGAATTTGTAATGTGCTAATTTGCTACTTTATGATATACAAAGCAACGTTGTCACATTTATCTACAAAAAAGGCTTTCCCTCAACAGGCAGATCCTTCCTTGTACTCACAAAACAACTATGACTACAGATTATATTGATGATGCACCCTGCATAAATCATGGTCATATTCATATGTTTCTTATTACATGTATATGGGTGCCACCAGTAGCCACAATTATACGTAAGAGGTCATGGTAACCGTTAGAACTGGGGTTTCTGGTTATCAGCGTATGCACCCTGTACAAGCAGGAACCAACCCTCTAGTCCGGGTAAGCTAGATATACACTGGGTCCAAACTGGAATGGCTTGGTGAGCAAATAAACGATGGCTTGGGGCCCAGATCTGTGTACTAGGGTGAATGTTTGACAATGTTCAGCATTCCATCCATCATTTGTTCTTTTTGCATTTGCCACCATGAGTGGGACGGGTTTGCCCAGACATGGGTCTCGTGCTAACCATGCCACTGGAGTCAAGTTAGTTTGGCTGATTAGGGGTGATATCCCAAAACCGGTCCCAGGATGCTTGTTTCCGGTCAAAGGAGGACCTGGCATGGCAGTTCGGAATGGACTGTTCCCATGGGGAGCAGAGTCAAGACTGATTTGCATACGGCTGGGTGCAAACTGGAATGGCATGGTGAGCAAAAAAACGATGGATTTATGCCCAGATCTCTGTACTGGGGGTGAATGTTTGACATTGTTCAGGATTCCGTCCATTAATTGTTCTTTTTGCATACATACTAAAAGATAACCTGTGCTCACCCTCTGGTAGCTTGGTACAGAGCAATCAGACTTATCTAAAGAGGCAATGTGTAAAATACTCTACACAGGGTTGAAAACATAGATCATATTGTTATGAATAAAACAAGACCAAAACAACAACAATCCAATAAGTAGAACCGGAGTTAATAATTTTTAAAGAATAAACCAAAAAGTAGTGCAGGCCAGCTACAGCTCACAAGTAGGTCCCACTGAAAAAGCACCTTGAATGGAGCAAGCGCTGATGTCAAAGACTCGACGCATCAGTTCCGATCCATGCAGGCGATGAAAGTATCGTCCATGAACCCCTTTGCGATGCAGGCACTGCATCTTCGTTGATCCACACTGTCCGTCGTCATCAAGTCGTGCAGTCCGTTAAAGCGATGTCGTTGATCGGCTCCTGCGCCGGCGTCAAAGGGCAATGTGTCTGTTCCAATCAGGGCAAAGTCATCACAGCATCAATTTTGATGGTTCTGGACAGCAGAAGTCACCTTTCAACAGCCCAGGACAGGATTGGCACCATTTGGTAGGTCAGGACTTACAGATGGCAGAGTCCAGGTGTTGTTGCCGAGTTGAAGAAAGTCTTTGAAGGCCCTGAGACGTCAAAACAGGGTGCAAGCCAGCAATCCCCTGGGTTCAAGTGTGATGGGTCTAGTCCTTGTCCTCAGCAGGGCAGAGATCAGCAGCCAGCAGGGCAGCACAGCAAAGCAGAAAAGTAGTTCTTCCAGCGCAGCAGTCTTTACTCCTGGCACGGTTCTTCCGAGGTCCAGTAGTGTACTGTTTTGGTGGGGTCAGAAGCCCAGTACTTATACTCAGTTATGCATTTGAAGTGGGGGTAGTGCATAGGTCCCCCTTTCTTCCCAGTCCTTTCTCCAGACTATCAGTCGGGGTTAATAAACCCTTTGTGTGGGAAATAGGATACTGCCTATTCAGGTGTGAATGCCAGCTCACCCCTCTCTTCCTAACCAGGAAGAGCTATCAGAATGCAGAAGAATGCAAATGAGTTCTCTGTCACACCCACCCATCCTGTGTTTGCGGCTGTCTAGAGGGAATGCACAAAGTGTAGCTGTTACCCACCCCAGACATGCATTGGAGACAGGCTGCAAGGCACACAGTGCAGTAAGAGCAGAGAAATGTCCACCTTCTAAAAGTGGCATTTCTAAAATAGTAATGTTAAATTCAACTTCACATGATGCAGATACTCCTTTCTAATCAGGAATTACAGCTTAAATGTTTATTAAGGAATTCCCAAATGCTAGCCTATGAGAGGAGTAGGCCTCACAGTCATGAAAAACTAATGTAGCTTTTTGTCACTACCAGGGCATGTAAACTTTAAACGTACATCAGCTCCCTTTTATTTACACAGCACCCTGCCTTAGGGCTACCTAGGGCCTAGCTTAGGGATGACTTATGTGTAATAAATGGGGAGTTTAAGGCTTGGCAAGTGGTTTTAAATGCCAGGTTGAAGTGGCAGTAAACTGCATACATAGGCCTTGCAATGGCAGTCCTGTGACAGGTTTGAAAGGCTACTTGTGTGTGTGGCACAATCAGTATACCTGGGTATATGGTATACCATTTTACAAGGTACTTTCAAGTAAATTAAATATGTCAGTTGGGTATACACCACTGGCATCATGTTTAGGGAACAAGCACATGCACTTTAGCACTGGTCAGCAGTGGAAATGCCATAAGGCCAACAAAAAGTGGAGGTAAGCAAGCAAAACGTTTGTGGGGAGGCCAACCTAAGGATGACAGGTCTAACAGTAACATTGGCGGCACTCTTAGTATTTCAACATCCAAGAAACTGACTTAATTGATGAATTATACTCTAGATTGTCAGAGGGCCTTCCACACCATAAAAACAGTTTGGTGCTCAGCTCAAGTGGTGAAGGTTCCGATAACACAGTTTATTGTTCAGACAGAAGTGAAGTCTTATCTCAGATAAATGGGAAGGGCAAAGAATAAAAGCTGCCATTAATTAGTCGAAATATATGCAGTTCTGGTACTCAAAAATATCAAGGCATTTCATGTAGCTTAGTTGATAAGGAAACCACGGAGACATATTACAGAAACTTTGTTCTGGGGTAAAAGAACTGTATAGACTCTTTGCATTATTGCTTGATTATGTAATAAGGAATGGAACAACCAATATGAATATAATCAGGAATGCATAAAGTATATTTCTACCACTTTTATATGCGAAAGATGCATTTAAGCTTGAGATAAAAATAATTATTTGCATTTTACTACATAGGAAATAATGGTGAAAAACATTTTACTCTATAAAAATCTATGATAGACATGTAAAATTATTTATAAGCAAATAATAGTTTATTGGCCATATTTGTGAAGATTGTGGCGCAGGGCAGCACAGCAGGTCTCCTTGCTGTGCTTCCCTGCATCATAGGGAAAGGGCACTAATGCACCATATTTAAGGCATAAGACGCTTCCTGTCCTTTACCCCTATGCTGGCAAACAATGGGCCGCCTAGCGCCAACGCATGCTCTCCTGCACCATGGTGCAAGGGTGCCTGCTTTGCACCATACAGGAAGGTGCCCCTTCCTGCACAAAAACAATCCTTAGAGACATTTTCCTCTTTCTATGTGTGCTGCGAAAGTAACTAGGAGAAATAAAGATATTTCTCCTTGTTACGCCTCTCAAGGGAAGCGTATCTTTTTGGTGCATTCCCAGGTTTGGTAAATCTGGGATTGCATAAAAAACCATGGCAGTTGCATGGGAACACCCACCACAATGCCCATGGAACGCCTCCCTTTCGCAGCGTAAAGCAACGCAGTGATTTGTGCTACATTGCATTACCCCATATTTTGAAACCATTCAAAAACGCGCAAAGTGGCTTTGCATGACTTCACACATATGAATTAGATGTTTGCGTCATGCATGTACCACATTGCGTGGTGCAAGCATGATGCAATGCTCTCATAAACATGCCCCTATATGTTTTGCAGTGGTTTCACATTCCATTGTCTGAATTTTTGCCCTGGTGCAAATTCTTCTGCTAAAGGAACTTAATCAAATATTGTGTGCTACTTCTGTTTTACACAAACAGCAAAATATTGTAAAATGGATTTTCCTTCTTTTTGCACCAAAAAACCCACTATGGGCCAGATGTAGGTGGCCAAATAGCGAGCGCTAACGCTGAAATTCGCAGAATTTCAGCGTTTGCGATCGCTATTTGGCAGCGAGCAATGTAGGTAAGTTGAAACCTACTAGCAAAATAAGGAATCGCAAAATTGCGATTCCTTATTTTGCTCTTGCATTTAAGGAATCGCAAATTACGATTCCTTAAATGCAATGTAAGTAGCACAAAAGAAAGTGCACTTTAGCCTTAAGGAATCGCTAATTACCACCAACTTCAAGTTGGTGGTAATTAGCGATTTCCTTTAAAAAAGCAGTTTTTTGCTTTTTTTTAAGTGCCATGTGGCACACATTCATGCCCTTAGGGCATGTATGTGCGCCACATGTGCACACATGCACATTTCAGGGGTGCAACAGGGTGTCCTTTTGGAACCCTGGCACCCTTGAAATTGCGCCCGCAATTTGCGAGTGCCTCTTGGTGACTCGCAAATTGCGGGAGCAATTCCTAGGAATGAATGGGAAGGTATTCCTTAATTGCGAATCGCAATTTGCGATTCACAATTAAGGAATATTAAGGAATCGCTAAAAATATTGCGATTCCTACCTACATGGCATTTTGCGATTCCTTAATAGCGATTCCCTAAAAATCGCTATTAAGGAATCGCAAACATGCATTTACCTACATCCTAAATCTCTCTGGGATCTAATCATAATACAAACTGATTACAAGCCTTTAGGGTGACTATTCCAATGGATGAACTTCATGCTGGACCATGGCTACTCACAGACGCTTCCAGCATAGATTGATTATCAAGAATCTTCCCCCTAATGGGCGATAACTTTATTGGTTACCATATATTGGGAGCCAGGAGTACATATTTTGATTCAGCAGAAGTGTGTGCTTCCTCCCAAAACATGTTTGCCCTCTATGCAGCTTGGATCATTTTGTTTATTTTTCAGCTGCCAGATCTTGAACTCCCAGAGGCAAGGGGCACACGCATTACATTCTAATTCTGTTAAAGTGTCTTAGATAACTAAATAATTCATGGTGTTTGTTTTTCTTTGGCAGCAGCACAGATGGGAGGAGAGCAGTCATTAATTTGAAGCTCCAGATGTAGTTTTGTGTTTCAGAGCCCAGGGGTACACAAATCTACATGGATCTTTAGGTCTGGCTGACAATGGAACTGCTGCCTGACCTTGAGTGATCAACAAAAAAGAGCTTTAAGAGTCCTACTGAGGGTGGCTTAGGCTTGCGCACATATTGGTTCCCGTGAGTACAGGACTGATTAGGCCAAATTTGTGTGCTTCCACTGAAAAGGCTATTGGTATTGAACTTTTTGGCTCGTAGCAGAGTTTATACTCAATACAGCAGGACTGAGTTGGTCATGGTGGTAAGCCAATGACCTTGGCTATAGGCCCTCTTGGAAATTATATTACTGATTCAGTGGGGTGAACCCATACTGAAGCAGCAACCACAATTCTTGTCAGGGTGAAACATACGCAAACTGCAAAATAATCTTTGCTTAACCCTCTGGTAGCTTGGCACAAAAGCAGTCAGGCTTAACTTTGAAGTGCTATATAAATACTTTACACATCAGCTACAGTAATAAAGTGAAAACACATGCAAGGAAAATCCTACACCAATTTAGAAAAATAGAGTTAATTTTAATAAATTATTTGAGACCAAACTGACAAAAATCCAATCAGCATCAGAACCAAATATATGCAGTTTTAAAGATTTAAGTGGAAATAGTGCCTAAAAACACAAAGTGCCAACTGGGGTTATCTGGTCGCACCAGACCAGGACAAAGTCACAAGTTCAGGCTGACCCTGATGGATCACAGCGCGGATACATGGATCAAGTTAGGCCTGCTGAACAAAGGACCTTAAATCCGAGTTGCAGAGCGTTGTGAGGTCCCACGTCGAGGATGCGTCGTGCAGCAGTGACTACAGAATCTTGTGTCTAGGATGTGTTGGGCATCGGAGGTTGATGGAGCAAGGACTCACAAATGAGACTTGCTCGGAGGCAATCTTCTCACAGTATTAATTTATTAAACTTTGTATGGTTCATACTAACAATTGCATACACGAACATAAGTAGAAAGGAAGCTTGCCTATGTGTTTAAACTAACAAATAACGCTTGTCTGTTCTAAAAATGGCCACTAAAGCGCAGGAATCTTTCTGCGCATGTGTCAACCATATCACGTGGTGTGACGTCTTTCTTTGCTTGGTGGGAAATTCTTGCTTCTGCGCAGTGTGTATTAAAATGGCTGCTTTATGTTTTCACGTGCTACAGCTTGCTCTCATGTTGCAATTAAACTGTGGTATTCTAATGCTATTAATGCGGGATAGAATTTATAAGTAAATGGGAATAGAGTAGAAAGAGTGGGTATACAGTGAAACAATTTATTTGTGATTTTAATATTTTCTTCTTTGACTTTTATTCGTTCGTAAATTGGGCCTGGGGTTGGTGAACTGAAACTCGAGAGACAATGGTTCTGCGCATGCGTCCTACACGGCTGCCCAGAGAAAAGGATGAAGTCAACCTGGACGTCGTCCAAGGCCGTGACCTGATGGCCAACACTGCTGTACCCATGATGTCCCTACTGAAAAGCAACAATTTATATGAACAATGTATAAACTTTTGTCGTGAGACGGGTGGGAAATAAAGCAAATGTATTAATTGTGATGGGCGGTATTTTAAAACAATGGGCTTAAAGAAATTGAACGAAATCAATATGGTGTGAGGATCAACCCCCTGTCCCTGTCCAATCAGAAGTAGTGGGCCCATATTTTTGCAACATTAATGGGAGGTACATGGGCGTAGAAGGGTATAATAGATATAGAATTAGTTAATTAGAGAGTCGAGACTAGACGCTGACAGACACAGAAGAGCAGGCGTATCGAACGAGCTGATTGCAGACTGAACCGCTGTCCAGAGAGGTCCTGAGGAGGGGGCGGCGGAGTCCATTAGAAGGAAGGCACAGGAGAATCGAGGAGAAGCGGAGTATCAGAGAGGGGAATGACGCAGGCGTTGTTGATAGAGAGGTCACCGGTCCTGTCCTGAATCTGGAGGAGGTCCTTGCTCTTCATCCTCCCTGGGTCCTATTTTCCAACTCCTTGGTCAAGGGGTTTGGTTCTCGTACTTTTAGGTAAATATAAAATGCAACCCTTAGTTGCGCTGCTGTCTCTATCTTCTCCTTTCTGAGGGACTGTCATTGAACAATAATTGATTATTATGCTTCATCCTTGATATACGATTAAGTATCATGTGGTTCTGTACTTTACTCTGCTAAATCTTTAGATAAACATTTTAAAACTTCCTGACTCAGTGATTATTTCAGGATTATGAATTGTAATGAATGACACTCATTTTAAACTTCCCAATTAACAGGGGGTCCATTGGTAAGTCATTACTCTTCAATCAGAAAAGTAATTGGTAGCAGGGATTTTGATAAAGAGTACAACTGACCCACCAGCGGAAATTACTAGCGTAGTATGAATGTATGGGCCCAAGTGAGTATTTGGTGTATGAATGCTCGTTGCTAGTAACCCGCTGGATCAGTTTTCTGGCTAGCAGAGGATGGTTCTGGTTGTACTTTGTTAATTGGGTAATGAGAATTGTACTTTTATGAACTAACATCCGTTATTGTTTAAAAGTTTGTTTTATGTTGTCCAGAATTCCCGGGAAAAATTGAATAGCGGATGGTAAATGGAAGCCATACTGCAGTGAGGTTATCTGTCAGGCAGAAATAGTACTGAAAAGTTAGGCAGGGCTATCAGTACTTGTTAGGGACTCTATGCGCATGAGTAATAGCAACAGGAATATGCTGGTGAAAATTTGATGTTATATCACCTAGAAAGGGTAACATTGAAGAAATAGCGGGTATTTCTGAAGCTTAAGTGAAGAGTAAACGGAAAGGTTTTACTCGTAGTGGATGTTTAGTAAACGGAAAGGTTTTACTAAGTATGAGAGAAACTATCTTTTCAATTTAGAGAAACTGGCACGATAGCGAATGTTTTCATGTTTTTAAAGAATTTTAATAAGAAGCGTAGAGAAAATAAAGATTTGCGTACGATTTTGTAAAGGGAGGGTCAGCTGCCGGAGAGGGAGCTGACGTCACAAAACGCCGCGCTGGGATTGGTTGACACAGCGGGTGTGGAAAGACTCTTGTAAAGGAGGGGTCAGTAGTCAGGAGTAGTACTGACGTCACAGGTACCGCGCTGAGATTGGTCGAAAACAGCAAGGGACAGAGAAGCGCAGATTGTAAAGGAGGGGTTGGCAGACAAACGTCACAAAAGGCCGCGCTAGGATTGGTTCCGAGATAAAAAGTTAGCTGAAATCTGATTGGTTGTTACCATAAAAGCTGAAATCCTAGTGGATAGTGGAGATTGTATGTTAAAACGTGATCCAACTTTAATAGGAGTTCGTCCGGATAGGAGATTCCTAGGCTTTGCAGAATATACTTTTATACATCGAGATTTACCCAAAATGTACGGAGAGAAGAGAAAAATGTCATTTCTACAAAAGATTAAGAATTATTTTAAAAAGGATAAACCAATCAAAACTAGAGAAGGAATTATCATTCCACCAGCTAAAACGCCCGCTTCATTCATGATGATGGAGAGAGGTTATCATACTTGCGTATGGTTAGAAAATTGGATAGAATATACCAAAAATGATGGAATATTAGCATTTCCAGAGAATGGTACTTTTAATGGGAGAATTCTTCAAAATTTGAGATTGAGGATGAATGATTTAGAACACAGACCTAGACTAACCCAATACGAAGCTTTAGAGGAGTGGGAAACTGAGGCATTTGAACGTGACTGATCGAGAAGTAATAGGGGTTATCGGGGATTTTTCCCTAGGTACCAAAATGAGTCAAGGGACGGTCAGATGAAACAGTGGAGAAGAGCAATGCTTACAGAGGGTCTGTATCCGATATTAATGGCAGAAGAATCGTTAGGGAGCAAATGCACAGAAAAGACAAAACACTTGACTAGATTTGGAGATTCTGAAGATGAATTTATGGAAGAGATATTAAAGAACCCACCACCATATCAGGAAGGGACAAGTGGATGCACCCCAAGTGCACCACTGTTAAGGACACCATTGGTACCACAAGTATTGCATGATTGCCCAGCTAGTAGGGTACTTCACGATAAAGAAAAGGAAGCCATAGATAAAAACAGAGCAGAATTAATACAGAAAGTAACACAATTGAGTGTTCATCCTGATTCACTAACCATACCTGGAACAATTGGTCCAGTGGTTCCCTTATATGGTGACAAAGTAAATTATCCCAAACCTCTAGTTATGCCCACACCTATGAATATTCCAAAACCTGAAGCAGTAGTAATGGTTGAGGATCACTTTAGTGATTGTGAATCTATGATTTTATTAATGGACTTGCCCATTCGAAAATCTGCAAATAGTACCCCCAGAAGAGCTACACCTGGTTGCTCAAAAGATGTAAACATAGTAACCTCCTCAGGAACCAAAAGTGCCACAGTAGTTACGCCAGAAGACTTAGAAAGGTGGGCACAAGGATCGGACAGACAGAGTTCACCCCCAAAGATCATGGACATTTATAAGTTAAAGGTTGAGTTAGAAGAAATGATAGCAGGAAATGTAGGGGTAGATCGCCTAAATACTTACGATGAAGAAGAACTATTGTTCGTGTGCAGAAGTATCACAAGAAATGTAAAGATATTCCATGAGAAATTAGCAGATTTAGCTCTGCAAATGGGAATTGAAATAGGGAAGTCAAAAGTATTACAGAAACCCTATAGAGCAGATTTTTCTGACAAAGATTTAGAAAACATGAATGCCTCTGGAAGGAAACTACAAGTAAAAGAATTGATGTCAGTTTTGCAAAAATGGGGAGATCTAGATAAATGGAAAGTTAGATGGACAAAGAAAAAGGAAGAGGCACGATACAGTAGAACCACTTCTGAATATTTAATGAAGGAAACAGGGAAAGCAGATCAAATGTACCTGATGCGAGAAGTTCCAGGAGGGGGTTATGTACATGTCCCATGGAGCAGACAGGATATTTTGTCATTTACAAATGATTTCCCAAAGTTGAGAGAAAAACCAATTGAATGGTACAAGCAGGTTGAGAGGTTTGTGAAAGTGTCAAAGGTATTGTTGAAGGACTTGGATGGTCTGTTTGACATAGTGGTACCTGCCGATTTATGGACCGATTGTAAAATCACACTTGATTGGCCAAGTGAAGAGTATCCTAGAGATCCAAAGACAGGTGCCCCATCAAGTGATGTCATGAAAAAGTATCAGCAGGTAATAACTTACCTGAAGGGAAAGATACCACCAAAAGAAACAGATTGGGTGAAAATAGACAGAACTACCCAAGAAGCCAGTGAATCGGTACACGCCTACTATGACCGTTTATTGCAGGTATTCAAGCAGTATAGTGGATTTGAGGATATTGGAGATAAAAATATGAGTCAGTTTGTTTACCGATTTGTTTATGGATTAAAACCAGAGATTTGTCAGATGATTAAGCAGCACATGTTGTGCTGGCAAGGGAAACCAATCGATGAAATCTTGAAATATGCAAAATATTGTGGAGATGACATTGAGGATAGGCACAAGAAATTGCAGGAGAAAGTAATGTGGGCTCAGGTACAAATGGCCGAGAAACAGGGAATTAACTTGGATAATCTAAGTGATAATCAGGGGAAAGATTCTGGAACGAATGGTGACACTGGGAATGGTGGAAAAATGAGAGGACGAATGAGCAGAGAAGAGGCTAAAAAGAAATTTACTTGTCATGGATGCGGAAAATTGGGGCATTGGAAGGATGAATGTAAAAAGATTCGGAATAATAATGGCCCAAATCAAAATTTAAATCCACAGACACAGAATGACTCACAGCAGGGTGTAAATCCTCAAAGTCAGTTGCCACCTGCACCTATACAGGGTAATGTAAGCAGAGCAAAGCACGGTACAGACGTTGGATATCAAGGAGGAAGTGGTAAGAATGATTATGTAACCTCACAATTTCTTTTACAGGACGACTTCTGTTCATATAGCCAATGACGGTGCCTAGGAGAGGGGGAGAAGGAATGCGTACTTGGCGCATCCTTACCGGTAGATCAGTCAGGTCCATATGTTGAAGGGAATGTGAAAGGTAATGATATTACTTTCCTTTTGGACACTGGTGCTACCAGGTCTACTGTGAGAACAGCAGACATCCCAGACCTTCGTCTCTCTGGAGAAGCTATCCAAGTGGTGGGTGTGGCTAATCGAAAGATTAGAACACCTCTTACTGAACCAATGGAAGTAAAAATTGGAAACTTTAGAGAAATGCATCAATTTGTAGTATGTGATTCCAGTCCAGTAAATTTATTGGGCCGAGATTTGTTGTGTAAAATGAACTGCACAATTTTCTGCATGCCCGATGGTGTGGCAGTACAGACCCCAGATGAAGACCTTGTATATAAGTTTATGATTGCAAAGCAAGGTACAGAAGTAGATGAGATGTTTTCTTTAATAACAAAAGACGACTTACCAGAAGAACTAAAAACTACAGTGAATTCCATGGTATGGGATTTCACAGGAAAGGAAGTAGGACTTATGGCCAAAATAGATCCAGTTAAAATAACTGTAAAGGAAGGTGCAATTTTTCCAAATACCAGACAGTACAAAATGAGTGCAGAAGTAAAAGCATGACTTATTGAAGAAATCAACCGAATGGTAAAACAAGACATATTAAAAGAAGTAATGAGTAGCCCTTGTAACTCACCAATAATTGGTTTGAAGAAACCTAGTGGAAAATATAGGATTGTTCAAGACCTGCGAAAAATAAACAAGATTGTGGAACCTTGTTGTCCTATAGTACCAAATCCTGCAGTAATTCTATACCAGATTCCTTGGAGTGCAGGATGGCTTACTGTGATTGATTTATGCCAAGCATTCTTTTCAATACCATTGCACCCAGATAGTCAGTATCTTTTTTCCTTTAAATTTGAGAACAAAGTCTATGTATGGAATCGTGTTCCTCAGGGGTATACGGAAAGTCCTTCCATCTTCAATCAGATATTGAAAAAGTGCCTAGAGAAACTAGTGATGCCAGGAAGCTCAGTCTTAGTACAGTATATAGACGACTTACTAGTGGCATCTAACACCAGAGAGGACTGTGTTGTTGACTCTATTGCATTATTAAATCATTTAGCTGAAGAAGGGCATAAAGTTTCACCTGAAAAGTTGCAGTTTTGTACAACCGCAGTTAAGTATCTAGGACACCAAATTGAGAGGGGAAAAAGAAGAATAACTTCTGAAAGAGTAAAATTAATAAAGAAAATGCAAATGCCTGTCTCCCAACGAGAAGTGAGAATGTTCCTGGGAATAGTAGGTTATTGTGAACAATGGATACTAGGATTTTCTCTGCTAGCAAAGCCATTAATCCAAATGACGAAAAAGAAAGCAAAAGACCCAGTTGAGTGGGATGATGAGAGCGTAGGAGCTTTTGTAAAATTGAGAAATGCTTTGTGTGCAGCACCTGCCCTAGGCATGCCTGATTATAAAAGAAAATTTGCGTTATTCTGTCATGAGAGAGAAAATTGTGCACTTTCAGTCCTAACTCAGAGACATGGTTTGGACAGACGTCCTATAGCATATTTTTCTGCTACATTAGACCCAGTGGCGGCCGCATTGCCAGGCTGCTTAAAAGCAGTAGCGGCTACATGTCTGAGCATTGAGCAAAGTGAATCAATTGTAATGGGACATCCTGTTAAAGTGTTTGTTCCACATTCAGTTGTAATTCTGTTAACAAGAACCCGAACTCAGCATCTTACTCCTAGTCGGCTGACTAAATATGAGAGAATAATCTTAGGTGCTGAAAATGTGACCATTGTAAGGTGCACAATAGTAAATCCTGCTACCTTACTACCAGACCCATACCATGAGGAAGTTAAAGACGATGAAGAGGAACATGATTGTTTACAAGTCACAGAATTGTGCACAAAACCACGTCCTGATATCCAGGAACTACCACTCAGGAAACCAGACAGAGAGCTGTTTGTTGATGGTTCGTGCCAAAGGCATGAAGATGGTAAACTAACTGCTGCATATGCAGTATGTGAATTAACTGGAATAGTCGAAGCATCCTATTTACCAGGAGTAAAATCTGCACAAGTAGCTGAATTGATTTCTTTAATAAAAGCCTGCAAAATTGGGAAGAATCAAAGAGTAACTATATTTACAGATAGCCAATATGGTTACGGGGTTGTGCATGATTTTGGCCAACTATGGATGCAGAGGGATTTCATGACTTCTTCAGGATCCCCCATTAAAAATGGACAGTTCGTAAAAGAACTGCTGGATGCAATACAATCACCAAAACAATTGGCTGTGGTGAAATGTGCCGTACACCAGTCAGGAGATT
The DNA here is from genome assembly GCA_963921515.1 of Calotriton arnoldi. Classification (NCBI taxonomy): domain Eukaryota; kingdom Metazoa; phylum Chordata; class Amphibia; order Caudata; family Salamandridae; genus Calotriton; species Calotriton arnoldi. The sequence goes on along the minus strand of CAWUFW010006592.1, from coordinate 877,852 downwards.
ACTGGGTGGTAGTCGGTAATAGATATGAGGATTTGGTGGCTCAACACTGTGCTAAAAACAGGTTGTCAGTTAATAAAAGGGTTGAAAGAATGGGAATCAGCTGCCAACTTATGCTGTATGCACCTCCTGAAACATGGAATGATGTAAAACGATTACAAGATGATGCTGAGGAGAGTGAAAGAAATGCATGGATTAAAATGGGATGTTCTCAAAGGGCAGAAGACGATGTATGGATTTTTTCTGATGGCAGACCAGTCATGCCCGACTGTCTGATTTCACAAATGGCCAGAATGTATCATGGAGACAGACATGTAGGGAGAGATGCAATGATTAGGCTCTTCAGACAAAACTGGTACAATCCAAGGTTTAGGGCTGTAGCAGAGAGCCTTTGTCAGAGATGTTTAACTTGCCAAATGCATAATCCCGGAAGAAAAACAATAATTGGTTTTGGGAAAATAGGAAAGGCCGAGGGTCCATTTGTGAGATTACAGCTTGATTTTATCCAGTTACCACCATGTAGAGGACTGAAATACGTACTTGTCATAGTGTGTCTGTTTTCAAAGTGGGTGGAGGCTTACCCTACCAGGAGGAATGACAGTATTACAGTCGCAAAGTTGTTGCTACGAGAACTCATTCCTAGGTTTGGTTTCCCAGTAACTTTGGAATCAGATAGAGGAAGGCACTTCAACAGTGATGTGATTAGAATAATCTGTGAAGCATTCCAAATTGAGCAAAAACTGCACTGTGCATATCGTCCAGAGGCTTCTGGAGTGGTTGAACAAATGAATGGCACAATAAAATCCAGACTGGCAAAAATGTGTGCATCAACATCGCTAGATTGGCCGGTTGCATTGCCACTTGTCTTGATGGGACTCAGAAGCATTCCTGATAGAAATACCGGATTGAGTCCGCACGAGATAATCATGGGCAGAGCAATGAGACAAGCACATGTTCCTACAAATAAACTGCTGAATATAACTGATGATATGGTTCTGGATTATTGCAAAGGATTGGCTGACCTAGTGCGTTCTGTCTCTCACCAGGTTGGGGAAGACGCAGTTTCCAGGCAGCCTGAGCAAGAGCATGATCTGAATCCCGGAGACTGGGTGGTTGTGAAGAATCACACGAGAGAAACGAGTCTATCACCCAGGTGGGACGAACCTCGTCAAGTCATATTAGTTACAAATACAGCATTACAGTGTGCAGGATTTCCTAATTGGATTCATGTAAGCCGCACCAAAAGAGTACCAGACCCTGAAGAAGAAAATCCTCAGACAACATCGATCACTGAGGAAGCTGAAGGTTGCCCAGCTGAAGAATCTCAGGAACAAGATTCGAGGGAAGCTGAAGAAGAACAACCGAGCACAAGTCAGGACTGGATACCAGTGGTGGAAATTCCTGAAGTTTACCACAGAACAAGAAGTCAAGCAAATTTAGAAGAAATTGAAGATCAGATAGGTGAAGAAGAAACAGCTCAGGAAGAAGAAGAAATAATAAGAGAACCTGAACAGGATCAGATAGGGAGAGGAAATCGGGCTCAAATAAAGAATGAATCAACAAATTTTGAGCAGGGACAGACAGGTTTAGAAGAACGCGGTCAGGCTGCAGAAGTACAAAGTGCAATAAGCCCTGATCAGAACCAGTTAGATCCAGAAAAATACACAGAAGAAGAAGATCAGGAGAATCACGAACATGAAGACATAAATCAAGAACAAGGTCAGTTATTAGAAACTCACAGTGGAGCTGCGGAAGAGAAACCAATAAGACCTGAAAAAGAACAAATAAGAGAAACTGAAATTGAAGAAAACCAAACTGTGCCACAACCTGAAAATAAACGAACTACTGAAGAAGAAATAAAGAGTAAAGAGACAGCACAAGCAAAGAAAACTAGGAAAGGTGATCATTGGCCTAGGGTCATTAAAAGGGTAAAATACCACATAACAACCAGAAGTGAAGATCCAGAACAAGTAAACGAAGTGACAAGCCAAACAGGACAAGAAAGTAGAACTGAAAAACGAAGAAGCAAAAGACTGAAACTGGTGAACAACAAATTTAAAGGTCCTGATTGGACTTATATCATCCTTGAAGACTACGAGAGCTCAGAGTCAAGTGAAAGTGGTGACGAAGGAACCAGTGCGGAACTGACTTATGAGAAAGAAACAAGACCACCTTGATATCGTAAAGAAATTTGAATAAAGATAAGAAGAGCTATCTTCCTTGTCAAAAATGCCTGACGATAGAGTTACTGGGAGATCAAAACAGAAAAGTTGTAAAAGATGCTGTGCAATATGCATATATAGTTTGGTAATGGTACTTGTAGTATGGTTAGTTCTAATCGTAGCAATTCCCTACCTTCTGATTACGGACAAAAAGATTAACAACTAAACGAAGGGAAGGATAGATAACTTGAAAAGTGATGGAGTAAAATTAGAAGCAACAGATGAATCAGAATTTCATCATGAAGTAACAGATAACGACACTAGTTTAAATGTTTTTACAAAATTATTGTTTCAATATGTAGATACCATGGAAGTTAGTGATTGTTATGTCTGTATGAAGTTACCCGAGTCAGTAGCAGAAGGGTTAACATATCACCACTTGCCATTAACTTATGGCATATCATGTAGTGTATTGACTAGTTTATTTTATAGAACAGGGAGACTTCAGTATTATTATTCAAATATAGATGTGATATTTTCTGAGGTTCCTATTCGAAAGAATATGAATCCAGTGCTTTGTAGTCAAGATGCACAGTTTATGGGAGAATATTTCCTAACAATGAAATCGATAGATATAACACATGCACATAGAAGCAATCTAACATGTTCATTACATGAAGAAGAAAAGATATTTTTGAATCTAGTAGAAGATAGAAGACAAGATTTTCAAAGGAAAGCTTCTGGGCATAAGGCTCAAATGCCACCTTGGGCTGAGAAAGAAGGGAGTTACACACCTGGCAAGGCTCAAGCTGCTATGGCTCTGGATTTTGTAAAGACAGGGAAAATTTGTCTACATAGGTTAAAGACTGATTATAACAATATTTTCATCGGTACCAGTGAGTGTGAACACAATTTCTTAATTCTTGGAGGTTGGGGACTCAAAGGAGGAACAGATTCAGTTTTTCCTGGAATCTATTATGTGTGTGGGAATAAGGCTTACTTTAGGCTTCCTGCACGGTGGTATGGAAGTTGTTACTTCGGAATAGTATTCCCAAAGATATACCACGTAAAAAGAAACACTGGGAGCAATGAAAATGATGGTGAATTAACCCGTAGTAAAAGAGCTAGTTTTTCAGAAATTGTAGGTGATATATTTGGTGCATTGATACCTTCAGTGGGAATAATTCTGAACTCAAGGAAAATATGTAAATTATCTACAGTGGTTGATCGTTTATCAACGGATACTGCTGGAGGATTTCTAATGATTAATGCGGAGATGGTTGCGATTAGATCTATGGTTATGCAAAATCGACTTGCTCTTGATATTATATTGGCAAAAGAGGGTGGTGTCTGTAAATTATTGAAGACGAAACACTGTTGCACTTACATACCTGATAAAAGTGCAGAAATCGGAACATATATACAGAATATAACAAAACTTGAGAAGGAACAAAAACCACTGGAAGTTGATAGTGTATGGGAAAGATTGACAAATAGTATTACGTCAATTGGTACCTGGTTTGCTAATATAGGGAAAGGACTTATAGGTCAAATATTAGTACCTTAGCAGGGATAGCAATAATAGTACTGTCAATAATAATATGGTGCAAATGTTGTAGAAAGAATGAATCGTATAATATGACAGGAAAAGGAAAGAAGCGAAAGTTTGACGAAATTGAACTAGAAGATTTGAGAAGCGAATTGTACAAGAAACTGAAAGGGGATGTAAAAATAGAAAGTGTAAAAATGAAAATGAAACTATTTTATGCTAAAAGTTGGCATCTGGTTGTGGGTAGTGTTTCATGGCTCAGAAACGCCATCAGAGAGGGGATTGATGGAGCAAGGACTCACAAATGAGACTTGCTCGGAGGCAATCTTCTCACAGTATTAATTTATTAAACTTTGTATTGTTCATACTAACGATTGCATACACGAACATAAGTAGAAAGGAAGCTTGCCTATGTGTTTAAACTAACAAATAACGCTTGTCTGTTCTAAAATGGCCGCTAAAGCGCGGGAATCTTTCTGCGCATGTGTCAACCATATCACGTGGTGTGACGTCTTTCTTTGCTTGGTGGGAAATTCTTGCTTCTGCGCAGTGTGTATTAAAATGGCTGCTTTATGTTTTCACGTGCTACAGCTTGCTCTCATGTTGCAATTAAACTGTGGTATTCTAACGCTATTAATGCAGGATAGAATTTGTAAGTAAATGGGAATAGAGTAGAAAGAGTGGGTATACAGTGAAACAATTTATTTGTGATTTTAATATTTTCTTCTTTGACTTTTATTAGTTCGTAAATTGGGCCTGGGGTTGGTGAACTGAAACTCGAGAGACAATGGTTCTGCGCATGCGTCCTACACGGCTGCTCAGAGAAAAGGATGAAGTCAACCTGGACGTCGTCCAAGGCCGTGACCTGATGGCCAACACTGCTGTACCCATGATGTCCCTACTGAAAAGCAACAATTTATATGAACAATGTATAAACTTTGTCGTGAGGCGGTGGGAAATAAAGCAAATGTATTAATTGTGATGGGCGGTATTTTAAAACAATGGGCTTAAAGAAATTGAACTAAATCAATATGGTGTGAGGATCAACCCCTGTCCCTGTCCAATCAGAAGTAGTGGGCCCATATTTTTGCAACATTAATGGGAGGTACATGGGCGTAGAAGGGTATAATAGATATAGAATTAGTTAATTAGAGAGACGAGACTAGACGCTGACAGACACAGAAGAGCAGGCGTATCGAACGAGCTGATTGCAGACTGAACCGCTGTCCAGAGAGGTCCTGAGGAGGGGGCGGCGGAGTTCATTAGAAGGAAGGCATGGGAGAATCGAGGAGAAGCGGAGTATCAGAGAGGAGAACGACGCAGGCGTCGTTGATAGAGAGGTCCCCGGTCCTGTCCTGAATCTGGAGGAGGTCCTTGCTCTTCATCCTCCCTGGGTCCTATCTTTCCAACTCCTTGGCCAAGGGGTTTGGTTCTCGCACTTTTAGGTAAATATAAATGCAACCCTTAGTTGCGCTGCTGTCTCTATCTTCTCCTTTCTGAGGGAACGTCATTGAACGATAATTGATTATTATGCTTCATCCTTGATATACAATTAAGTATCATGTGGTTCTGTACTTTACTCTGCTAAATCTTTAGATAAACATTTTAAAACTTCCTGACTCGGTGATTATTTCAGGATTATGTATTGTAATGAATGTCACTCATTTTAAACTTCCCAATTAACAGGGGGTCCATTGGTAAGTCATTACTCTTCAATCAGAAAGGTAATTGGTAGAAAGAGTACAACAGACCCACCAGCGGAAAATTACTAGCGTAGTATGAATGTATGGGCCCAAGTGAGTATTTGGTGTATGAATGCTCGTTGCTAGTAACCTGCTGGATCAGGAGGTTCAGAGGAGCTGAGGGGCTGTAATGCGAAGTCCTGCTTCAAGGATGCATCACGCAGTGGGGGTTCCGAGAAGCTGCGAGCCTATGTGTCTGGGATGCGTCTCGCAGTGGTGCTTCCAATGCGAGGCTGCAAGATAATGCGTTGTGCTGTATCAGCTCTGCCAAAGAGACCACCGCTGGGCTGGCAGAGCATCTTCAGGCCTGCTTTCAAAGGTCCAGGACTGGAGTGGCACCACTTGAGGGGGCAAGAGTCACAGCAGGCAGAGTCCAGGTGCAGGGTTTAAGGTAGTTGGTGTCTTTTCTGTCCCTGGGGCTCTGATCAGGAGGTCAGCAGACTAGCCCTTGGAGTCACGCTGGTAGTCCTGGGTTCAAAATGCAGGTCCAGTCCTCCTCACTCAGACAGCAGGGCTGAAGAGTATCAGTCCTTCTTGCACAGCATCACAGCAGTCCTTCTGATTCTTCCACAGGTCCAGAGATGTACTGAAGTGTTGGGTCTTAGGGTCCAACACTTATACCTGGTGCCAGCTTTGAAGTAGGAGAAGGTTCTGAAGGTTTCTGGGTTTTGAAACAAAGAACTATCCCGCACTAATAGACAATTTGGCAGCCGCCTGCAGAGCAGCAGCTACAGCTGATGAAAAGAATTTGACAGCACTAATATGGGACAATGAGAGGTAACAGACTGTGATTACCAAATAATATGCCCTGCTGTCCAAGGGTGGCTTAGGGGCCCCAAACTAAGTGTATTAGACGCTGTGACCCAATTACAATGCTCGACGCACTGGTTAGTGGGAGAAGGCATGTCAGAGCTTGGACATTGGTTCAGGGGCTCATCTCACCTTAGGTACTGAGATGGATATTTGGCTCTATGGCGGTGGTCCCTAACTGGGTGGGAACATCCTCATGTGGGCAGCCAGGACCTGCTGGGGAAATTATACCACAATGCGTGGTAGACAGACCCCCTATGTACTGGGCCTGCCACTCCGGGTGAAGCCTGACTGCTCTGCACTCCAGCTGCGGTACGATGTAGCCCAATGGACAGAGGCGGGCCTCACCACGTGGGGGGATCTTTTTAATTACAAAGTTCTATGCTGCTCTGAGGGCCTGATGGATGAGTATGGAATTTTACTGGGATCTTTTCTACTCTATGCTGCCCTCACGCCTCATTTGTACCGGGTCTGGCATGAGACACATGATGAACCAGTGTCTTCCCAATTTTTGCAAACATTACTCACACTTGGTCGGACTAGATGGGCTATTACCTGCCTCTATAGTACTATACGCAGTGATAGTGGTGTGCTGTTCCAAGCTCTGAGCGCCTATTGGGAGGCTGTGCTGGATGTGACACTTTCAGACAAGAAATGGACACAGTACATAAGGATAGTTAAAACTACTTCCTCTAACTCTAGACTTAAATACACCAAATTCAATTATTTACACTATACTTAACTCACTTCCAAACGTATAGCCTGAATGTATCCGGTCTCTGGGGCTGCTCAGCTGATGTTACAGAATTCGTCCATATGGTATGGGACTGCTCCTCTATCAACGCCTATTGGGATGAGATACTCTCTCATATCTCATATGCACTGTGTTACCACCTGGTGAAATATGTAGTACATTGTTTATTAGGTCTCACTACCCGCTCCAGTGAACTTAAGTCATCCAACAAATTCATTGATCTGGCTCTAATTTTCATCAAGCGGCGGATTGCCAAGTCCTGGAAGTTGCCTCCCCCCTTACAGCTGTGGCTTTCAGGTTTACACTCTAGTATATTGGCTGAGTAGGACATGCTCCGCAAAGCCAGTATGGCTCATGATGAAGCTGTCTCACCTCCTGACTGGGAAAGATGCCTAACTGATGGAGACCAAATCAGATGAGAGGCCACCATGAACCCCTGGATGCACTGCAATATATCTATCATTATATATTTATTTTTACAATCACTAGCTGGAAGCCCTGGAGGTGTTTCTCCATCCTTTCTGCTGCAAACCCACACCACCATGGTATCCTGCTCTTACCGTCCCGGCGGTGCACTCTGATGGCTCCTCGCTCTCCGTACCTCCCCCCTTGCTCTTTCCCCTCCCTCCCAATGCTGGAGTCCCCCCGTGGGGAAGCGGGGGGAGCTCCCCCAAATGTGTGCCCACTGTTGCATACCTATGACCATTGGAGGTTTATTGTTCATGTTTCCTTAACTACTTAATCTTTCTGCTATTTAGCACCACACCATGGCATGTGCAGAGTGGAGAATGTCACACATGATGCAGAGGCACCTCCCCCACACATATGGTTTTATGTATGCCATACTCAAATAGGTGCTCAATGTATCAGACTGTACACTGTGTAATGGGGAAGAGAAGGGGTGAAAGTCCCAGAGATTGCCCGAGCTCATTAATGGGAGAAATCAGGGTGCTCAGACGACCCTTTGAATGGGATAACCCTAACTCATTAAACAATAATCCATAGGAAGTTGTAGGACAGAGCTGAGTATCAATATCTTGTATTGTTTTATAATTTGCATATGTTCTTGTAATCAAGAAGTCTTGAGTTTGAGCAAAGTAATTTTTTTATCCTTATCGTTGAACAAGGTTCTAACGTTTGTGAGCCATGTCATGTACAGACACATGTGTTTCGCCCCTTCTCGGTGCACAGGCCTGGGGATTTCTCCAGGCTGGTATCATGGGCAACATAAAGTACAACAAAAGACAACAACTTTTTGTACTATAGGTCATGTCAAGAGCAAAGCAGACGGGAGAGAGAGCCAAAAAAGAGAGGAAAAGAAAAAAGTATTCAACACCAGAGGATAGGGTCCAAGGGTGTAGGGAATATTTAACCGGTTAACTGCTTCGAACGTTCCGCGCCAGTGCGGAACGTTCTATTAAGCGGGCGGGGCCGCGTCGGCCAACGGACGTGCGCAGCACTACCGAGGTAGTGCTCGCGACGGCCGTTGGCCGACAGAAGCACTTAACGGGTTAAACAACATGTTGTGGTGTAGCAAGAGCCCAACCCAGAAAAAGTATTAAAAAAATAATCATTCAATGTTGAAGGATAAACCAAAGATTTCATCATGTAGTACAGTATAGTGGTCGGTATACAGGCAGTGTAACGGGTCCGGATACACACAGTGCATTGGGGCACAATCAGAAGTATGGAATAAAGACCAAAATTAGCAAATGTGTATTTCAGTATCACATTAATATGTATGAATGAAACAGGTAGCATAGGGGGGCATACAGTTCCAGCAGGTCGCATAAGTACAGCATATTTGGATCCAGCTGTGAATTTCCACACAAATCAGGGAATAAAACTCAAGTTGTGGTAAACCGTAAAATAGAACCAGGTCCGTGATACCTAGGTCGAGGTAACGCAGAGAGTGGGAGGTGCAACTAGGCATGCATATCGCGCTTTGTATCAGACTCCTACCGGAGAAGCAGTAAGAAAAGGAGAGGGTCAAATACGCAGCCCGGAGTCACAGAGTCTGCAATGAAAAGGGCCAGACAGGACTGAGGCTAGAGTAGTATAAACACTCGCTCGGAGAAACCCCGAGTACAGAGACTAAAATAGGTCAATGTACAGGGGCAGTCAAGTTGTAGTGTGATCGTCGGGAGGTCGAGGTAGTCAGGTAGATCCACAAAGTGTGGCAAGTATCTGAAAGAAAGTGTGGGCAAGACAAGCTTGAGTAAAAGGTAGCGAGGTCACTCGGTAAGCGACCTGCATGGAGAGTCTCAGTCTCCCGATGCGGTCAGGGGAGCAAAGTTGCACAGCGTCCCGGTGGTAGTCCGTAGCTCGAGGCTGAAGCCTTCTCTGGTTTAAAGCTGTGGGAATGGGGGTTTGGGGTCAGCCGAGCGCAGGGAGGTCTGCCCCCCCCGGCATTTTGGGAGGGGTTGGGCTGGCCAGGCGACGGATATTTTATAAGGTGATAGCCCAAAAGTATCCCAATCTATAAGGGCCAGCGGGATCCGCTCCCAGCCACCATTTTAGGTTTGGTGACCTGGTGGCTGGGAGCAGTAGTAGGGCAGTTAGTTTTTTGCGCTGTGCGACAGATTTTGTTCAGCGTTTCTGCAGGAGTATAATTAGGTAGTCTTACCATGGAAGACTTCCGTGTCCCCGAGGCTATGCAGCTTCTGAGTGAGGCTGGGCGGCTCGACTTGTTGGTGGTGCCAGGAGCGTTGGGCCCGTCGCGCCCACCTCGGCGGGCGTTGATGGGAGTGGCTGCAGCGGTGGTGGCATGTACTGCTCCTAAGAGGTCGAAAATAGAAGGGGTAGATGTTAGCGGCCGCTCATATGCTAGAAGAGCGGCCCCTGGCTCACCCGTTCAGTTGGAGCCTCAGTCAGCGTCTGAGGCTCCGGTACCGGTGGATGGGGGCGGGGCCTTTTCGGGCCAGCGGGGGCAATGCGCGCATGCATCACGAAAGGGAAGGAAAAGGAACAAGTTGCAGCGCGGTGCCGAAATTAAAGCACACGTGCATACCCCGTTCAGCCTGTGTGTGGGGAAGAGACGGCTAGGGTCAATGCAGAGGCGGGCAGTGACCCAACGGTGGTCGACGGGATACCTGGGAGGGGAATTACGGGAAGAGGGTAGAGTGGCCTCATGGGATTGGGGGATTTTGCTGCGGGGGGGATTGGAACTACATGGGGGTATTTGAGCTCAGAGACTCTGACGATGGGGAGGAGGAGGACATCCCTGGGGATTGGGAGCCAGCGAGGGGCACTCAGGCGTGGGAGGAGTTGGATATATTCACCTCATGGAACGAAGAGGTGAGGGGCCTAGATAGAGTGGGACAGGTGGATGCTTATCTAGCCTGGGGGGGTCACTGGCTGGGGGGAAGTGGTATGGGAGCCAGGAAGGGGAGGGCCGGTGAGGGAGCAGGGGCTGAGTTCCAGCCAAGTGTTGGAGGGGCCTGGACGGAACCGGGTGCAGGGCCCGGCATTGGCGTATATTGCAGCCATGCTGGACTGGAGTGGGGATGAAGAGGGAGGGGCCAGTGACAGTGAAGCGGCCGGGGGTCATAAAATAGGAATAGAGAGGGCAGAAAGTGGCACACGCCTAGGTAAAAAGAGGAGACTAGAGCAGAAGGGGGTTTTCCTTAGGCCCAGCACACCAGACCAAACCTTTGTTTTTCAGGTGGAGGATCTATGCGCCGGGACAGACTCGGCAGAGCTGGGAGCGGCTTACTGGCGCCGAGGAAAAGGGAGAGTGGAGCCTAGAGCAGCGTGCCCGTTACAGACGGGGGAACCCTTCGTGGCCAGCATATGTAGGCCCAGAGCGACCTCGCTGGCCCCAACACTCGGCAGTGGTCTGCGGGGACAAAGGAGAGCAAGAACAAGCGGACAGTGGGGCCGGCGGAATACCGGCGGGTGCAGTCAATACCACCCGGAGCAGGAAGGGGGTCTAGTAGGGATAATAAGGTGGAGACAACTGTCGAATGGCAGGAAGTGCTGGGACGAGAGGAGTTAGATTTTGATGACGAAAACCTGGAAGAAGGCGAGTTACGTGAGGTAGAAGACGGGGCAGGGGGGGACAGATTAACGTTTCTAATAGCTTGTTTCAGATACCACAGAAGGCGTCAGGGTTTGCGGGGAGGCCAGCAAAGACATCGGTTAGCGCAGGGCCACTGGCGAGGTGGACTGCAACTACACGGACACCCTCCTTGGAGCCAGGTAAGGCCAAAGGCGCGAAAGAAAAAACGGTAATGGTGTCGGTTGGCATTGGGGGGGAGGGACAAGAGGGTGAAGGGGGTAAGTTACGGAAAGGTAGGTATGTCACAGACATAGGTGTGGGCACAGACGACAGGAGTAGCGCAGGGGGGAGCAAAACCAAGAAGGACATAGGCATAAGTAAAGCAGGCAAGGAAGGCGAATTAACTGAAGAGAGAAAAGAAAAACCGGAGAGCAAAGAATTAAAGATTAAAAAACTCCCATATATGGGTGTGACTAAACCGCTGGGGGAACATTTTGATGCTAACCACTAAAGAGCGAATTTGGAAAGGGGAATATGTTGAAATGCTTAAGCTGCTGCATAGAGAGGTGCGAGCGAAGGAAGGTGTAGGATCTGCTTCACATGGGTACCCCCACTTTCTGCTGATGCTTCACTGTTTTTCGACTTTAGTCTGCCTGGGGCCCTGCTAATCAGAACCCCAGCCTAGCTGCTTCCTCTCTAAAATGGTTTCCATGTAATTCTTTGATTGGAATCTGGAGTGCCTTTATAAGTCCCTAGTATATGGTATACTATGTACCCAGGGCATAGGTCCCCCAGAGGCCTGCCAGGGGCTGAAGCATGTATTATGCCACCCCTGGGAGGCCCTCCAAAATGACACCACAGGCCTGCTACTGCAGCCTGGGTAAGGTGGTGCATGCACCCCTTACAGTGGTATAGGCTACCTATATCACTACCATTGCACACACATATAAACCTATAAGTCACTCCTATGGCAGGCCTTACCAATCCTAAAGGCAGAGTGCTTGGTTTTTATGTGAGAGGGTGCCCCTGCATGAGCAGAGCCCCTCTGCAGCGGTCAAAGTCAATCCTCTGATGCTGTTTGTGGTACAGCCTGACCATATACTTCAAGTGCATTATATCCTCGCGGTAGAATGCTAACTTTGACTGGCTGCACCAAAACATGTTGTGTTTGGTGTCAAATACCTTGAATACTACCTCCCGCCAGTCCTGGCGGTGGGGGTAGCATTCCACCCTTCTAGAGGGAGAGACATGTACCCACCGGCCTGCCCGGTATTAACTTCACAGAGCCCTGGCATCACAAAATGGATGCCGCTGCCACAGACACAGGTCTGGCCTCCTGATGCTGACTGAAACTCCGGCAGGGGAGGCCTGGACAATAGGTTTCTGTCGCAGGAGGGTGTAACCACCTCCCAGACAGGACAATGTGTATTGGGGCTGGGCGGGAGCACTCTCTGGTGCTTTGAAGTCCTGCACTGGGGGCACATTTGGTGTCCCTGTGCATATGCCAGTTCAAACCGGTTGCAGGGGCTACCTGCCCCTGCTCTGGCGCGAAACTGGACAAAGGGAATGGGTGTAACCACCCCTCTTCCCTGACCCTCCCATAGGTGGGTCCCCAGAGTATGTCCAACCCCTAACTTAGTATAAGCATGGGACCCCAGTCCTTAGGGCTTTAGATATCCCTGGATGAAACTCTGCAACTGAATCCTGGAACTTCGACGCTCTACTCAAGATTAGAGGACTGAAGAATCTCCCTTGGGGTCAAGGAGTGACTCCCCTGCTTGGCAGGCACCTAAGAAGCAATTGTCCGGTCTGCATCGCTGAAGCTCCCGCCGTACGCCGAAGTCTTTGCATCACCAGAGTAGATTTCCAGACTTTCCCGAGGCTGCCCTGAGACCCCAGCGAAGCTGAGGCACGTAGCTGTCGTGGGTAACGTGGAACCGTGACCCCTGGACACCGAGAACTTTTGCAAGTGCATTCTCTTCCTGGTCTCCCACAAAGTTGTGCTTTGGGCTCCAAGTAGCCCCCGCCTCCAGCACCGACTGCACCGAAGATCACAGGCCTCCACTCCACGAGTGTCCTGTGAGCCAGCTCCAAGTGCGTCCACTCGAGGCTCCTTCGCGGTCGCTAGTCCATTGGCTAGTGGGCCCTCCCGAAGGCAACTCTTCTTCTGCTTGGGCTTTCCTGGTTGCTCCAGACGTGCCCTGTCTTACCCTTGCTGGGTGAGTCCCCCAGACCTTGCTGGTCTGCATCAACGTCCTTTCTTCATTTCCACGTGACTTGCCGTTGCCAAGGCGTGTTGGGTCCAATCCGGTCGCCGACACCGCAGCAATCGACAGACGTTGTGGGACAGCTCGAAGCCAGCTCCTGGCTGTCATCGATGCCTCCTGGACCTCGTGGCTGAAGAGTCAAGACGACCGCCAACCTACCTGAAGCACCCGACATCGGTGGGCATCTGCTCATCGCCTTCCTGGTCACTGGCTAGTGACCCAGACTCTGTCCCCTCTGCTTTCAGGTTCTTCAGATCTTCTATCCAACCTTGGATCCACCCGAACACTTTCGACTTGGCCGCCAGCAGCACTTTGTAGCAGATCGCCATTGAAAACGACGACGAAACCCGACCCCGAAAGTCACCTATGCACCCGGCTTCCCTGGGTGAGGTAACTCGAGTACTCCGGTGCTCCCGTGGGTATTGACTTAGAACAGCCTAGTTCTAAAGGGGTTTGCTCCAAGTCTTCCTCTAAGTGTCTTTTTCTTTAAAACTCCAACCGCGACATTCCCCATAGAAGTTAACGGCGATTCGCGGCTGTGTTCCCACACTGCACGCGTCCCCCGTGGGTCCCCTGTGTCACTACCTTGGGTGGTTCCTTGTGGTCCAAGCACTTCTACAGGCTCTAGGCCTTGTGTCTAGTTCAGTCGTGGTTCTTATACCACTTTATTGGTATATGGATTGGTACGCCCCTAGGGCTCAAACGTGTATTTGTGCTATTACTGTTGATATTTGACTTGCAACTTATGTACTTCGAACTCTAGCCTCCTAAAGAGACTAGAGGGGTGTGTTTAAGACTAAATACATATATTTTAAATATATACCTGGTGTGGTCCTCTTTCATTTGATCACTCAAGAGATTATAGACTGGTAAAACAAGCTGCTTTACATTCCTTCAAGACTTAGCCTGAAGGCTGCTCTCCATAGCTACCACTAGGATAGCTTTCAATAAAGGTTGTCTTTAACCTATCTCCAATAAGGGGTTGTTTGGACTGGTGCAAGGTGCCCACTATAATTAGTGGACAGCATATATCAGGCCAACTTCTCACAGAAGGGTCGAAAGAAGAGGAATACGAACTGGCCAAGCGGCCGAGGGTCCCTTTGACAATAGAGAATTGGACAGCAGCATTTTTGATAAATGCGAGTGTTTATTGCGAAAAATATCCAGAGCGTTGCTTAGCGCTATTTAAATACATGGATGTGATTCGAAAAGCTCAAATTACAAGGGGTGGATACGATTGGGCGCAATTTGATGAAGAGTTTAGAGCACGCATGGCATGAGACCCGGAAGCTGAATGGGGAGAGTTGGACACTGATTTGTGGCAACACACCATGGGGGCGGCAAAAGGGGGTAAAACCATCTTTACAGCCAGTGGTCTCCCAATACTTTACCGGCCCTTTCAGGGGAGGCCCACCCGGGGGTGGGAGTACTGGAAGAGGGCAGACAGGAGCAGGGGGGGCCTGTTGGGATTTCAACAAGTGTCTGTGCACTCGAGAGTTTTGTAAATTCCGCCATGAATGCTCGAAGTGCAGGGGTCGACATGCGTTGGTCAACTACATTGGGGCAGGAGGGGGGTACCACCCGGGGGAGCCAGCAGTGGCAACAGGGAGGGGCCAACGCAGGGGGTCAACAACAAGAATTTACAGGTACACGTGGGCTAGGGGTGCGCAGGGGTCTGGGCCTAAAGGCTCGTACTCCGGTTAAGCCAGAAAGGGTCGATACAGGGTACAGGGTTACAAGGACCTGGGGGCAGCAGAACGTTTAAGGGAGGGTT
Source organism: Calotriton arnoldi (assembly GCA_963921515.1). NCBI lineage: Eukaryota > Metazoa > Chordata > Amphibia > Caudata > Salamandridae > Calotriton > Calotriton arnoldi. Next base: position 862,797 of record CAWUFW010006592.1, on the reverse strand, counting down.
TCAGATGAGGGTTTCGTTTGGGGTACACAGGTCCCAGGCATAGGAGGTGGGTGGAGAATCTACAGTCGGCAAAAGAACACAAGCAAATAGTGCAAGAGAAATTGGACAAAGAAGTGATTGAGGGAAGAATGGCCGGGCCGTTCAATGATTGGCCTATGGAGAACTAGATTGTTTCACCCATTAGAGTGGTGCCAAAGAAGGAGTCGGGTCAATTTCGGCTAATTCAGCACTTATCATGGCCAGAAGGGAGCTCGGTAAATGACTTTATCGATTAAAAAGAGGCAACAGTTTCATATTCATCAGTTGACGTGGCCATGTCACTAGTGATGACAGCGGGCGCAGCTGCACCAATGCAAAATGCGACATAAAATCAGCTTTCCGTTTGCTTTTAGTCCATCCAGATGATTGGGATCTTCTGGGCATCCATTTCGACGGGAAATGGTACTTGGATAAAGCATTACCGATGGACGGCTCTATGTCATGCGCATTATTTGAGTTTTTCAGTACAATGTTTCTTGCAATGGCTGTTTTCACAGCGCACAGGACACCGGTTAGTGGCACATTATCTGGATGATTTCTTCTTTGTGGGCTCCCCGGCTCCACGGAATGCCAGGAGGCTCTGGAAAACTTCACAGAGCTGATGGGGGATCTTGGGGTGCCCCTGGCACCGGAAAAGACAATGGGCCCCAGCACTGCACTGTCTTTTTTAGGAATTGAAATTGATTAGAGGGCAATGCGGGCACACTTGCCAGAGGACAAGAAAATGAAGATGTCGGAATTGCTGAATGTCATGCTAGCTCGTGAAGAAAGTGAAGGTCAAGGAGATTCAGGTCCTGTTGGACCATCTCAACCTTGCATGCAGAGTAGTGAGAGTAGGGATGACTTTCTGTAGGAGGTTGGGGCGAGCACTGTCAGGTCAACAGTTACCTCACCATCAGGTGCGACTCTCTGCCGGCGTGAAAGAGGATTTGAGAATGTGGAGGGTATTTTTGCACTCTTTCAACGGGATTCCGCTTGCAAGAGAGGAAGACTTGATGTGGGACGTGCAAATATTTTCTGATGCAGCAGGCAGCATGGGTTTTGGCTTGTTTTGGCAGGGGAGGTGGTGCGCAGAACAATGCCCTATACACTGTAGAGATGGGGGCAGGAGCATTGCTTTTCTTGAGTTTTTCCCTTAGTGGTAGCAGTGACGTTATGGGGAGAACAACTGGCACACAAGAAAGTTACTTTCAGGGTAGACAATATGGCGGTAGTTGAAACAGTGAATCGCCAGTCAGCAAGGGATGAGCAGGTCTTGAAGTTGTTGAGAGTTTTCATCCTAGGTGGTTTGCGACACAACATAGCTTTTAGAGCATTACACGTTCTGGGTGTGGACAATGACATAGCGGATGCTTTGTCTCGTTCGCAGTGGGGGAGATTCTGTGGGCTAGCCAAGGACGCCCAAAGGACTCCGACGCCAATGCCGCAGTTGTGGTACGTAGGCAAAACAGGATGCTACAGCTGGTGGTAGGGTCACTGGCCAAGTCAACCTGGGTAGCTTACAGTTTAGCCTGGAAGGAGTTTTTGCTTTCAGGCGCCCAGCGGCGTATTGAAAGTGGACAACGAGTGGAAGATGTAATACAATTCATTTTGGATCTCATTGATAAGGGACTGTCCAGAGTCACAATTGCTGGAAAGCTAGCGGGGATTGCTTTTGTGGGTAAGCTACTATGGGGCTACCTGCCGTCGGCAGGCGAACTAGGAGCAAGAATTTTAGAGGGTTGGGCTAGAGAACATGATCAGAAGAAGCAGTTGAGGATGCCATTGTCTTGGCGTCTGCTGTGCCAGGTGCTGGAGCTATTGCCAGGGATTTGTACTGCTGATTTTGAGACTTGCATGTTTTCCACATTGATGGTGTGGATGTTTTTTGGAGCTTTTAGGGTATCAGAGCTATTAGGGGGGGTGAATTGGGAGGATGTGGTTCTGTGTTGTGCAGGGGTGCAGATATGGTTAAAAAAGTCCAGAAGGGGCTGGGTAAATGGGTATTGCTACAGGCAGCTGTCCCTTCGTTAACTTGCCTGTTGAGATGGGCGTCACGTTGGTGGACTTTGTCTGGGGGGGGTCAGTTTTCAGGCATGCTAGTGGGGACAGGGTGACAGCATACCAGCTACTAGCAGTTTTGAGGAAAACTTTAAACAAGCTTGGGGTCAGCGGGTTTTGGGACACATTCGTTCCGAATTGGGGGGGCGTCAGAAGTGAATAACAGAGGTTGGGAGAGGGGAGATATCATGCGGCTAGGGCGATGGTCATCGGAATGCTACAAGCGCTACATGAGAAGGGAGGTCGGGGTTGCTGGTGCGGTTAGCAATAATGCGTAGCACTCATGCAGATTTTTCTCATTTCAGGTTCTGTGTCTGGCCCCCAGTCAGAGGAGATGACGATTTGGTTCATGGTCATTCATTCGTGAAATGGGCCCAAATTCAGGCCCGCAAGAGCTATTTTGGACAAAATCTGGGGTTTAACAAGCGCCTTTTTAAAGTGGTGTGGAAAGGAACAGGGGGCATGTGCTGGAAGGAGCTAGTTCTTTGTTTGAATAGTTTGATGGTGGGCGTAAGTGCCCGGACATACTAGTGTTACATCTAGGGGAGAACGATTTGTGTAGGGAGAAAGGTATTGTTTTGAAGCGAAGCATGAAAAAGGATTTAGCATGGATTAAAGAACAGTGGGCAGGCTGTTTTGTTTTATGGACTGAATTGGTTCCTTGTAGAATTTGGCGTGGGGCGCATAACCCTGGCGTGGTGGGCAGGGCCAAACGGAAACTGAATACTGAAATGGCACGTTTTTGTAGAGAATTGGGGTTTGGTAGGATTTCACACAGAGCTATTCGCTTTGACGCAGTTGAATTTTTTAGGGGTGATGGTGTACAACTTCCAGGTTTGGCATGGATTTATACCTCCTAGAAGTCAGAGAGATTTTGGCCAGGACTCTAAATGTGCAAAGTCACGCAGGCGGAAGGCCAGGGGTGTAAATAGGAAGGGGGGCAGAAAAAAGGGTATGTGGTAAACCCCAGACCCTTTTTTCTGGGTGGCAGGGATTTCAAAAGTTGACCAGGGTTGGCAGAAGTTTTTGGTTTAGCATTGGAAGTTGTGAACAGGGGTAGGGAAAGGGTAGGCAGGTAGTTTAAGGTTCATTTATAGATGTTTTGCTAGTTACAGTTTCAGAAAGGCAGGTATGGAAGGTTGGTTTAATAGTAAGGCACATTTTTGACTGCAATACATTGTAATGTTGTTAATATGTTAATGGCAGGGTGGGGGCATGTTTGAGGTGATCGTAGGGGCGGGGGTGGGTTCAGGGGTCAGTTGTTGGATGCATAGCGAGGTTTTAGTTTTGTAAGGCAGTTGCCAGGTATGGTAATTTGTAATGTGCACCTGTTTCAATAAAGCAGCCTTTTTCACACACAATTTGGTCTCAGCTTGGTCTGCCCTCCTCTCTCCCAACTTCCTTTTGAATAGCGGTGTGCATAGAGTGAGCACCCGAGAGATACTCAGCTCATGATAGCCACGCTATTGGATATTTCACGTCAGAGGGAGTGCGAGTAGGCACAATACTAGCCCTTGGAGTCACTCTTGGTGTTCTGGGTTCAATATTTGCCTTATCATATTTTCCTGACTTACTCATAATGGAGCTCACAGAGCTGCCCCATGGGGGAAACTGGGGAGGGCTGACAGAGTGGGCAGTTGCCAGAGCAGAGAAGGTGGGAGATCTATACTAGGATTAGAGGCTTCTCCCCTTTGAGGAATTCAGGACGGAATATGGCCTGTCACAAGGCCACTTCCTCCTTCACAGACCATTAACGACAGATTTCAGCAAACACTGGAACACGGGTTTGACAGAACCAAAACCCAATAGTTCCTGCCAATACATTGTGACATCTTTGTGCACCTACAGAGCAGTAACTGCCCTTTATAGAGCAATATGGGAGGATACAACTCTACCACTAGACACATTGCACAGCAAATCGGTGGGGAGAGCTAGGGTTTCCCATTCCCGAGGGTGACTGGACTAAAATACTAGACAGGATACCGAAAGTAACCCAGAACGCTAAATTCAAATTGATTAATTTCTATGTTCTCAACAGGGCCTATCTCACCCATGACCGCATCAATAAGTATTTTAACGTAGATGATGCAGCATGTCTGAGATGAGGGGAGATAGGAGCGGATTTCATGCACATGCTATGGCAATGCCCAAATCTGCAGCATTACTGGGCGGAGGTAATGAAAACCACTGCGGAGGTACTGGAACAGTAGGTGCCTTGTTCCCTGAGCCACTGTCTGCCAGGCTGGTTCCCCCACTCAACCAAAATTAAGATCACAAGTAGATTCCAAGATCTGGCATTTTCAGTGGCAAAGAGGGAAATCACCAAAAAGTGGAAGTCTCCGGGGGGCCCTTGCGCGACTTCCTGGAGAAAGGAACGGGAGAGTTGGGCTAGCTATGAAGGAGAGGTCCTATTGAGAGATTCTAGGAGGGGCATAGGCACGCTGTACACAGCCTGTGCCTGGGAGGTGCTAGTGGATTATTTAAAGAATCCAGATTCCAAGTCACAGATACTGCCTGCATTCCCTTGTCCCCAATCTCCAGAAGCTGGAATAGTGAATGAATGAGCTCATGTATGAATCAGGGCATCCCCCCCACCTAAGAATAGCTAGAATAGGGAAAAGCCTCCTATCTACTATTTGGTGTTGCAGAATTGACTGTCTTGGAGTAAACCCCCTAACTTCGAACAGACTATAAATCGGAGGGCAACTCAGCCTGGGGGAGGGAGGGAGTTGGAGCCACAGTTAGGTTCTGGTCTTGTGGGGGGGGGGTCTATGTTGGTATGGTACAACTCATGGGGCCAGTATTGATTGTTACTGAGTAACTCTGAATGATGTACTGTACTTACATACAAACGTAATAAAATCTGTTTTAAATAATGGGGAACTGGTCACTGGAAAATTCTGTGCCCAGGTGCTTGAAAACAACCAGAGGGAGCTTCTCACCAGACAAAGGGACTAGGCTGAATAGAACTAGACTTGAAGCTTTTCTTCTGTATTTCTTTGCCAAAAAACTATTCCGAAGTAAAGCTTCAATATTCAGCATATTCCCCTTATCAAACCGTCCACATTGGACAAGAGCTCCATTTTCAAGCCAGTTCTAATGGAGCCTGCATAACTCAGGGTCAATTAAATAAACCTTGCCACAAGTACTGCCTCCTTCTATGAAATTGCAGTGCCCATATGCTACTACTACCTAATTGAAATGCAAAGTACATACTTTTTTAGCTTGACTTTCATGGGACTGCAGTCATAGTATCATTTTGGAGGCCATTGTGTGAGTAGAGCATCTAGTGTAGGAAGCACCAATATCACTCACAGTATAATGTCCCTCATAGTAAATGGATTGTCCAAGCAGTGTTATTGTTGTTATAAAATGAAGAAAACTTTTATTATATAAAGTGAGCATAAAAAGTAATTTTAAAAGTACTGAGGCATCATGGTACTTGGGTAATTCATGGTAAATACAATTCTACCACCTTTCACGCTAAGCAGCAGGTTAGGGTTGCTAGGTAACAGGGTTACAATCATACACATTTAACCTAGGATTAGCCAAGCACTCTGCTTCTTTCAATTGGGGCACACATGGGGGTATATGTCTCATTGTTTGTAGCCCCTTGTGCATGCTCATGCCCCCAAGGGGTTGGGCATGGCGTCGTTAGGATACGGGATGCAAGGGAGCCAAGGTGGCAGCACACAGTTTTTCACATATGGAAAGTGGGCTACTGCAGAATCAATCAGCCAGCGCTGGTTCAAGTACCTGAACATTTGCTGAATGCATTGCTGTTTCAGAGGAGGGACAGTTGGAGCCAAGTTGGCTTCAGGAACTGGCAGGGGCTCTCAAGAGGACATGTTGTCTTCTTTGCAACTTGCAGTCATGACTCCTTTGGTGCCAGCTCATGGGCCAAACACTGGATCAGGTTGTTCACCACCACATATAACATCACCTACAGGTGTACATATAGTATCACATCTGCTGTTTCCAGATATGACATACCAAATCTTGGGGTGCCTCTCACAGGGTCACACACCATCGTCAGACCTACTGGATTTCAGATTCCCAACAGTAACAAGACACCTCAGAGAGTGACAGCTATTGCTTCACAAGTTGAAGTTGAGATGTGAAGGACAGAGGCTAGTGATGAAGGTCTACCTCACAGGATATTTCTCCTCGTTATGCCTCTCAAGGGGCAGCGTATCTTTTTGGTGCATTCCCAGGTTTACCAGGTTTGGTAAATCTGGGAATGCATCATAAACCATGGGAGTTGCCTGGGAACATCCCTCACTAAGTCCATGAAACGCCTCCCTTGCGCAGAGTAATACAACACAGAGATTTGTGCTGCGCTGCATTACTCCATATTTTTGAAGACATTCAAAGCCATGCAAAGTGGCTTTGCAATGCTTCATAAATATGACGTTGAGGTTTGTGTCGTGCTTATACCACTTTGCGTGGGGCAAACGTGACGCAAAGCTCTCATAAATATGCCCCAAAAGAATCAAAAGTAGTACTGTGATTAGGTGTCTGCTATCTGTATTAGGTGACTTTTAAAAGATGCTGAGAGGCGCTTGAGCTGCAGCATTGGGAGTGAGCAGTTACACTCTGTAATAGATGCTTTCAGTCTTATTTTGAGAGAAAATCATCCTAGTGATCTACGATGTAAGGTGAATTCCCGTGCAAATTCATCCAAAGACGCTTTGTTTTTCTCAAAATGTCATCAATATGTAACATATATGAGCTAAAGGCACTATTAAAGAATAATAAAACATTGTTATACCGTAAGTGTACATAAATGAAACAGTACATGGCAGTTATACATTATAAATTATATGCAAAGCCTTAGGCAACAATGAACATAATAAGCAAATACACATTCTGAAGGCAGCTAAGAGGCAGAAATATGGTAGAACATACAACCGGCACAGAGTTGAGAAATTCAGGGCCATATGTACAATATCGCCATCACAATGTCACTTTTACCGACGTTGTGGTGGCGATAGGGGCTTAGCCTTATTTACAACTTAACGTGGCTTAACGCTGCCTTGTAAATAAGGCCCCCTTTCACGCTATGCTTAGCGTGAAAGGGGTGGGCAGTGGGTGTTGCGGTAGGCGTTCTACTGCAACACCCATTGTTTTTGACGCTGCCTCCTATGTACAAGGGTGGCATACATAGGAGGCAGTGCCAAAATTAAGACCAGGGAAAACCTGGTCTTAACTTGGCGTAACGAGGAGAAATGCATTATTTCTCCTCGTTTTTGCTTTTTCCATGTGTGCTGCCTTGTGCAGCACACATGAACAATAAAAAATGCCAGGGATAGTTTATGTACAGGAAGGTCCCCCTTCTTGTACCTTTAACAATCTTTAAAGAAAATGCCGTTTTGTGACTTTCATGTGTGCTGCATTAGGCAGTACACATGAAAGTGACAAAATAGCATTTTAGGATTGTTTATGTGAAGGAAGGGACACCTTCCTACACATAAACAATCCTCCCCTGCACGCAGACACCCTTGCACTATGGTGCCAGGGTGCCTGCGTTGACCCTACACTGCTAAGTGTAGCGCCATCGCAGGGAGAAACGCAAGGCTGCACCATATCATTGTAAATATGGTGCAGCCTTGCGTTTCAGAAGTGGGGGAAGAGAGGCGTTAAGCCAGGAAGGCTAACGCCTCTCTCCGCCACTTCCTTGTAAATATCCCCCTCAGAGTCACAAACGTAAGAGGCATGAGGCATTGTCCCAGGATATGCCTTTATTAATGAACTGTTTTCTTTAAGTGGCACTGGGAACTACCTTATTATGAATGGCAATAGACTTTGTATGGATTATAATACATGGGAGCCTGAAATCTCTGTATTAAAGCCCATGTCTAATGTACTTGTTACCGGCAACTTGTTACATCTCTAATCTCCTGTAGTAAAGAAATGACGTAGCTCAAGAACTTTTTACAGGTGAGTTCTGACATCTCCTCAGCAGCCAAGGGGAAAGGCAGGTCATGTACCATAATTAAAGCTGCAGTTGGGCAATTAAATTTTTTGATATTCATGCGTGGCCCCCCTCCAAGCCCCGAAGACCACATCCCCTATGCTGTATTTATATAATATGGGGGGGGGGGGTGTATGGACCCCTTCCTGAAGCCTCTAACAGACCCCAGGGATCCTATTACTCTGTCTTATTTATTTAATAAAGGGGGAAGGATGTGGCTGCCTTCCTGAGAAATCTAAGATGCCCCGGGGACCTCATCCACCAGAGACGTGTAGTAAATCGAGGGGAGGGGGCATGCAACCCCTCTCCCTGAGCCATATTATGGCCCCAGGTAGGCTCATTTACAGTGTCCTGGGGACCCTATCCCCAGATACACCATGGTTTCCATGAGCAGGGAGGTCAATGTGCTCCCACCTAGTGAGAGAATTAATCTGCTTTGGCCGGGTGGGAGCAATGACGGCTCCCACCGCACCTGGGATGGGTGAAGGCAGGTGAGCCGCCAGGCTGCAGGTGCCTTGGGGCTCCCCCCACTGCTTCCAACGTTGGCAATGCTGTGGAGTGCTCTAGTTTGGCACCAGGGCACCCCAGTCAAAAAAAAGCATCCAGCTTCTGCTTAGCCTCAAAGAATGGGGTCACTTGCAGGGAGCCAGATGGGTTGTGGGGGCCCTGAGGCTTCCCCTGTGGCCCCCAACATAAAAAAAATGTTGTGGGGTGTCCCGAGTGGGAACTGGGGCACCTCATTTTCTATAAAAAAGCAAGGTCCAGGTCCTGCACTGTCCATTAGGCTGCTTGCAGGGAGCTGATGTGGGTGTGGTGCACGTGGGTGCCCCGGATGGGCACCCAAAACAAAATAATCAAAAAAGAGCAATAGGAGCCAGCATGGCGGACACAAATTAAGTACGCTCTGAGAAGTCAGGCTTCATCATCCCTCATCATCCTGCCCACGCACATTCCTAAATTACTGCGGTGGTCCTAGAAGAGCCTGGGACTGGTGTGATCCCATCAGTGATTGGCAGCGGTGTCGCAGAGGTCAGGGGCATTGGCGGGTGCCTCCTGAGGAGTCCCGGCAGCACAGGCCTGCAGTCCGGCTGCTGGTGTGCCGCCGAGAGGGGCCAGGCAGAGGCTATAGTCACGGGCGAGGCTGCGTCCAGGGAGATCTACGGTGGGGCCCGGCCTTTGTGATGCTGCTGTAGCGGCCGCTAGCCCGGGAGGGGCGTAGGCCGTGGTGTGGCGGTGGAGGCTCTGTGGGTCCCTGAGGAGACTGGGCCACATCCAGTGAGACTGGGTGGCAGGTCAGCCATTGTGCTAAGTGCCGGTGAGCGGCTGGCCTGCACATGGCCGTGCGCTCAGGTCCGTGATAACTGGGGTTGTGATTGCTAGGCCCACCCGCAGAGCACTTTTGGGGCCTGCAGTGAATTGGACTGGAGCTAGGGCCTGCCCAGACTTGGCCAGAGGGGTAGTGTCGGAGACCGGGTGACCCCTCCTTACTGCTCCTGGTGGGTGCGCTGCTGGCTGGAGGTCCGGCACATGGGATCGAATTAGGGGGTCGACGTTGCAACTGGTCCCGGGGTTGCAGGAGCGGCCGGGCTAGGCCCCGGTGTGGCTTGTAGACCAGGATTTGTCAAGTCCATGAGGCCCAGCCGGTGGCGCACGGACCCTGGTTTGGTGTTGCCTGGGTGTGAGGGCAGCCCAGAGGACCTGTGTGGTAGAGGCTGCATGGACCATCGAGGGGTGACCTGTTGTGCTGCGGCCAGGACCTGATTGACCTGGAGGGGTCCCCCTAGAGTCACCATGACGAAGGACAAGTCATCCACCCCACAAACAAAGCAGAGCACCATGGACCATTATAGGACCACAAGAGATAACATGGCTGGACAACGCTGCGCTGTTGGTGGCCATCACGCAATTGTGTGATGTGATGAATGCGAAGATTGGGGAGGTGCCATCTGAGGTCACCCTACTTAGACAGGATCTCCGGAAGGCAGTGGACTGTATAACAGAGGCGGAGACTAGGGTGTTGACAGTCGCGGATACTGTCACATCACTCCAACAGCAAGTTAATAAATTGGCTGTGGTAACAAAATAATTGGCGGTGTGCTTGGAAGACGCAGAGGGCCGTGCTTACTGCAACAACCTGCACTTTGTGGGGTTCCCAGAGGTGTGTGAGAGTGCCTCAATGGAGGTGTTCTTGTTGCAGTGGCTGCTATCCATCATGCCTGAAGGCTCCCTTTCTCCTTGCTTCATTATTGAGAGGGCGCACATGGCTCTCGTGAGGAAGCCCCCCCGATCGCCCGGCCATGGCCAGTAACAACCAAGTTGTTGAAATATTTGGATATGGACGCCATTCGCCTGGGGTCAGGATATACTTATACACAATTCACATACAATTATGATATTCCCGGATTACACCAGGATCGCCCAGCAACAGCGTCAATCCTTTGTGGCGGTGAAGCGACGACTGCGGCATACTCAATGTATGCTGTTATATCCTGCACGCATACTAGCTGATAAATATCATTTGCCTAAGACGGAATTTTTTTAATTCTTGCAGGTACTAGAGATTGAGGTCGGAGGGGGGTTAGGCGCTGGCCAGGCTTCGGCTACTTTTTTCTCAGCAACAGCGGAAACAGCTGCTTTTAGATGAGGCTCGGATGGCTTGACAGGCGGAGCATAATTGGATATATCAGTGGGGAAACAAGTCGAGTAGGATGTTACAGCGTTTATGTCAGGTCGCACAGACATCTACGCCATTGCTCCACGAAGCCGAGGGTAAGTTAAGGTCCAGCTCTCGTAAGGTGCCTTTGCGGAGTATTACGAGACCCTCTGCGCTCGGCGGAAAGTCCTGTCTCATGACCAAATTGCTGACTTTGTACTTACTATGCCTCCCGACCTGTATCAGAAACGGTATGTAAACAGCTTGACAAACAGATTACTGTGGAGGAGCTGACAGGAGCACTGGCGAGTCTCTGCCTGGGCCGGGCTCCCGGGCCTAATGGGTTTCTGTGTGAGTTCCTGACAGCCCACATGCCCCAAATGGGGATGCATTTGCTATGGGTGTTGGAGGAGGCTTCCAACATATCGATCCTTCCGCCTGACTGGCGACATGCAAAGATAGTGGTTTTCCACAAGCCGGGTCGCCCCCCCTGAGGACCCGTCCTTGTACCGACCAATTTCACTTTTAAATATAGAAGTGAAGCAACTGGCTAATGTATTGGCCGGTCGACTTCTCCAACGTATTTCCGATCTGGTTCATCCAGATCAGGCCGATTTTAAGCCACGACGGTCCACTTGTTATAATTTTTGGCGGGTCCACAATGCATTGGCAAAGGCGACATGCCTGGGGAGGCCTGCGGCCATTCTACTGGCGAATATAGATAAAGCCTTTAATTCAATAAGTTGGGAGTACCTGTTCACCTTCCTGCAGGCCCTAAACCTAGGTCCACATTTCCTCTCGTAAATTCACCTATTATACACTGATTTTTCAGCATTCGTTCGTGTGGTGGGCGTAGTGTCGGATCCACGCAAGCCATACCTCCCTGGAATCCTCCGGGTGTCTAGTTTTCAGAAATGTGTGGGTTTGGTAGGTTTCCCTAGCTGGCCGCCGAGCACGGGGCCAAAAACCCAGGTGACACCCCTTGCAAAACCAGGTCGTTTTGTGATAGGCAATTTTGATGTCGCCTCAATACATTTTGGGTCCTTGCCTGTCGCGGGTACTTGGGCCTCCCACACGAGTGAGGCACCATTTTTATCGGGAGACCTGGGGGAACACTGGGTGGTAGGAAATTTGCGTCAGCCCGGTGATGCCACAACTTTCCCACACAAAAATGTGTGGAAAAAGTGATTTTTTCAGCTAAATTTGAGGTTTGCAGGGGATTCTGGGTAAGAAAACGTTGGGGGATCCATGCAAACCATACCTCCCTGGAATCCTCCAGGTGTCTAGTTTTAAGAAATGTGTAGGTTTGGTAGGTTTCCCTAGCTGGCCGCCGAGCACGGGGCCAAAAACCCAGGTGACCCCCCTTGCAAAACCAGGTCATTTTGTGATAGGCAATTTTGATGTCGCCTCAATACGTTTTGGGCCCTTGCCTGTTGCGGGTACTTGGGCCTCCCACACGAGTGAGGCATCATTTTTATCGGGAGACCTGGAGGAACACTGGGTGGTAGGAAATTTGTGTCAGCCCAGTGATGCCACAACTTTCCCACACAAAAATGTGTGGAAAAAGTGATTTTTTCAGCTAAATTTGAGGTTTGCAGGGGATTCTGGGTAAGAAAACATTGGGGGATCCACGCAAGCCATACCTCCCTGGAATCCTCCGGCTGTCTAGTTTTCAGAAATGTCTGGGTTTGGTAGGTTTCCTTGCTGGCCAGCTGAGCACGGGGCCAAAACCCAGGTGACACCCCTTGCAAAACCAGGTCAGTCTTGTGATAGGCAATTTTGATGTCGCCTCAATACATTTTGGGTCCTTGCCTGTCGCTGGTACTTGGGCCTCCCACACGAGTGAGGCACCATTTTTATCGGGAGACCTGGGGGAACACTGGGTGGTAGGAAATTTGTGTCAGCCCAGTGATGCCACAACTTTCCCACACAAAATGTGTGGAAAAAGTGATTTTTGCAGCTAAATTTGAGGTTTGCAGGCGATTCTGGGTAAGAAAACGTTGGGGGATCCATGCAAACCATACCTCCCTGGAATCCCTGGGGTGTCTAGTTTTCATAAATGTGTGGGTTTTGTAGGTTTCCCTAGCTGGCCACCAAGCACGGGGCAAAAAACCCAGGTGACCTCCCTTGCAAAACCAGGTTGTTTTGTGATAGGCAATTTTGATGTCGCCTCAAAAGGTTTTGGGCTCTTGCCTGTCGAGGGTACTTTGGGCCTCCCACACGAGTGAGACACCATTTTTATCGGGAGACCCGGGGAACTGCTGGTGGTAGGGAAATTTGTGTCAGCCCAGTGATGCCACAACTTTCCTACATAAAAATGTGTGAAAAAAGTGATTTTTTCAGCTAAATTTGAGATTTGCAGGGGATTCTGGGAAAGAAAACGTTGGGGGATCCAGGCAAACCATACCTCCCTGGAATCCTCCGGGTGTCTAGTTTTCAGAAATGTGTAGGTTTGGTTGGTTTCCCTAGCTGGACGCCGAGCACGGGGCCAAAAACCCAGGTGACCCCCCCTTGTAAAACCAGGTCATTTTGTGATAGGCAATTTTGATGTCGCCTCAATACGTTTTGGGCCCTTGCCTGTTGCGGGTACTTGGGCCTCCCACACGAGTGAGGCACCATTTTTATTGGGAGACCTGGGGGAACACTGGGTGGTAGGAAATTTGTGTCAGCCCAGTGATGCCACAACTTTCCCACACACAAATGTGTGGAGAAGTGATTTTTTCAGCTAAATTTGAGGTTTGCAGGGGATTCTCAGTAAGAAAACGTTGGGGGATCCACGCAAGCCATACCTCCCTGGAATCCTCCGGGTGTCTAGTTTTCAGAAATGTGTGGGTTTGGTAGGTTTCCTAGCTGGCCGCCGAGCACGGGGCCAAAACCCAGGTGACACCCCTTGCAAAACCAGGTCGTTTTGTGATAGGCAATTTTGATGTCGCCTCAATACATTTTGGGTCCTTGCCTGTCGCGGGTACTTGGGCCTCCCACACGAGTGAGGCACCATTTTTATCGGGAGACCTGGGGGAACACTGGGTGGTAGGAAATTTGCGTCAGCCCGGTGATGCCACAACTTTCCCACACAAAAATGTGTGGAAAAAGTGATTTTTCAGCTAAATTTGAGGTTTGCAGGGATTCTGGGTAAGAAAACGTTGGGGGATCCACGCAAGCCATACCTCCCTGGAATCCTCCGGGTGTCTAGTTTTCAGAAATGTGTGGGTTTGGTAGGTTTCCCTAGCTGGCCGCCGAGCACGGGGCCAAAAACCCAGGTGACACCCCTTGCAAAACCAGGTCGTTTTGTGATAGGCAATTTTGATGTCGCCTCAATACATTTTGGGTCCTTGCCTGTCGCGGGTACTTGGGCCTCCCACACGAGTGAGGCACCATTTTTATCGGGAGACCTGGGGGAACACTGGGTGGTAGGAAATTTGTGTCAGCCCAGTGATGCCACAACTTTCCCACACAAAAATGTGTGGAAAAAGTGATTTTTTCAACTAAATTTGAGGTTTGCAGGGGATTCTGGGTAAGAAAACGTTGGGGGATCCATGTAAGCTATACCTCCCTGGAATCCCCAGGGTGTCTAGTTTTCAGAAATGTGTGGGTTTTGTAGGTTTCCCTAGCTGGCCACCAAGCACGGGGCAAAAAACCCAGGTGACCCCCTTGCAAAACCAGGTTGTTTTGTGATAGGCAATTTTGATGTCGCCTCAATATGTTTTGGGCCCTTGCCTGTCGCGGGTACTTGGGCCTCCCACACGAGGGAGGCACCATTTTTATCGGGAGACCTGGGGAACACTGGGTGGTAGGAAATTTGTGTCAGCCCGATGATGCCACAACTTTCCCACACAAAAATGTGTGGAAAAAGTGATTTTTTTCAGCTAAATTTGAGGTTTGCAGTGGATTCTGGGTAAGAAAACATTGGGGGATCCATGCAAACCATACCTCCCTGGAATCCTCCGGGTGTCTAGTTTTCATAAATGTGTAGGTTTGGTAGGTTCCCCTAGCTGGCCGCCGTGCTCGGGGCCAAAAACCCAGGTGACTCCCCTTGCAAAACCAGGTCATTTTGTGATAGGCAATTTTGATGTCGCCTCAATACGTTCTGGGCCCTTGCCTGATGCGGGTACTTGGGCCTCCCACACGAGTGAGGCACCATTTTTATCGGGAGACCTGGGGGAACACTGGGTGGTAGGAAATTTGTGTCAGCCCAGTGATGCCACAACTTTCCCACACAAGAATGTGTGGAAAAAGTGATTCTTTCAGCTGAATTTGAGGTTTGCAGGGGATTCTGGGTAAGAAAACGTTAGGGGATCCACGCAAGCCATACCTCCCTGGAATCCTCCGGGTGTCTAGTTTTCAGAAATGTGTGGGTTTGGTAGGTTTCCTAGCTGGCCGCCGAGCATGGGGCCAAAACCCAGTTGACACTCCTTGCAAAACCAGGTCGTTTTGTGATAGGCAATTTTGATGTCGCCTCAATACATTTTGGGTCCTTGCCTGTCGCGGGTACTTGGGCCTCCCACACGAGTGAGGCACCATTTTTATCGGGAGACCTGGGGGAACACTGGGTGGTAGGAAATTTGTGTCAGCCCGGTGATGCCACAACTTTCCCACACAAAAATGTGTGGAAAAAGTGATTTTTTCAACTAAATTTGAGGTTTGCAGGGGATTCTGGGTAAGAAAACGTTGGGGGATCCATGCACGCTATACCTCCCTGGAATCCCCGGGGTGTCTAGTTTTCATAAATGTGTGGGTTTTGTAGGTTTCCCTAGCTGGCCACCAAGCACGGGGCAAAAAACCCAGGTGACCCCCCTTGCAAAACCAGGTTGTTTTGTGATAGGCAATTTTGATGTCGCCTCAAAACGTTTTGGGCTCTTGCCTGTCGCGGGTACTTGGGCCTCCCACACGAGTGAGACACCATTTCTATCGGGAGACCCGGGGGAACGCTGGGTGGTAGGAAATTTGTGTCAGCCCGGTGATGCCACAACTTTCCCACATAAAAATGTGTGAAAAAAGTGATTTTTTTCAGCTAAATTTGAGATTTGCAGGGGATTCTGGGTAAGAGAACGTTGGGGCATCCATGCAAGCCATACCTCCCTGTAATCCCCCGGGTGTCTAGTTTTCAGAAATGTGTGGGTTTGTTAGGTTTCCCTAGATGGCCACCGAGCACGGGGCCAAAACCCAGGTGACCCCCTTGCAAAACCAGGTCGCTTTGTGATAGGCAATTTTGATGTCGCCTCAATATGTTTTGGGCCCTTGCCTGTAGCGGGTACTTGGGCCTCCCACACGAGGGAGGCACCATTTTTATCGGGAGACCTGGGGGAACTCTGGGTGGTAGGAAATTTGTGTCAGCCCGATGATGCCACAACTTTCCCACACAAAAATGTGTGGAAAAAGTGATTTTTTCAACTACATTTGAGGTTTGCAGGGGATTCTGGGTAAGAAAACGTTGGGGGATCCATGCAAACCATACCTCCCTGGAATCCTCCGGGTGTCTAGTTTTCAGAAATGTGTAGGTTTGGTAGGTTTCCCTAGCGGGCCGCCGAGCACGGGGCCAAAAACCCAGGTGACCCCCTTGCAAAACCAGGTCATTTTGTGATAGGCAATTTTGATGTCGCCTCAATACGTTTTGGGCCCTTGCCTGTTGCGGGTACTTGGGCCTCCCACACGAGTGAGGCACCATTTTTATTGGGAGACCTGGGGGAACACTGGGTGGTAGGAAATTTGTGTCAGCCCAGTGATGCCACAACTTTCCCACACAAAAATGTGTGGAGAAGTGATTTTTTCAGCTACATTTGAGGTTTGCAGGGGATTCTGGGTAAGAAAACGTTGGGGGATCCACGCAAGTCATACCTCCCTGGAATCCTCCGGGTGTCTAGTTTTCAGAAATGTGTGGGTTTGGTAGGTTTCCCTAGCTGGCCGCCGAGCACGGGGCCAAAAACCCAGGTGACACCCCTTGCAAAACCAGGTCGTTTTGTGATAGGCAATTTTGATGTCGCCTCAATACATTTTGGGTCCTTGCCTGTCGCGGGTACTTGGGCCTCCCACACGAGTGAGGCACCATTTTTATCAGGTGACCCGGGGGAACGCTGGGTGGTAGGAAATTTGTGTCAGCCCGGTGATGCCACAACTTTTCTACACAAAAATGTGTGAAAAAAGTGATTTTTTTCAGCTAAATTTGAGGTTTGCAGGGGATTCTGGGTAAGAAAACGTTGCGTGATCCATGCAAGCCATACCTCCCTAGCATCCCCCGGGTGTCTAGTTTTCAAAAATGTATAGGTTTGCTAGGTTTCCCTAGGTGCCGGCAGAGCTAGGGTTAAAAAACTACAGCTAGGCACTTTGCAAAAAAAGGGTCATTTTTCACTGTGAAAATGTGGTGTGTCCACCTTGCGTTTTGGCCCGTTTCCAGTCACGGGCACTAGGCCTACCCACACAAGTGAGGTACCATTTTTCTCGGAAGACTTTGGGGAACGCGGGGTGGGTGGAATTTTGTGGATCCACGCAGATTCCAGAACTTTCCACCACAGAAATGTGAGGAAAATGAGGTTTTTTTGACAATTGTTTAGGTTTGCAAGGGATTCTGGGTAACAGAACCTGGTGAGAGCCAGTCAAGTCACCCCATCCTGGATTCCCCTGGGTGTCTAGTTTTAAAAAATGTATAGGTTTGCTAGGTTTCCCTAGGTGCCAGCAGAGCTAGGATTAAAAAACTACAGCTAGGCACTTTTCAAAAAAAGGGTCATTTTTCACTGTGAAAATGTGGTGTGTCCACCTTGCGTTTTTGGCCGTTTCCTGTCGCTGGCACTAGGCCCACCCACACAAGTGAGGTACCATTTTTCTCGGAAGACATTGGGAAACGCGGGGTGGGTGGAATTTTGTGGATCCACGCAGATTCCAGAACTTTCCACCACAGAAAAGTGAGGAAAATGTGGTTTTTTTGACAATTTTTTAGGTTTGCAAGGGATTCTGGGTAACATAACCTGGTGAGAGCCAGTCAAGTCACCCCATCCTGGATTTCCCTGTGTGTCTAGTTTTGAAAAATGTATAGGTTTGCTAGGTTTCCCTAGGTGCCGGCAGAGCTAGGGTTCAAAAACTACAGGTAGGCACTTTGCAAAAAAAGGGTCATTTTTCACTGTGAAAATGTAGTGTGTCCACCTTGGGTTTTGGGCCGTTTCTTGTCGCGGGCACTAGGCCTACCCACACAAGTGAGGTACCATTTTTCTCAGAAGACTTTGGGGAACGCGGGGTGGGTGGAATTTTGTGGATCCACACAGATTCCAGAACTTTCCACCACAGAAATGTGAGGAAAATGTGTTTTTTTTGACAATTTTTCAGGTTTGCAAGGCATTCTGGGTAACAGAACCTGGCGAGAGCCAGTCAAGTCACCCCGTCCTGGATTCCCCTGGGTGTTTAGTTTTCAAAAATGTATAGGTTTGCTAGGTTTCCCTAGGTGCCGGCAGAGCTAGGGTTCAAAAACTACAGCTAGGCACTTTGCAAAAAAAGGGTCATTTTTCACTGTGAAAATGTGGTGTGTCCACCTTGCGTTTTTGGCCGTTTCCTGTCGCGGGCACTAGGCCTACCCACACAAGTGAGGTACCATTCTTCTCAGAAGACTTTGGGAAATGCGGGGTGGATGGAATTTTGTGGATCCACGCAGATTCCAGAACTTTCCACCACAGAAATGTGAGGAAAATGTGTTTTTTTTGACAATTTTTCAGGTTTGCAAGGGATTCTGGGTAATAGAACCTGGTGAGAGCCAGTCAAGTCACCCCATCCTGGATTCCCCTGGGTGTCTAGTTTTCAAAAATGTATAGGTTTGCTGGGTTTCGCTAGCTTCCGGCAGAGCTAGGGTTCAAAAACTACAGCTAGGCACTTTGCAAAAAAAGGGTCATTTTTCACTGTGAAAATGTGGTGGGTCCACCTTGCGTTTTGGGCCGTTTCCTGTCGCGGGCACTAGGCCTACCCACACAAGTGAGGTACCATTTTTCTCGGAAGACTTTGGGGAACGCGGGGTGGGTGGAATTTTGTTGATCCACGCAGATTCCAGAACTTTCCATCGCAGAAATGTGTGGAAAATGTGATTTTTTTGACAATTGTTTAGGTTTGCAAGGCATTCTGGGTAACAGAACCTGGCGAGAGCCAGTCAAGTCACCCCATCCTGGATTCCCTGGGTGTCTAGTTTTCAAAAATGTATAGGTTTGCTAGGTTTCCTAGGTGCCGGCAGAGCTAGGGTTCAAAAACTACAGCTAGGCACTTTGCAAAAAAGGGTCATTTTTCACTGTGAAAATGTGGTGTGTCCACCTTGCGTTTGGGCCGTTTCCTGTCGCGGACACTAGGCCTACCCACACAAGTGAGGTACCATTTTTCTCTGAAGACTTTGGGGAATGCGGGGTGGGTGGAATTTTGTGGATCCACGCAGATTCCAGAACTTTCCACCACAGAAATGTGAGAAAAATGTGTTTTTTTGGACACATTTTTAGGTTTGCAAGGGATTCTGGGTAACAGAACCTGGTGAGAGCCAGTCAAGTCACCCCATCCTGGATTCCCCTGGGTGTCTCGCTTTCAAAAATGTATAGGTTTGCTAGGTTTCCCTAGGTTCCGGCAGAGCTAGGGTTCAAAAACTACAGCTTGGCACTTTGCAAAAAAAGGGTCAATTTTCACTGTGAAAATGTAGTGTGTCCACGTTGCGTTTTGGGCTGTTTCCTGTTGCGGGCACTAGGCCTACCCACACAAGTGAGATACCATTTTTCTCGGAAGACTTTGGGGAACGCGGGGTGGGTGGAATTTTGTGGATCCACGCAGATTCCAGAACTTTCCACCACAGAAATGTGAGGAAAATGTGTTTTTTTTACAATTGCTTAGGTTTGCAAGGGATTCTGGGTAACAGAACCTGGTGAGAGCCAGTCAAGTCCCCCCATCCTGGATTCCCCTGGGTGTCTAGTTTTCAAAAATGTATAGGTTTGCTAGGTTTCCCTAGGTGCAGGCAGAGCTAGGGTTCAAAAACTACAGCTAGGCACTTTGCAAAAAAAGGGTCATTTTTCATTGTGAAAATGTGGTGTGTCCACGTTGCGTTTTGAGCCGTTTCCTGTCGTGGGCACAAGGCCTACCCACACAAGTGAGGTACCATTTTTATCGGGACACTTAGGGTAACACAGAATTGTAGTGCAACTGTTATTACCTATTGATTTTCGATGCATTTCTGCCTTCCAAATGAAAGACAATGTGTAAAAAAGAAGTCATTTTGAAAAATGACCTATAATTCTCATGCTAGTATGGGTACTCCCAATTTCGGAAATGTGCAAATATCTACTGTTTCTAAACTCTATATTTTGTTCCCATTTCAGAAATACATAGGTGTCTTTCATACCTATTTTTCCATGTATACATTTTCCCAAAATAATTGCTATATATCCGGTACATAATAAAAAACCATTGCAAGACGCTGCTCAGTTATTGGCTCTGGGTTCGTCGGGTTCTTGGTGAACCTACAAGTCCTATATAACCCCACAACCAGAAGGGTCCAGCAAATGTAACGGTATATTGCTTTCAAACAGCTGTCATAATTAGAAGAAGTTACAGGTGAAAATGTTGACACAAATGGCTGTTTTTTTCAACTAATTTTCAATTTTTCCTATATTTAACTGTTAGTTTCCATGAAGAAACCTTGAAAGATCTGCACAAATGACCCCTTGCTAAATTCAGAATTTTATCTACTTTTCTAAAATGTATAGCTTTCCTGGATCCATTATTGCTTTCATACCCATTTCTACCATTAACTTGAAGGAGGTTGAAAGCACAAAAAATAGCAGAAATAGGCTATGTCCCAGAAAAATGCCAAAACTGTGTAAAAAATGTTGGTTTTCTGACAAAAGTCTGCTTGTCCCTGAAAGCTGGGAAGATGGTGAATTCAAAAAAATGGAGCGGAATTTCCCTCCAATACCAGACGCACTGTTTCAACCGTGATATTCACGTTTTTACCAGCAACTTTTTCAATTTAAACAATAACTCATCCGTGTTCTCCAAAGCTTTTTTACAACTTCATTTATTTTCATAGTTCTTTTCACTCGTGTGACACTTATGTATTTCAACATCTTCTCATGCCTCAGATATGCCCATCCGAGCCTTTGTCTGGGCACGCCAGAAAACATAAAACATCTTCAATCGCGAATTTGATGTTACCCAATGGATTTCGGGCCTTGATTTAGCCCTTCTTCCGGGGTTCACTACAAATGAAAGGACATTGCCATTAAAATGTGGCTTCAAACCGCTATGCTGTGCAAAAAATATTGTTACGTTAATGCATCCATCCCATACTTTCAAATTGACCATTAAACAGCGCTTTCCCTCTAACCGCGGAGCGCAATGCTACCGCTATCCCGCTTGAAAAAACCTTCAACTCAGCCTCCTTACCCAACTCATTTAAACATTCCCTTCCATTAATCTTCTCACCCCACACATGTTCTCCCATCTTGGTGCCCTCACTCCTCCTTTCCAGTTTCCCACCCTTCACCTATCAAGTCATGGCCCCATCACCTCATACCTTCGCTACTTCTTCCCGTATGTTTCTTTACCAAACAATTTCCTTTGCGAAGCAGTGCTGACAGCACTCCTTGCCTGCCCCCTTATTAACTAACCCATGTGATTTGGCCACCCCTTTAGATTTAAAATTGACCTATTACAACCACTCTCCAATTACCATGGTGTTAATGGTAACTACATTCCCCATAATCCACCTGTTTGTTATCACACGAGTTCTACATTCAGTTCTTTTTAAACCATCAATACCCTTACTTCCCCAAGCGGTTCAATACTATACTCCGCCCACCCTGTCGCTGTTGTACACTGCGCTGTGATTTAGATGTTGCAGTTCAATTAAAAAATACTAGTGGATTATACACATCTTATGTAACGTAAAAATGCGATGTTAACAAGGTATTGACAAATGACAATGTCTTTGTTTCCACTAGGTGTTCAAGTTCATAAACCGATTTAAAACCAACAGTCCAATCACAAGATTTCTTCCATTTCTGAGATGTGTGTCCCGCGAATGTGCTCATGTTCTTTGAATAATTTGCCAATTTTCTCCATGGGTGCTACTGCGGATAGGGCAGACAATTCATACAACAATTCCAGAATTGCAGTGCACTCCTTGCTTAAACTTCTATTTGATTTAATCATTTTTTCCAGCTTTCAATTGTTTGCGTGCTGTCTGGATAGCGTGATCTCAGCACCACAACCCCTTTTTTTGATACCATTTGCAGGGAAAAAAACAGACGCTTTCATCTGGAGCCCTTTTTTCCCATTTTTCCAGGGGAATCTACAAACCCTGGGTACCTTTAGAATCCCCATGATGTTGGAAAAAAAGGACGCAAATTTGGCGTGGATACCTTATGTGGTCAAAAAGTTACAGGGGCCTAAGCGCAAACTACCCCAAATAGCCAAAAAAAGGCTTAGCACAAGGGGGGGAAAGACCTAGCAGCGAAGGGGTTAAGCAACTTTCAAGTGCATAAAAGGTTTTGTGGTGGAAAATAAACCCCAAATCAATACTTTTTGTCACTTTTTGTGACTTTGCACCATTGCAAAGTGTTCGAAATTTGCACCAAAGTGCCTGGACTGTTTCCAGCACACACCACTAACAGGACTGGTGAACCACAGTTCCCCTACTTGTCAGGATCAAGTATGAAAAGTTTCTTGGTGTAGAACTTTAGAGGCTCTCTGTGTACTGTATGTTGTCATAACTAGCGAGGTAGCCCGATGTGCCAGTGTGTGTGCCACTTGTTTTAAATACTGGTAGTCTCACTAATTAGGAGGGAAACTAGCAAATCTTTAAACTGATATATCTTCACTTCGTTTTTTTACTTTTCCACTCTTATTAAACAAGAGCAATAGTATGTTTAGAAGAAAATATGTGAAATAAGCCATTCTTCATGGAATTCAGCACAGACAGGCAATTAGAAAAAGCAACTTCCCTGTGACAAACGGTACAAAGGCTTCATAGACCTGTGGGAGGGTGGGTCGGTAATAAGGCCTAGGAGTCTTTCAAAGCAAGCGTTCCACAATGGTGGTTTATTTTAGTTTGCACAAAGCAAAAACAAGTATTCTAGGGTTGTTTTTATTCATTGAAATAATAACAGACTGTGACTATAACATGGATTGTAATCCATGTCCCTGATAACGCCTTATTCTGTTTCTTACCTTTACATTTTCTTCGTCAGGACCTTTGGCAGTGTACCCTAGGGAGAAATGCACAAACCCATGTAAGTGAAAAAAAATACTAAACTTCACTCTCTTTTGCAATTTTTTCTAATCTGTCTTCCTCAAGTTATTCCCACATTTTCTGGTCTCTTTTCCCATCTCCACATGGTCACTGAGGAAGGGAGTGCATAGTGAAATGGTTAGCACGGAGGTTTAGACCAGGCAGGCATTGTCGCTACACCTGCGAAAAAAGATAGGGGCATATTAACAACCAGGCGATAGTCAATTATCGCCGCTTTAGCGTCCGTTTTCGGACGGCAAGCAGCGATAATTTTATCGCCTAATCAGCAAGGTCACGCTATCGCGTGAATCCCTGCACTATCGCTCTTTCCTCAACGCCCATCCTGCATCTCTAATGAGATGCAAGGTGGGCGTTACTAGGCGTACTCCAGATGGGCTACGTTGTAAATATCGCCGATGTGCACATCGCGATATTTACAAGGCAGCCCACAGGATGATAGCAGACGCTAGATTTGGCGAAAACGGCCGTTTTCGCCAAAATCTAACGTCTGCTATTATCCCGACTTAGCCATCCCTAACATAGGGGTGGATTGTGCTGATACGACCACAGGGTCGTATCAGCAAGTAATCGCTGCTTTGCAGGGAACATCGCTGGAAAACCAGCGATGTTCCCTGCAAAACGGCGATAACCTCGCTATCTCTGGAATTTTTATCGCCCTGGAGAAGCGTGTTGTTAATAACGCGCTACCAGGGCGATAATTTCCGGAGATAGCCAGCGATAAGAAATCTATCGCTAAGCACGGCCAGCGATAATTATCGCTGGCCGTTGATAATATGCCCCATAGATTTTCTCTTTTCTTACCCCTTTCCTAGCGTACTGTGAATTTTGATGGTGGGGTTAGGTTTTTCTCAATAATCCGGTTAAAACAATTTATAACAGTGTCCATGTGCTCAAATGAAAAAATAAAAGGAAAAAGAAATTTCAACTGTGAAAACAGTAAACACCATCCTTTTTCCATCTCCCTTCCACCTCCCACTTGTGTGTTCTTTCCAACAATACTCAACCTGGTTGTCACAGCCCTTCAGGACTGTGGCGTGCATTGAAGCGTCTCCCAGCGGGGACCACCAGTGCTCATACCAGAGATCTTCTTGGCTTGTAATTTCCTCACTCTCCAGCACGCCTTCCTTCTTTGCCTCCTCTTTTCTCTGAAGCCATCTATGAAAAAGGTTTTCCTCTGCTTTGTCCTCCTCCGGCAGCCTCTTGGCTAAAGACTGCTCCTTACGCGCCGCGTCCTCCAGACAAACACCCTGTTTTTAACTTGAGTTCTTCTTTAGTTTCTCTCTTGGTAAACCCTCTTCTTTTCTCTAAGCCCCCTCTTGTGTGTGTGTCTGTTTTCTCTTTCTAGTCGCGTTTCCCTGTAACGCTCTCCTTTAATTTCTTTCTAGGATGGCTGTCAGCGAGAGAGGCGAGGGGGGTATCCTGCTTGGATTTGCCTTTTACCCATGTTTGCTTTTTCCCCTTCTTTCTGACATCTCCCTTCGCTTACATTTTTCCATTTAAGAAGAATTGTGTCCTGGGGATATCTTGAACAAATGTCTGCATTACCCTGATGTTTTTCTTTTCTGATAATAGGTGGTAGACCTGAAAGGCTTAACACTAAAAACCCATCTCGTTGCTCTCTTGAGGTGCGGGCAAGATGGCGACTGAGTGAGCTTGGTCATAGGTGGCTCCCCCAGTGATGGCGAGTTTTTGATAAAATATAGGACAAGGGACTTGAATGGCGCTCTGCCCGCATCGAAGTACCACCATAAAGAAGCCCGCATTAACGGAGCGCTGCTTACCGGAGATTCGGCGGGGGCAACGGTGCTTGCAAAGATCGCAGAGCAGCTGATTGTTGGCTGCCGCGGTCTGGAGTTGGAATTGGCCCGGATCCAGTGCGTGCGAGGGAGCGGAGGAGCGGAACTGACCGTGGGTCCGGTGATCGGGGATATGGCTCCGAAGACAGGACCTAAAGCAAAAGGAGGACCGGTGCAGCCCGCCTCTGTGGAATCCCCAAGACAGCAGTATGCGGCGGATCCGGATCCGATTCCTGCCGCGCAGGGACGCCGTCAGCAGCATGTGAGGACGGAGAATGCTCAGGAGGGGAAGGGGAGGGGCAAGGGTGCACAGCCCCAGCCACCCCGGCCCGCTACTATCATTGACATGCTACGGAGCACAGGGATCAGCTCAGCATCCGCTGTCACGAAGGAGCAGCTCAGCAATAATCAAGAAGATTCTTCTAAGGGGCCGAATACAAGTGGTAAGCCACCGCTGGGTCAGGGGGTAACCCTGGAATCTCAGGAAATAGAGACAACCACACTACAGGTACAAGATATTATTCTAACTAACACTGGAAATGAGGATGTGGATGTGAATGTGGGGGAAGCAGGACCTACCGTCGAGTTAGCAAAAGAGAAGCTGATACAACAGGAGGAAAGTTCGGGACTTTGTTTAAATTTAATGGGGAAAGCAAAAGAAGATAAAGGGCCCCTAGGATGCGCAGGGTTTTGCAGGGGGGCAGGGAGGAGGTTGAATCGGAAGCAAATGACTTTTTCTCACTTTCCGATGCTACTTGGTCTGGACTGGGTTCAGGTCATGGGTCTAATTCAGAATCCAGTGAGGAAGACAGTATTTCGGGTATGGATACGGAAGGGAGAGGTAGGGATAGGGTTACACCTAATAGAAAAGTACACCCCCGGTCTGGGAGAATGAGCAACCCCAAACAAAAGGATCTTAGATGGGATTATTCTACAGGGGATAAACTGGTGGGGGCTCGGAATCTGCCTAATGTAGAAGATGGGCTGGTAGGCTCAACGATACTATCCCCTACTCTAGAATCCATATTGCAGTGTGTAATGGCACACAGGGAAGAAGCCCGAATGGAAAGTAAGCGCTCTCAGACTGCTAATCGGAAGATTCAGGGTGCAATCAGAAAAATCGCTCGAACTTGTAATGATATAAGTGACCGGATGACGGAGCTTGAAACAAGGACAGCTACATTAGAAGAGGATATTGTAGGTTCTAGAGGTCAAGCGACTGCACATGAGGAGCAGCTCTCTGATATTCAATGGAAACTTGAGGAAGGCGAAAATCGCCAAAGAAGGAACAACCTCCGTTTTTGGGAATTCCGGAGGGGAAGGAAGGTTCTGACGCACGCATTTTCATGGTTCAGCTGTTGGAGAAATCTTTTCCGGAAATGGTAGGATGGAACTGGACTCAAGAAATACAAAGAGCACATCGAGTTCCCTTTAATATCCGACAGCCAGTTCGCCCAGATGCCAAACCTCGCGCTCTTTTGGTGTACTTTGGAAATTTTTTATTGAGACAAAATGTGTTTGAAAAAGCTAGACCAGAAGCACAGAGGGAGGCTGATGGATTTACTTTTTTTACTAGGCCAGATTTTTGCCACGTCACAGTAGAGCGAAGATGGCGGCTGCGGCAAATGATTACCCAGTTCCAGGAGAAGGGAGCACAGGCCTTTCTTCTTAATCCGGCTCGGTTGAAAGTCATTTGGAAAGAGCAAACTCGGTTTTTTACATCAGAAATTAAGGCCAAGGAGTTTTTGAACACAGGGGGGTGAATCCTGAATCTTGATTCTTTCGACCAATTGACAGAATTAACTGCTAGAGAGTGGTTAAAGATGTAGCTTTTTGTTTCCTTTTCTGTTGGTTTTTTTTTCTTCAGGTAATACGATATACAGTAATTGTGTGGGGTGGGGTGTTTAATTTAGTCCAGGGTAGACAGTTAGGTCAGATTAAAACACTGAACGGTATGGCACGCCATCACATGGGAAGGAAGGGGCCACCACTCATCACTTACAGACCTAGAGAGGTCTGTTGCCTTACATAGCAGGGAGGGGGGATGGGAGGGTAGGGAAGGGGTTACAGGGGGAGAGGGGTGGGAAGGGTGGGTGGGTAAGTGAGGGTAGGGGGGCAAAAAGCAGGAAATCCAGGAAAGCAAGATAGGTGATCAGAAGACAAGATGTATCAGTGGTAGCAGCAATACTAGAAGGAGCGTAAAAGAGAGGGTGAAAGTTCAAACTGGGAAGCCGAAAATATGGGTAGGCTGACAATATCCACAATTAATGTTGGTGGACTAAATGATAGGGGTAAAAGAAACAGGGCCGGGGAAATGCTTCGTGCACTTGGTGCAGATATTATATGTCAGCAGGAGACACATATTCCATGGCAGGAAAGAGGGGTTAATATTATACCAGGGTACTCTCAAGTGGTTTGCTCTGCCCAATCCACCAAAATCAGAGGTGTGGCTATACATGTTTCTTCACGACTTTTACCTATTAATCGAGTTAAGGCAGATAAATGGGGTCGGTGGGCTATTGCTCTTATACCTAATCATTGCACTATTTGTACAGTATATGGTTCCAATATCGACGATGCAGAATTGTGGGTAAAGTTGGAGATGGAATTAGCGGCCTGGCCCGCCCCGTTAATTATCTGTGGGGACTTGAATATTCATATAAATACTGGGGAGTGGGGTAGGGGAGAGTATATAGGGAGGAAGCCTCAGGTTTATAAAGCTCTAAAAGCTCTTACAGAGAGTCATGGTCTAGTAGATATGTGGGCATGTAAAAGAATGGGGGATCCAGGTTTTACTTATTTCTCATGCCCACATAGGAAGTATGTCAGACTGGATTATTTTTTGGGTTCAGTCTCTCTTATCGAGGGGGCGCAGATTAAAAGACTACCTAAGGTTCTCTCGGACCATAACCCACTGGTAATGAGTATTGAGGCCCCGACATATATAAAGGGCCCGCTGAAGTGGACGTTCGACAAAAAATTATTAATGATCAATGGATTTATAGAGCATATTAGGCGGTGGACTAAACAGTTTTTTGATATGAATAGATATAGTGCCTCTAGAGAAATGGTTTGGGACGCATATAAGGCAGGGCTTAGGGGTGAAATAACTAGCTTTGGGGTATTTCATCAAAAACAACAAAGGGATGAAATACAGGCCTTGACTGAAGAATTGAGTTTGATGGAGCGACAACATATGACCGCCATAGTACAGCAGCAGAAAGATCTGCAAACTAGTTTAGAATTAAAAGTAATTAGGGTTAAGGCGAAAATTAATGGAATTTATAACAAGAAAGTGGCTGAAAGATTTCAAATGGCAACTCGGGATAACTACGAGTACGGGGAGATGGCGGGGAAACACCTGGCATTGCGAATAAAACAAAAAGCAGTGGCAAACAACATCTTACAATTAAGAGGGAAGGACGGAATAATAGCTACAGATTTATCAGAAATATTAAAAATACTCACGGATTTCTATCAGGATCTCTATCGGTCCAGGGATTCTAGGTTTGATGGATTGAGGGTAGAGGTAGAGAATGAGGCCCCTCAGCTCCTGGAGCTTGAAGTAGATATTACACTGAACGAGGTCCTTGAGGCTTTAGGGACAATGGCTTTAGGTAAGGCGTCGGGTCCGGATGGGATCCCGATGGAGATTTATAAAGCTCTAAAGACAGAACTAACCCCATTATTGCAGGATTTGTTTTTATCGGTACAACATAAGGGGGTCCCACCACAATCTTGGCAGGAAACCAATATCGTAATATTTCTGAAGAAGGGAAAGGCGCCGGAAGATCCCGCTGCATACAGACCAATATCTTTAATTAACACCGACGAGAAATTATATTCTAAGATATTGGCTCGGAGAATGTCAAAGATAATTAGGACCTTGGTGAGCCCATGGCAGCAAGGCTTCATCCCTGGTAGGGGTACCACAAATCACGTGCAAAGGGTTATCTCTCTATTTGATATCTCCGCAGCCTTAGGGACACGGATGTCTTTGATATTGCTGGATGCACAAAAAGCATTTGATCAAGTAGAGTGGGCGTATTTGTGGCAAAATTTAAGATCTCAGGGATTTGGTACAAGAATAATAAGTGCTATCAGGGCGATGTATGTCCAGGCACATGCGAAAATTCAGCTAATGGGGAAGGAGTCAGGTAGGATTAAGATTACTCGGGGGACGAGACAGGGGTGTCCATGCTCCCCTATCTTATTTGCCCTCCACATAGATCCCCTGATTAGATCTATACTGGCGGATCAAGCAATTACACCAATAGTGATCCGGGGCTATCATACAAAAGTACTAGCCTATGCAGATGACATCGCGGTTGTTACTCCAGACCCGCGGAGTGCTATAGACAAGATTGAAAGGCTCGCAATAGAATTTGGCAAACAATCAGGTTATAGTCTAAACACCGACAAGACACAGATTGTATGTACCAGAAATACGCAATTCCAGGATGTACGTAGGACAGAGGTAGCTACATATTTAGGGATAGCCATTACCGCAGATGTTGGCTCGACGTGGGAAATAAACTCGGCTCCTCTCTTTAAAAAAATGGAGGGGGACCTTAAGCGTTTGGATAATTTACACCTATCCATTATTGGCAGAGCAAACGTCATTAAAATGACGATGTTTCCTAAGGTGTTCTATCTATGTCGGTGCATACCCATAGAACCGGAAAATTATATATTTAAAAAGGCAGACGGAATGTTTTCCCAATTCATATGGGGGTATAAGAAAATTAGGAGATCTTTAAAATTCATGACCTTACCGCAGCACCGGGGGGCTGGCAATTCCTAATCTTTTATATTATTTCTGGGCAGTAATGCTGCAACACATGAGTATATTATTCAGGCCTCAAAGCCAGGATGGGGTGGTGGAGGTGGATAAGGAGACCCCGCCTTCTATTTATGAGCTAGCAGTTGGTAAACTTGCTCCAGGGCTAATGTTAAGGCAGCTCGAAGGCAGCTATTATAAGAAAACACGTTTTAAGATTATAAGAGCTGCCTGGAATATATGGCAAAAGATTAGTAAAAATCTGGAAATACCAAAAATTCATAGGTATATATGGTTGTGGCGTTCGTCTGCCTTCCCGGTCCCCTTTTATGATAATACAAGTAGAATATGGGAAAAAGCAGGAATAAAACAGATAGGTGACATTGCTGATCAGGAGGGGGTGGTTGCGTTTGAAGAACTCCAGATTCGATATGGGTTAGATTCGAGCACTATTTTTAAATATATACAAGCAAGGGAGGTGATAAACAAACTGGCCCTGCAAGTCACTAATTTTGCTCGAATCCCGCTATTAGAACTTTTGACGAAAAAGCAGATCCAAGTTAAGGATGTGTATACAATAATGTTGGAGGCTATTCCGGATGATATTTGGAAAGTAGAAAGTGCATGGGCAGTCAAATTGAACAACCCAGATATAGATATCTGTAGATCACTAGTGCTCTCTAAGAAAATTATTTTAAGTGCAAATCTCAAAGCCCAAACCTATAAAACATTGTTCAGACTCTATTTTACCCCAGCCAAACTCTGGGCATGGGGGAAAAGGGATAACAATAGATGCCCAAGGTGTGATCAGGGACCAGCTGATATAAGTCATATGTTTGCTGACTGTGGTAAATTGCTGACCCTGAAGGAGGGTATTGAACAGTTCTTATGTCAAAATCTGGGGCGGGTAGTATCTTTAACATCAACTATGTGGATATTGGGATATGATGAAAGACTACAGCTAGACCTTACTCAAGTGTATCTATGCTTTATGGCGACAGCTATTTATCGTATTTTGATTGCTACTATGTGGAAGGATGATGTTCCACCGACATATCAGGCATGGTATGCTAAATTGTTTCATATATATAACCTTGAATGGGCATTGTATAAATGTAAAGGTCGGACGGGGAGGGCAAGGGGACAACGGGTATGGGGATTATTGACGGAAGAGTAGGGGGCCGGTACAGCCTTATTGGGAGAAGTCCTGGCATAAAAGAGTATAAAAACAGGAGCAAAATGTAGAATTATTTTCTAAAAATTATTATTTTATTTTTTATTTTTTTTGGTGTACCAAATATTTCCCTCTCTTCTGTTCTCTCCTTCTATGTTCGTGTAAATTTATATGCTGTTTAAGGTATTAATGATGTATATGTCACGTAATGTCACGTATTGTACGATATATTTTCAAAATCTGTTGGTTTTATGGGAAAAAAATAAAATAAAAAATAAAAACCCATCTCGTTACTCTTGCCTTATTCATTTTTAGTCCAGCCATCTATTCCAGTGTGACATCGTCTATGTATAGCTGCAATTGTCTACCCTCCACATAGTACGTTAGTGACTTAATAGCATATTACAGCGAGGCATTCTTTTCTACCACTGAGTAATTCTACTCTCTCGGAACAAGCTTCCTCTTGGGACCAATAAATACTTTATCCAGTTGATACACTAGATATTTTACTTGTCTAGAAGTCAGATTGCATTTTTGAAGATGTACTTTCAATCCAGCATGGTTCAATATTTCTAAAACGTTCTAACAGATGGGTGAAATGTTCACCCTAACTAAAACTAAAGATGATAATATCATCAAATGTGGGCACAGAGCTTGATGTAATTGTGAGCAAGTGTTCACCATCCTTTGTAAAGAGGCCTTTACCTAACATGCAAACTACAAGGTAAGACAATGAACTGAAACAGTCCACTTGGATTAGAGAAAGCTGTCTTGTTATCAATTGGATCGAGGGCCACCTGCAAATATCCTTTGCAGCGGTGGAGAGTGCTGATATATTGGATTTCTCCCAATTTCTCCATCATCTCATCTAATCTAGAGACTGGATATGTATCACATTTTTATATTTTATTAAGCTCCTGAAATGGATAGAAAATTGAATTGTACCATCGGGTTTTGGGATTAACACTATGAGAATTCCATTCACTAATGAAGGCTTCAGAAACTCCCAGATCTAACATATTTTTTACTTCTTCACTCATGGCTGCTCGTCCTGCCCCCGCAATTCTCTAGGGTCTTAGTCTCATTATTTCCAAGGATCAGTTATATTACACTATATTATATTAGAACATTGGAATGTGGAGCACTCCATTGAATACAATGGAGTGCTCCGAGCTTCTACGGGCCGGTAAAAGCCCGCAAAGCAACATTCCAATGTTGTTTGAACAAAGGCCTCTCGGAGCCTGAGGGGATTTCAATCCCCTCGGGCTCCGAGAGGCCTTTGTTTAATTTGTTAGAACAGTCTGCCCTCTAGAGGCAGAATGTTGTAATAGCCTTATAGCCCTTCGTAGCTGGGCTATACCGCTACTAAAGTTCCGCCTCCCTCAGCTAGCTCCGCCTCGGCTCGGGCTTTTAACGCTGGAGCGGGCCTTTAATAGTCGGTATGACCCGCTACAGCGGGCTATAAGGCTATATTAGTTCGGCTTGGTGTCATAGAAAGAATAGTGGGGTGCTGTTTTAAGGCTGCCCTCAGTTCTTCTGTTTTCCTAATGTCTAACTGATTATCAATACAGCCCCTTTCAAGTTCAGGCTTATAATAGACAGATTTGGTATATAATGCTGGGGCGGGTCCTTAACCCCCCCCAGCTGTGCGAGCATCTCATGGACCCTCCTGCTGTTCCTTCATTCCCATCAATTATACACACCAAGACCATTGTGGCGTTAGAACGGCCGCAGTTTATTCACATCATAAGTTGGTACACACTTGCATTGATGACATTGGTCCTTAACGTGCTCATTTCTGTCTTATCTCAGATTACAATGTAAGCCATCTCATAACAGGTTATACAGTATACCTCCTATACTTTATTCCATTTTAAAACCGCAATTTGCCTAATCCTATAATGCATCAAACTTACAGTCATGCCGCTTCAAGGTTGTGATAACTTGCTTCCAACTGTTGTAACAGCTGTACTTCTGTCACTCGGTACAGCGGGTCGCCGCTTCGAGGCTTCAACTTGCCACCGAATGTGTGGCGTTCCTGTCCCTGTGTCCATGCCTGGACTGCAAGTGCCATGCCCGCCCCGGGCTGGCCATTTTACCTTATGCCTCAAGTATCCCTGCCGTGAGGCATCCCAAGGACCTTGTTCGGGTAATTGCACTTGTCTTAAGAGTCCCTACCGTTAAGGCATCCCAAAGACCTTGTTCGGGCAATTGCACTTGTCTCAAGAGTCCCTGCCGTTAAGGCATCCCAAGGACGTTGTTCGGGCAATTGACCTTCTACGTCCTTCTGTGAAGATATTTTAACCCCGTGACTCCCGCCACGCTGGATGTGGTTTACCGACCACTGACAGCTCCCCCAGCTTCCCTCGGGACCACAAGATAATTAGCTCTAGCACCAGTACGATGTGCCAGAGGAACCTATCGCTCTCTGCCAGGCAGCTGAAACCTTGTCATCTGTGTACCCCGGGGGGGAGGGGTTCTCTGACTCCGGATTTTCCCTACGCCGCCTCATCTATCTAGATGGTGAGGTTCTCATCACCGCTCTCCGCAATGGCTTAATCTGGAACTCTGCTTCTTAAAGCATGGGCTCTGACCAAGGAAAATAATTTTTTCTTTGGGGCTATGACTTGAATCCTGATGCACCCCTCCTGGGAATACTGTTCTCCTAGTGTAATATGCCCTGCGATTCGGCCCAGGGGGTGCTGTCCGAGGTTGCCCTGGCCCGCCTCCATTCTTTCATTCATTGTGTGTGACCTAGCCTACCCTTTGTATCCATCCTTTCTATTCCTTTGAGAAAGGAGCCCCTCAACGTGTTCAGCCTGTGCTCCTGGTCCTCCGTTTCTGTTGTGCTCCGTACCTTGTTCCAGCGTGCGCCTAGTACTTTGCCGCTGACCATAGTCCTCGCCTAATGAGGTTCTAAATAATGGCCCGGCTCTCCTTGTTGATTGTATCCCCCGGCTCCCTTTTGGGAATATTGGACCCCTCCCTTGTATGCCTTTGTGATCCTGGGAGGGGTTCCTGTCTGCGAATACCCCCAGTTTGTCTCTATTCCATAGGCATTGTGTGTACCTAGCTCACCTTCAGCATCAGCCTCACTGAAATCATAATTAGCTTATGCTGGCACAAGCAATCAACTTCTAAGCGGTTTTGCATGATTCCGGGATTTGAACCGAATATTCCTGCATATCTTCCTTAACCCAAAGATCATCGTTCAGTAATTTTGATCCGCTAGTACCGAGCTGGAGGTTAATAACCCAGTTCCAGCTACTGTATTGTGGCACCTCCCATCAGATATTGTAGAGACTGGGGACACTTCAGGTCCTAACGGATACCTCTCGGTTTGCCTGCCTTTCTACCTTGCTGGCTCGTAGCTCACTGTCTATCTTAGTTACTTACAAACTGAAATCAACCAACGGAAAGCGGATACAAGCCCAGCTATCTTTGTAAACCACTGTGTGCTCTGCATGATGCCCCCTCATCGCAGCCTCTGGAACCGCAACCCATTGCTCGCACCACATCAGCCGTCCCGCTGCTTAAGACTCTCATGAAAGTACTCTGCCAATGCAGTTGATAGAGCGCAAAGATATTCTGAAATTTGTAGGGGTACCTTATATTCATAGGTAGTCTGTACCCGCATATATACTTATGAGTGTGCTAATCTTAGTTAGAGTTCGTGATGTAATAATCAGTGGTAAATGAAATATTGAGATGAGTTGTGCCATTCAAGAACCGTAAAGTGGCATTTAGAAGGAATTATGTAACTTTCGATGTTCATTGCAATTGTTTAATGAAGTAGTTATATGAATTAATGCAGTAGATTTAAACGTGCATCATGTTGAAGTTGCACACGCATAGATGATTAATTGTGTTTAACCGTGATGAAATGTAGTGCTTACAGATGTAACATTTTAAATGTGTTTAAGTGATGTTAAAGGCCTAGATGGAGTATCTGCTCCTTCGCGTTAAGAAAGGCCTATTCGTTCCCTTATGTTAGCTGGTTTATGTAGGCCCGAAATGTATTTCCCCCTGGTGAGGCTCTCATTTGTTGACAGTCAGCGAAATTCATCTGCATGCAGGGTTGTTTCGTTCTCATGCATTCGTTGCAGGTGCAAGGACATCGTCTTCGTTAGTTAGAATAATGCTTTTGTTTTAGGAGTTAGGTATGGAGGAGATCCGCTACAAAGTCTCCAGGAATGCTGATAATTGGAAAGTGCGCTGAAGAAGCCTGAGACCCAAGGACACTTCAACCGTAAGTGGAAAGTTACCTTGAAGAGGTGTTTGGCAGGAGAGGTGTTACCTGGGCGGACCTATCGAATGTCCATTTTGTATTAGGGACAGGGCCCCGAGGGAGGAGGCAGGTCAGTCAGCAGAGAGGGCAGATTGAGCAGGAGCTGATTGAGGAGAGGTAGAAGAGCAAAGAGGGTAAAAGGAAGGGATCGAGTCTTAGGATGGAGACTTAGACGGTCTTTTACAACGTGAGTGCACTTCTGAGGAAGTCATCACGAGCTGACACCTTTTCCGTGATCTGGTTGGAGTAGAAGTTAAGTAGGGATGCCCCTTTAGAATAGTGTATGGATAGACTAACAG
The DNA here is from genome assembly GCA_963921515.1 of Calotriton arnoldi. NCBI lineage: Eukaryota > Metazoa > Chordata > Amphibia > Caudata > Salamandridae > Calotriton > Calotriton arnoldi. The sequence goes on along the minus strand of CAWUFW010006592.1, from coordinate 827,498 downwards.
ATTTTCTTTACAGATTTCAATGAAGACTAATATAGATGTTGGTGCAGTTATTGCTTGTCTAGTGTTTCTGGAAATGCTCATTCTCTTTATGCTATATCGAATAAGATTGGTGCGTAGGATGGACTTTGTATTAGTGCCTTTGTATTTTTACAACCTCGTTCTGAGGTGTCTGTATGTTCAGTTATTTTTGGTTTTGTAATAAACCTCTAAACTTAGAATTCGGAGTCAGTGATCTTTTCCAAGATTTAAATTGTTTCATGACAGGATTGGAACGAAAGTATTGTTTTTCCCCTTTACACTTCTCAGCAGGTAATAAAGGTTCAGTCGGCCGAGGGTTCCTGGTAAGTTATACAGTGGAATCCAGCGTTATCACAGTGTAGAGACCGGCTAGGTTCTGGTCCTGCAATAAAGTACCATCTTCCTAGCTGATTTCCTGGTAGGTATGTTTGACATTTATCACGGCTGGTTATATAGGTGCTTACCAACTATGCGACTGCCTATATTAGTGTTGGCTGAAAGGCAACATTTGTACTAAAGGAGAACTTGAAAGCTCCCATGACCAGGTAGCCCCTCCAGGGCTAAGTGCATCCTCCTGGCCCATGTGCAGGCATATCCATGGCCCCGGCATTCACCTGATTCCACCTGGGCCAGTTCTACCCCGCGTCAGTCCCCAGGCAGTCAGTATATGGTTAAGCATCACATCCTTGATAGGTGACTAGTACAGACCACTAACCGCGACCCTCTAGACCTCCGTTAGATAACAATTACGGCTTACGCTGATGCATTGGTCAATCCCTGTCCAGAGGTGCCCGTACCCTTGTTCTTTCTGATCAGTGGTGGGATGCTATTGCACTGGCGCCATAGACATTGCAGGCTACTGGGCATTTATTGGGCCATTTATATAACCCGAGCTGGCGCGACAAGACTGGAGCCCTTTGCCCACAGCAACGCCCTTCTGGCACTTGCCATTGGTGGTGGGACTTACACCCTCGCACTGGATGAGCCTGTGGCACCACAGGCACGTTACCCTGCTTGAGCTTACTCCTGGCGCTTGGGGTAGGTGTGAACTGGGGGGGGCATGTGTGTGACACCGAGTCCCTGCCGGATTATGCCATGATCATTGTGCGGTGCTCCCGGCTTAAAAGCAGTACAGGAGAACTATAGACTGAATAAGATGTGAATTGCGCACCGCCGCACACGTGCCATCAGACAGCACTGGAAATGGAAAGGTAGAATTGCCCGAACAGGCCTAATTCCCGTTGATGGCAGCTGCCCCCCCATGGAAGCATCCAAAATAACATATCCCCAGCTCTTGCTTACCAAAATAGCATTACCCCGCTCCCCCCCACCCCCACCCCTCCAAACTCACATAGCTCTTGTCATCTGCACACCAGGGGAATCCTTCACAAATTCCCGGTCTGTGTGTTTCCGAGAAATCAGAGTACCACCCGAGCACAGCCCTGCGAGCTACCAAGAAAGCAACAGTCTGTCACTGCAGCTTGTGAACACCCGCCGCCCCACTCTGCCTCTGATGCATAGATACATTTGCACAAGTTTCCCTTACATCTGATAGCACCTTGACATTGGCGTTGATGGGTGGCTGAAGTGATTGCTCAACTTAAAGTCTGTTGAGCCCGCGCTAATATTGGAATCAGCTTTCTTCTTCAAGGATCGGCAGTTCTAATTTCCGATGCGGGTCCCTGTAAGTCTGGGAGGTTGGTTGTTGCTTGCTGCTGCTCCCTTGCTCATTAGACGCTTTTAACTCGCATGTTCTTAGGTAATAAAAACCGCACCTTCTCCCGGGCTCCATAAACTGTTCTTAGCGTAGTGCACAGGACATAGGCATCTATGTCCTGCCCTTGACCGAGGGTATGGGGGTGGTACGATTTCATTTCCCACGTTATGTGTTCCAACTATGTTGGCTGTTGATGGCAGATAAAAGGCATTTTCTTTTATCAAGATACTTTTCAGAAAGGCCACGTTTTAAGAATCATGTGGCTCAGAGTGCCTTTTCCAGAGGCCTTCACTAATGTATCTGTTTATTGTCGCGTGACCTCTTTCTTACTCCCCTTGTTGCAGGTATGTGAATGTCCAGCCACCTGCCCACAAACCCATAATACTATGCCTCATATGGCAGTGTCACGATCCCTGATGTATAAAAGGCAGAGCTGCACTGTACAGTAATCGGACAACACAAGTAGGGCTTGTGCACCAACGTGGAAGCATGCTCGCCCATACCCGGAACCATAACTTGCCCTATATGGTGAGCGTAAACACCCTGGAGGGAAACTAGGACGTTTTCATGTTCTTTATAGGCTGGGGAAATTAGTGATTTGCTCAGAATTATTGCGCAGTTTATTCCATAAAAGAAACCTCTGTAATTGCAACCCTTTTTCTGACAAACGAAAGTGGCGCTGACGCCGTGATTCGAAGCCGGCTCCCCTACCCCAGGGTCGACAGCTCCATTTGTTACACCGCATGCAACGGACACCTGCCCACCAACACCCCGGCCTAGCTTGTTTTACATGGCAGGGTGCCGCAATCCCTGAAACTGATCACCCTGTTCTTTGAAGGGCATGATAGTCTTAGAACACGACACAGATTTTGCCGCTTGCTAACCGGGGAGCCGGCTGAGGTAACCACTTCCATGGTAGTTTCGCCGGAACAAGGGGAACTCTGGGGGAAACCCTGGTGTGTCCTGCTGAAAATCTTGTGCCCCACAAGATCTTGCTCATGCCAGACTAACTATGCCCATGCAGCGGCATTAATCCGAGGCTACAAAGCACCCCCGCCTCCCTGTCGGTCTTTGCTAACTGGGGCCTTAATGATTCAGACCCTTGCTCACCTCAATCCATGATCATCAACAGTCTCGGGGGCACCGCCGCCCGCGCCGGCCCACCAGCTTTGTGAGCCCTGACCTCCTGTCTGTCTTCACTCCCGGCAGGATCTCCAGATCAAGTTGTCCTGCGCCCTGGCTGGGATGCCCTCATAAGCACTGCCGTGATGGCTCGCGCTGTCCTGTGATGCCTGCCGCCGTCTTCACCCGGTCACCGCCGTTCTGGCGGCAGGTGCCAGTAAGTCCGGACACGGGTCTCTCGTGATTCTTTGCTGGCATCTCCGAGGGTTGCGAACTCATCAATTTCCTCTGGCGACAAAGCTGTGGACTGCTTGTCCCAGTCGCCTTTATGGCCGTGCTTGTGACTACACGTTTCCTTCTCGATTGGGTCCTTTGAATCCAAACTCCCTTGGTCATTCGCTGACCCTTTTTCTTTTGGTGCGCTTTCACGCCCTGCTGCTGCCGTGCGCTTTGTCTACTGCCCACGGGGTAGGGGGGAGGTTAGCCGCCCTCCCTCTAGGGTCAGCGGTAAAAAAAAAATTCAATAGATTAACATAATTGATCTATGATTCCTTACAAACTCTGTTTACTTCATCCCTATAGATTACCATATAGGTTACCAGTGTTAGCTGACTAAATATTTTAAGTGGCCCTTGCCAATGGCTCAACATTTTATTTTCCAATGTGGGTATCTGGAAAAGAACTAAATCCTCTGGTTGGAAGCTCTCAATTTACTTTGTTGATCATAAAGAGATTTCTGCTCTCTTCATTATCTTTCCATATATTGAGTTGCAATTTCCCTTAATTTAGTTAATTTTGTTTTGTAGCTAAGTGATGTATTCTAAAAGGTTGTTTGCCGTTCATCCTCCCATGCCTCTATGGACATATTGGCATATCGAGTAAAGTTCTAGGCTTTCTCCCAAAGAGTACTCAAAGTGAGAAGGTCCTATCGTCTGTTATTCTTGACATCTTAAAGCGAATACCGCTAGCATTAAACCGCTTAAGGTTTTGGCGCAGAACTGCGCCGCAGGGAATATTGTCACAGACATGTAGGGATATGAGCAAAGTCCATAGCAGTAATGTATTGTTCTTGAAATCAATGGCAATGAGGAATTAACAAGGTTATTAAAAACATTCATTAGTAAGGGGGCCCAAGAAATCGGGGTTACACTCTATAAGATCAATTGGAACACCACCCAGCCCAGAGGCCTTACCACTAATGCTCTGGTTTATAACATCTTCTACCTCACTCAGAGTTACCAGAATACCTGTGCAATTATTAGGAACCATGGGGGGGGGGGGGAGGGGTTCAATCTCAACAGCTGTAGCAGCATAAATGTTTGTTAAATAAGTCTCCCAAGTCTCGCAAGGAATATGACAACTGACTGTGGACACAATTTGATTACTTCATCTCATATCTGATACTGCAGAGCAAAAGAGTTTGCTATTCTTCTTATTGGCTGCTGATACTAAAGATTCCCACTTTTGGGCTACCACCTCCCTCTTCCACCTAGTAGTGACCTCCTTATATTGTCTTCATTGGAAAGCCACTAGGTAAGTCCTCAGTTTTCGCCATGATGGGCTTACATAGTAAGCAATTAACCACAGAATAATCTTAGTTAAAACACCTAGGTCTATTGTTTGAAGGCCGGGATAGTTTTTGTAAGCTGTTCCTTATGTTGGTGTAGAGATTATTAAAAACACCTACCACCTGATGTTCTATATCATCTTCCACTAGGCAAGCCTCATCCAAAAGCCAATGTCTCAAATTGAAGTAGAGAATTATCACCAAATAACTGTCAATCAGTCGCAGTTTTGTGCAAGACCAGGTGTGGACCAGCCCATCTGTAGAAAAACTGGGGAGGCATGGATTATTCTATATCGCAGTATATTTGTTAATTCTAGGGATCTGCAACTTGTTAGATACAGCATTCCAGACTCACACATACACCAGCAGGTTCTTAAATCTTGTTCTTTTGAAATAGGAAGGCTAAAAAAATAATGGCACTGATGTTAAGTCACAATATAGATCCCTAAGAGGCCAGGTAGTTACAGAAAGGCCAAGCACTTGCAAGAGCTTCATCGAAAAACTAGGCCACAAAAAAACTTCAAGCATGGGAGTGCCCATCCCCCTTCACTTCAATAGATTTTGCAGCTGAGAAAGAACTCTCCTTGGTTTCCTGTTTTGCAATATGAATTGGGACCATATTTCATCCATCTTAATAATGAATGAGTTAGGGATCCAGATAGGTAAAGCCCAAATAAAAAACAAAAAGTTTGGAAAAGCTAACATCTTGATGTTGTTACATTGACCTTGAATAGCAATAGGTACATTTTCAACTTAATAAGGAGTTGTGCACTATTGTTCATCAGGGGTATATAATCCAGGGTAATTACCTCATCAATCAATCAATCATTTTTAACTTTATTTTGGTTCTTTAGACCATAAAAGCACATTAAATAAAATATATACACAAGGTAAGTTCATGACATTATCATTTATAATAACAATCCAAGTAAATGAGTTGGGAAAACATGATGCAACAATCGGCAGGAAGAAATCAATTAAAATAGTTTAAAAAAGAAATATCCCCATGATCAGTCAGTGACAAAGTTAAAGGATGGATGATGCAAGAACCAAGGTAAAAGATGTTTTTCTTTAAAAAAAAAAAAAAGGAAAGATAAATATAGTAGCAATAATAGTTCCATTTAAAAAAGGAGAACAGTACTACAGTTTCTGAGCCACGTCAACCATTGGACCTCCTGGGGTAGCTTATATATGGATTAATCAAAAACAAACTAAAGTGTATGTACATTTAAAACAATGCTCCCACCTTTTTTCTATATAACCACATGGTGTAGAGGTATCGGCTAATTCCAAATACCACAACCTGACTTGTGTCCCATCTCAAAGTACGATAAGCCACCTGATAAGATCTCTATCCCTAGGCGTAGCATATTTTGGACAAAAGAAGAGAACATGTTCTATGTTTTTACAAGCATATTTGCAAACGTCACAAGCTAAGGGGATGGATATGTGGAGTTTCCATCTGTGCGTAAAATTGTTAACTAACAGTGTTCCCAATCAAAATTTTATGCAAAGTGTACCTTGCCATAGGTGGGTGGATCTGGTCTAGATTTGCTTTTTTAACTGGAAGAAATTTACAGGCTAAGAATGCTTCTATCAATCCCTGGATTTCGCATTTTGATGGTTTTCGTTAATTTTCTTGTCCCAGAATGCGGCTTTGACACTACTCTTGGTGCGGGCTCCAATTGTGGAAGGGTTACTCCAATGGTCACTCAAAACTAAAGCAATAAAATAGGATTTAACAAACTGAAACCAGGGGAGAAGATGAGCATTGCTGTGGTGCATAAATTCCTCCACTACTAGCCTGTAGAGATGGAGCTCTGGAGTAAACCACAACTTTACCCAGTAGAGAAGCGTTTTTAACATTGCTAAGTCTCCCACCCTTTTTATTCCTGTGTCAAAATAAAGTGGTAGTGTGGGTGTACTCTGCGGGAGACTGAATAAGGATCTCAGGAAATAATTTTCCTTGGTAATCAGACCTTTGATGTTCAATATTCCCCAAACCTCTGCACCGTAAAGAGCAGCTGCCTGTGCTGTTGCCCTACATACTTCCTTAGTTGTAGACACAGATTTAGTGGTAGTTGCCTTGAATCTCTTGGTAATGGCTAAGGCAGAATGTAGTAGAACCACCTTGCTCTTTTCCATCTGTGATTTTCAAGTTCTACTCTTGTCAATTCTATTCCCCAGGTAGTCAAATGTACCTACTACCTGGAGAGGTTCCCCATTCAACTGGATGTTCCCTCTATAGGTTTTATATCGGTTTAATACCATAATCTTTGTTTTGGTAGTATTCCCCTTGTTAATATTGGAAAATACGATGTCAATGTATGCCATGATATATGCATGCATAACAACGAACTTGCATCACTGTTTTCAAATCCACATGCTATGACCTCCCCATCAACCTCGAGTCAGAAATACGTGGTCAGCCAGGTCCTGCGACCTAGGTCTTAAGCAACTGATTGACAGACCACAGGTGGGGTGGCACGTAGCTCGTGGATAAATGTGTGAATAGGAAAAACCCTGATCGATTGTGCAGACAGCAGCGACACCACAATGGTCCAAGGAGAATGGCCCCAATAAAAACAGATTTGGCTGGAGGGGTGCACGTTTCTTAAACACCATAAAGTTAGATGCCTCATGAAGTTAGGAACACTCAGCCAATTAGAACACAGCATGCACATTACACACAACAATCACGTGCTCCCCATCCCGGACATCTGGACACATACCCACTGGCTTACACTGTGTCCACGCAAGGTGGAGACCTACCTGTGCTCCCTACCAGGTGGTAAGGTTTATCACTCGGTGGCTAGGCCCAGAATTCTTTCTTTAAAGGAATGTACAAATTGTTTTATGACACTCCGTGAAATGTATATAATGATGGCCAAAACCAAAGTACTTTGAGACAGTCTTCAGACCCTGACTCTGTCACTGTTCTCCTGGCCGCAGAGTTTAATCCAACCAAATGTTCCTGTTTATTTTTAAGGTAAATTCAAATTCGAGCAACCACCTCCAGCCTGAACATTACACAAAACTCATGAAATGTATTCAATAGATTTTGGAGCCATGTTGAAGTCAGAGAGAGCAGGAGGGTGTCATCTGCAAAAAGGAGTGCTGGGGTGGAGCAACTGGCTAATTTAGGGGAATCGTGGGTGCACGCACCTAGAAAAGAAACCACATCATTGATATATAATGAAAAGAGAGTGGGCACAGGTACACACCGTTGCCTCACCCCACGCTGCCCTAAGATGGGTCAGTCACATTACCACCCAAACCCCATCTGACTTGTGCAGTAGTGTTACTGTGGGGTCTAAAAAGGATATCCAGCAGGGATGGTTCAATGCCCATAGTGGCCAAGATGGACTAAAGGTGCAGCCATGGGACCAGATCAAAGGTTGTCCTGAGGTCCACAAAGGCCAGATATAAGTGGTTCCAAAAAAGCCTAAGATATTTGGCTGCTATGAGATCGAACCGAAAAATGTGATCAACTGTACTAACCCTAGATCGGGCCCTGCCTGAAGTGGTGTCAAAATGTATTCAGCCTCATCCATCTAGTCCTGTAATCTAGCTAGGATCTGGCGAAAAAAATATTTAGCAAATTGTTGGACTTGGCCCTTTTTGCAGGGACATCCCTTAGCCTTTTTGCCTTCCTCCTGTATTGTTTCTGACCTGTTTTTGTTGGTTTTATGACTCTGGGCACGTTACCACTGCTGATCAGTGCTAAAGTGCATATGCTCCCTATTATAAATTGTTGTTATGGATTAGTGATTCCATGATTGGATTATTTGATTTACTTGTCAGACCCTAGTACAGTACACCGGGTGTGTCCAGGGCCTGTAAATCAAATGCTGCTGGTCGGCTTGCAGCACTGGTTGTGCCACCCACAGAAGCAGCTTATAAACTATGGCTCAGGCCTGCCATTGCAGAGCCTGTGTGCAGTCTGGGACTGCCATGTCGACTTGGCAAGTGCACCCACTTGCCAGTCCCCAAATCTTCCCTTTTCTACATGTTAGTCACCCCTAAGGTAGGCCCTAGGGCAGGGTGCATTGTATGTGAAAGGTAGGACATGCCCTGATGTGTGTGGCATGTCCTGATAGTGAATTACAGCCAATTTCGTTTTTCACTATTGCAAGGCTACCTGCTCCCATCGGGCCAGAATGGGCAGTTTGATTATAACATCTTATAATCCTAACTGACCCAGGGAACAAGGTAGAAATTCGAGTTTGGTATGCCTGAACTCAGAATGTTAAAATACATCTTTTAGTGTGGGTGATTTTTACATTCTGTGTTTGAAAATACTACTTTTAGAAAGTAGGTATTTTCTTGCCTAACCATCCAGCTTGCCTCTGCTAGGTTGTGTATTGCATGTCTGGTTTGTGAGTGACAGGAGGGCTTGGGCTCCAGCAGTCTGATGGGTCAGGGCTGGGCTGAATAGGACCTTGGCTGAATAGAGAGTAGGGGGCGGGGATTTCCTTTCACTCCCCTGAGCCCTCATAGAATAGAGAGTAGAGGGAGGAGATTTCCTTTCAGCTACCTGGGCCAAGTCTGCTTTTAACAATGCTGTCTCCACCTCCTGCCAGGAAGCTGCACAGAACTGGTTTTGGTCAGCCACAGACACTCTCTGCCTTCAGAGACAAAGTATTTTTGAGTATAAATATTGGGGCCCAGACCCCAAGACTTTAGATCACTTCTGGGAATCAAGACGAACCTTTGCTGAGGAGAAGAACCAGGAAACTGAAGGAGGAGACTGCCCCTGTGCTGTTGGGGTTGGCCTGCAGTGGTTACTTTATTGCCCAAGAAAGGAGAAAGGAATTTTGTGTGTACTTTCATCATCTTGAAGAAGATCTCCAAGGGCTTGAAGATTGAGCTTGCCTCCTGCCTGAAGTCTCAGGGATACAAGACTTCACCCACCAGCTCCCCTGAATTCCCTTGCTGGGGATTCTGCCTGCAAAGAGGTGCCTGCTGTTGTGTTGGGCCCTCTGAGAAGACTGCGTGTCGCTGGGAGCGCGACGCAACAAGGAGAAGCGTGTCGCCGCCGCAGCAGTTGCCGTCGCATCGCCGAGGAAGCTTGCCGCAGCTGCTCGCATCGCATCACCGAGGCGCGTCACATCACCGGAGAAGCGTGCCGCCGCCGCAGAGGTCACCATCGCATCACCGGAGAAGTGTTTCGCAGGGCCTGTCGCGGCTCAGAAGGTCACCGTGTCGCCGCACGGTCGTCGGGCGTGCACACATCGCATCTACGTTGTCGCACAGTAACCAAGACGCCATTTTGTCGCATCGCACCGGATCATCATCGCGGCACCATCTTGTCGCATCGCACCGGATCGCAGTAAGAAACTGACGCATCAACTCCCCACACAGTAAGGAAGCGAGCCTCAACTCCCCTGCGCAGCAGTAAGGAACGGACGCATCCACTCCCCTGAGTGTAAGGAACGGCACATCACCTTCCCTGCGACCCTTTTGTTTGTTTTGCATTACGCATCCAAGGTACTTTGAGAGTAAAGTGTCGCATTTACCATCTACATTGAGCTAAGCTATTTCTACCATTTTAAAGACTCATTTTTGATTACACTATTGTGGATTTTTGTCGTTTGACCGTGTGTTAAGTCTAGTAAAGATTACTTATTTTTCTAAACTGGTGTAGTGTCCATTTGTATTGTTTTCACTATATTACTGTATGTGTTCACAAATGCTTTACACACTGCCTCTGAGATAAGCCTGCCTGCTCGTGCCAAGCTACCAAGGGGGTGAGCAGGGGTTATTTTAGGAGTGTAGCCCCTTACCCTGACTAGACGCAAGGGTCCCTATTTGGACAAAGGTGCAAACCATTGCCAACTCCCCAAATCTAACACAAATTATCTATGAGGCTGATGGGCCAGCAATTATTTTGGAATCCTCTGTCTCCCTTTTTGTAGATTGGAATGATCTTAGCATTTTTCCAGGATTCCTGTACTTGTCCACCTGCCAGTATACCATTTGAAAGCTCATTAATATAGGGGCCTCAATACCTCATCAATATTAGGTGTAATCTAAACCCTGAGATATGTGGAAGTGGTTACAAAACGAGAGTCTCAAGCAGAATGTTTACTATTATATAAAACTTGGGTCTTGCCTATGTTTAGCACGTAGCCAGACAATGCACCATTTTCCTGGCTTCATATTCTATTGCTTGCAATACCATGTCTGGATTACATGTAAAAATTGCCACATCATCAGCATAAGCGGCAGCCTTCCTAGTGTCTCCCTTTAGGACTACAGGTGGGTATATGTGAATTGAGCTAACATCCTGATATAGGGCTCCAAATCTGAAATAAACAGTTGGTGTGAGAGGGGGCAACCTTGGCCCGCGCCCTGCAGAATTGTGAATTTATTAGATTGCACACCCATAGATGCCACTCTTGCAGAGAGATTATGATCAATTTCCTGTGCTCTTTGCATCAGTTTTGGGCCGAACCCAAAACATTTCAGGACACGCCAGAGAAAAGTCCAGGAGACCTTGTCAAATGCTTTTTCTGCGTCCAAAAGGACCATTGTACGGAGAGTGGTATCTCTCATAGGAACAAAGCCATGCTATGCGGGGTCTACTCAACTGTTGATCTAAGATTTGAATCTATTGGCCAAGATTTTAGAATATATTTTTGAATCAGCATTAATAAGTGATTTGGGTCAATACAGCCTACAATTGAGGGGATCTTTATCGTTCTTTAGGAAGAAAACTATATTTGTTTCTTTCCAAGTAGGCGGGATCAGATTGTTTGTATCAATATAATGTAAGGCATTCATAAATACCGGCCTAAGAATAGTAATAAACATGGCATAAAGTTCCACAGGAATGCAATCTTGTCCAGTCGCCTTGCCTGCTGGAAGGTCGCTAATTGCCTTTGTGAGTTCCATCGCTGTGATAAGGGCTTCTAACAGATCATATTGCCTAGTGGTAATTCGCTGAATCTTGGCCTCTTCTATATAGTCCTTGGCTTCCCTCTGAGAGAAAACCTCAGATTTGTGATTGAGTGTACCATAAAACCTTAAAAAGTCGAGATAATCCCCTCCTTCTCCATTATAATTAGGGCTCCCGTTTTTATGGTATTTATATTTTTGTTATTTCCGTGTGTATTTATCCATATTTATTTTTTGCTAATTTTACCTGTATTTATCCATATTTATTTTACGTTTTGTGAAAAAATTAAGCTGAAATGTGTATAATTCTGCATTTATTTAACCAGTTAATGTGCACTCGTGCATCATCGCCTGACAGGTTTTAATGATATATATACACTCAGATGGTAAAATGTGCACTTGTAAGAAAGTATGTAAATTTTAGTATCAAGGCTGTGCAAATCTACTGCTGTTTAAGGCTATTTACTAAAATCCTTATATTTTTTTAATCCCCTTGCTTGTCAATCTGCACAGCTATTGGCCTGGCAGTCATGATTGACAGCATTTAGAATCACTCAAAAGCAACCCATATTTCCGTTTGTATCCACATTTAAAAACAAATACAGACAGGAAATAAATGGTTTTCTGTCTGTATTTATCTGTAAAAATGGAAAACTGGGAGCCTTAATTATAATCCGACCTTGGAAATTTTGGATCGCCTATATACATTTTCTGCTTTCTTTCTCCTTACACTGCATGGCCAAACTTTTCCCCATATTCTCATTATTCTCAAAGTATCTCAGGCAAGTCGAGCGTAGATGTCTAGCCAATTGATCCCACATTTTTTTTAATAAGCATTCTGATCCAAGTAAGTTGACTCACAAAAGCCTCTACATCTAAATTACTGTCTGCCTGGTGTCTAACAATCTGCTAGCTCTATTTTCAACCTTTGGAGTTTATGCCTCAAATTAATAGAACTTTGTTGCTCCAGCTTATCTTGACCAATTGTGTAGGATAGTGTAGCACCCCCCCATTATAGCTTTAAAAAATCCCAGATCATGAAAGGGGAGGTACTAAATATGTGAATGTCAGTATAGTCTCTTATTATATGTGTTATTTAACAACAATGATCATTATCCCAAAGGAAAGACCAATTGAAGGGTCTACCTAGTGGAATTATGGAGGGTATGCAGTAAGTTCCTACCAATAGTTAGCCCTAATGAATTATGGGCAAAAATGATTTGTAAATAGATATCTATTGTAGCATTGCTAATTAGGCTACAGCTGATTAAGAACACATCTATCCTTGAACACGACTTATGAGGAGCTGAATAAAAGGTATAGCTCTCTTCTTGCTTGCGGAGAGTGCACAGGCATCCGCCAAGCTGAGAACTTCAATCATTTGAAGCAGAGCAGCTCTTGACCTGTGTTTGCAAAAATTAAGATGTAGCTTAGTAGAGTCAAAGCTATCCATGTGTCTTTTTTGACCAGCAATGCTACCCCTCTACTATATTGGGTAGAACTCAACAGAACCTTAAATCCCAGTTGTTCCAATGTAATGGACTCATGATCTAGTAGATGTGTTCCCTGTAAACAACCAATTTCAGGTCCAGCCTGTATCAGTTCTTCCCTGATTAAACACACCTTATTATTTGTGTGGAGCCCATTAACACTCCAAGTTAATACCTTTATGCCTTTACTATTATCTTGCCCTGTAGTATGAAGTTGCATCATCACAGTGAAATTGAGAAAATCAACAATATATTTTATCTGTGTGATATACTGCACTTCTATTGTAGCAACATTTAAACTTCTTTTACCTTTTTGTACCCTCCCCTGCACTATCCACCCCCTACCCTCCTATCCCAACACCCCTGGGCAAAAGAATACCCACAAACACCCTTCCTACAAGTCTCTGTCAAAGCAGAGACATTCCCTCTCAAACCCACAAATAGAAAAGAATAGATAAAATGAAAAAGAGGGGGGGGGGTGCATAAGCCAACCATATGCTCCGGAAAGTGAGATCATCCAACAGATCAGCCACCATAGAAGAGAAATAGATTAAAAAAAGAGTAAGAAAAAGACTAATTGCACCGCTTTCCAATTCAACGATATCTATTAATAACTTCTTTCCTGCTCCTTGCAGCCCCCTAATAATTGAGAGTGAGGAAAAGCAAATAATTGATAAGCATCAAAAAAGTAGATCCCAAATTATTCACACACATATGAGAGAACAGAATATATTTTAGTCAATATGAATATACTGAGACCATATCATTTTAACCAAACTGAATTAAACAGGTTTAAATCAAATTTGACAACCTATTTGCAGGCGTTTATCAGGATGTGCACTATTTCACCATTTTGCAGCAAGAACCTCAGCCTCATCAGTAGTAGAACAGAAGTAAGACCTTGACCCATACACAATCTTTAAGCAAGTGCCTGAAGTTTGGGGATAAACTGTCAAAGTAGCCAGCAGTGTTGGACTGTATGATGGCAAAAATCTAATCGAACAAAAAAGGTTTAAGTTCCATCTTTTGCTGGGCATTGTGGTCGTACAACTTGAAACAGGAGTTGCGGAAAATAAAGTTGCCTAAATAGATTAAAATCGCTTGACTATGTTGGTTGCGCTGAGTGCCCTTAGATTTTGTAAAAGGGGACCTATGTGCTGTTTGAATTTGGCAGTTTATGTCCCAACCTTGAAGATCAGGAATGGAGCACTGAATCAGTCGCACAATAAAACCTCTTGAATCATCAATCTTGGCCCCCTCCTCTGTGCCTAGGACCCGCAAGTTATTGCGGTGCATCTGATTTTCATTATCATCCATTTTATCATAGAAGCTCTGTGTGGCTTTCTGTTGAAAGGATAGATTGCACTGAATAATGCTACTCACCTCTTTCTGTTTTTCAGCCTTGCCTTCCAGTTTTGTAAGGGGTCCCCCAATTCAGACATTTGCTTCAACAGTTTGTGAACAACAGCTTGTGTCTTCAAGTTGGATAATTTTAACCCCAGTGGCATTTTTCTTATACTCTTCTCACTGTGCATAGAGTAGATCATATATAGAAGCAAGAGTTGGGCCCTTTATCACATTGCCAGTCTAGTTTTGAATGTGTGTTTGTGTCCGGATTTCTCCTGACAGGCCATAGAGGATTGTGATAGTGTCCGATCACCTTCATACCTTTCTTGCGCTCTATAGTCTGTGCTAGTGGCACCCATGATATCACCAGATTTTGTGAGATGGTGTGCTTAACTGTCCCACATGAAGTAGTTCTCTGCTGCCCCATCTTGGCTATCCACATCATCTGGGTGCCTTTGTCTGGATCATCACTCTTGTCCTTCTTGCGATATTGTAGAGTTCCAGTAGCTTCCATATCCTTCATACTGTTTTTCAGATCTTCATCTGACAGACTCCCCCATGAAGACAAGCCACGAGGATGCAAGTTTGTACACTGCTCGCTGCTCATAGGCTCCCCCTCATCACTTTCCCCTGACATCCATCACCTTCATCTACAGCACTATCTGAAGCCTCTGAAAGTCAAAATAACGCCTCTGCCAGATAAATGTTCCTCCTTTCACCGTAATTGATTACAATGTCATCACCTACAGGGTGGTAGTTATCCTCACTGACCCCTGATTTGACAAAGAACATGTTGCTGATGGTTCATAATTCTGAGAAATCTGGGAAGACACCAGAGGCTGAGAAACCATCAGCAGAGCCACCAGATCCAATAAAGCATCCCTAGCTGTTCTCTTGCCAGGGGGTCAAACACTGTCCTGCACACCGCTGACAAAATGACTGGTGATATGACTGGCATGTCCTCCTTCGGTGCAGTTTTGCGGATCTGTCTCTGAGGGACTGATATTAGTAGGGCTCGTCACCATAATATTAAGACTAGTTTTAAGACTGGTATTAAATAAAGGCAGGGATGCCGCGGTCTCAATATTATCAGTATCACTTTAAGGAATACCCTTCAGAGAATCAGTTACTTTAATGTTAAGCCCTATACTCCCAGTGGTTAGTCTCACATCCAAATATAAAGTCTGACTTACTTCATTACTGTGATCTCCAGAGGTCCTGAGAGAACACACCTTATTTGGCTTGGAAGGTATCCTTCTAAAATGAGACTCCAGCTGTTTGCTATTGGTCTCACTGCGAGGGCAGTCTGCTCCTGTCTCAGCTCTTGATATCTGTATCTGCACAGGTGCTGATGATATTGAAGATCCCCCTGCTCCATCTGTATGAGATCGAGTTCCAGATTGAATTCCGGCTCAAGAGGGGCGAACACAAGGGCAACGTACTGGCGCATCCAAAGAGCAGAGCCCATGGTCCAAGTGCTTTGCGTGCCCTGCTATTCCAGGTCAGAAATAACCCACCAGCACTAAACTGAGGAGAGTTAGCAAAATTCCAAGGATGCCAAAAACTTCAAAAGGAGGTGGCAGCCTCTCAGTAAGATACTATACACAGCACTTGTGAAGCCCGTATAGCTGCAGCCGCCGCTGCTACTTCAGTGGCTTGAGCCAATAACAAACCGGGTGAAGAAGTGTACCATATTTGCCACAAGGTATGTTTACATTTGTATGGGCATGTTCATGAGCCTGTATCAGATGTGTGTATTCACCAGGTGTGTTTTTGTTTGTAAGGGTTCCACGTTCCCAAACAAGCTCTCTTGAGAACGCCTGTTTGACTTATCACCAGTGGCACAGGCATTTGCAAAGAGAGCGGACCGACCGTGCGCTCCTTGCTCTGTGCCTCAATAAACATATGAAAGTTATCTTGCCTTCACCTCAGTTTCACTCAACAAGAAGGTGCAAGAGGTTCAGCAGAAGAGATCACACCTGTAAGCCTAGCCCCGGTCAGGACCACTTAGACACAGCCCGAGAAACTAGACTAAAGAGGAAATGTATTGATTCTCACCAGATTCAGCGCATCCAAGTCACATTATATTCTCCCACTTCAAATGTTTTAGTGGAGAGAATGAACAAAATTATCAAAGAAGGGGTACGGACAGCTTTAGCTACAGGGGCTGATGTCAAAAGTTTTCTAAGAAAAACTCTGGGAATTTTTGACCACGCTGCACATCACAACCAATGTGTCCCCTTTCAAACTCTTACGCAGGAGATTTCCCAGATCGACGGTTTGCCCCAATTGGATTAAAGATCTCAATTAAAAAGTATCTAATGTTGAACAGTTGTTGTTAATATCATAAATCATTTTGACAAAAAACATCATGTGAAGATTTATCCATTGGTGATTGGGTGCTTATAAAAATAACCAATAAAGTCAAGAAAGGTGAGTCAAGGGGCGTGGCTTAGCGCGCAACCATGATGGCCGCGCTTTCCTGAGCTCCGTTAGATCTGCGGTGCGGACGCTCGTAAATATGCTGTTTGGGTGCTTTTTCTGTTCACCACGTAACAGCCTCAGGCAGCGGAACACACTGAGAGCCTTTGGGACGGCTCACTGATATTTGGTCTGCCTCCTAGGTGAAGTTTCTTACGGTGGCTTTTCTCTTCACGCCGGGATGACAACAAAATGGCGGCTATCATGGAGATTTTACTGACGTGCGGACCGAGTGCATGGAATTAATCGGTTTGCACGTATGGACTCCAAATTCATTTCCCCTTGCTACACGAGGTATTGTGATGGAGTTTTCTACACTTCTTTATGTTGTGCCTTGGATCTTTGAGGAGATGTTATTATAACGTATCAGCGCTTATACAAAATGGCGACAGCTGACAGAATTCTCTCACAGTTCTAGTGCCTAAAGTGTGGCTTAATTCCCAGCTGGCTGTTCTTCAGTGGAGGGGAATTTTCTCTCAGGACTGTTTAGTGTGTCTGCGCATTTCCAAACCCTTCCAGTCTATTCCGGTGGTGGAGAGTCTATTCAGCATTATATCCTGTATCTGGTTGGTGTCCGTTTTTCTCTAAGGTGCCATCAGTTTGTTGGCGTATTTGCAACGTGGTCTCATTTCTTGGAGAGTTGTATACTGCGATTATGTTTTTGTGCTCACAACGTGATTTTTGGTTGTGGGTCTCTCATGATATATCAATCTCAGTTACAATAGTAGCCATTTACGTATTTTTAGTCTCTCTGAGTGTTCCCTGTGTTTGGTTTCAATGGCAGAAGGCATGGGTGTCACCACTAAGGACAGAGATTCTAAGGGGAACTTAAAGAGATCTAAACAAAATTCACAACCCCGGATTCACCAGTTAAAGGCAATATGGAATCAGCTTCGACTTTAGATTCTATACTGCTCAAACTTAATGCAGTTCATGATATAGCGCAGAGCACCAAAACGAACACAGACTTACTTCAAGTTGAGGTAACGGCCATCCAAAATGACCTCAAAAATCTCTCATTACGTGTCTCCAATGCAGAAACACGAATAAGCTCTGTTGAAGACTTTACGAATAAACAAGCTAAACAGGCTCAAAGTATGGAGCGTTCCTTGGCTTCATTGAGAAGAGACCTGACTGAACAGGAAGACAGGAATCGTAGAAGTAACCTTCGTGTTTTTGGCCTACCGGAAGACTGTGAGAAATTTGCCCCTTCAATGTTGGATTTTTTGCTTACCTGGATACCTTCTGTCGTGAACATTTCATTTGAAAAGGACTTTGAAATAGAACTGCTCATAGAGTTCCCACCTTTAAGCCTAAGACGTTATCGTTTCCAAGACCGGTGATTTTTAAACCTCTGCGCCATCAACATTCTGAACAAATCCTAGCTCAACTGAGGAAGATTAAAACTTTACAATGGGAAGGGCACAGAATATCAATATCACAGGACTTTGCTAGAGATACCGTCATTCGCCGTAAAGGTTTCTTGAATCTACGCAGAAAGCTTATAGATATGAACATTCCATTTTCCTTTGCAGATCCTTCCCGTTTCAGGATAACTTTTAGAGGTCGCCCACAGATTTTTTATGAACCTGCAGAGCTTTCCAATTTTTGGGATAATCAGTTTGAGTCACAGATGGATCAGATGGTTTCTGAATCTCTTCCTAGCACGTCCCATTCTTAACGTATCTCAGTG
The DNA here is from genome assembly GCA_963921515.1 of Calotriton arnoldi. Classification (NCBI taxonomy): domain Eukaryota; kingdom Metazoa; phylum Chordata; class Amphibia; order Caudata; family Salamandridae; genus Calotriton; species Calotriton arnoldi. The sequence goes on along the minus strand of CAWUFW010006592.1, from coordinate 809,163 downwards.
TTTGACAACCTGGATCCATATTTCCTGTGTTTTTGCCATTACATATATGCCCTTTTTCTGCCCATGTGCTCTTTGCTGATCTGATATAATACAGTAGTAAAGTTGATATTTTATTGTGGTTACTTTCTCTTGATTGACTTTTCCTTCACAGGGTATTTGGTTTAGCTCATTTCTGTGAGGATTTTTAGAGGTCGCTCACAAGTTTTTTATGACCTTGCAGCGCTTTCTACTTTTTTGGATAATTAGTCTGAATTACTGCTGGTCTCTGAATATCTTCCTGGCACCTCTCAACTTTAATGTTCATCTTGTGCTGATGGTTGGTTTCATGCCCTCGGTGCCTTATTGCCTCTCCGTTTTTTTTGTTTTTTTTTGTAATGATAACTATCCACTGCAACTGATGTTGTTTTGTATTTGTTGTTTTCTCTTAACTGCTTTTTTCTTTATAAGTCCTAAGGTTGCTCATACTTTTTGTATGTTATTTAAAAGTTATATCTGTCTCGTTAACATTGTTTCGGTGCTGTCTTGTTGACTTGTGGATGTCATTATATCTCTATTTCCCTTCTCCTCAACTTCTTTATCATCTCTTTTAGTTTCTGTCCTACTCCAACTGTGTTTATGTTTGCTATTTTCTTTCATCCTCCTCTTGTGAACTTTTTGTTTCTTAATTTCTCTTGACGAATTTTTGTCGGTTTGTAATCTAAATAGTTGGTCTTCTTTGGGCTTTTCTTTCTTTCTATTCTTATGATAAGTGTTCTATGTCTTTCCTCCCTCTCTTCATGTCCTCTGTATGCTTCCTTTCCGTTTGGCTTGAACTTTTTCGTCCCTTCTTCTCCTGATTCTATTATGGTGTTTAATCTTTTTTCGTGTGGCTACTATTCTTTTGTATCTTCCTCTGTTACTCTTTTTCCTATATTCATCTGCATTTTGTTTGTACAATTTTTATAATATAAATATATTCATCAATTCCTTATTATCTATGTATTTAAGTCATGAATTATATTCTAGGTCGACTATGCTATTTACTTCTTATATATTTATATTTATATTATTGTTTCCTAAATGACAATATGCTGACACTCATCAGATATGTTATATTATATTGATTGTGATTTTTTTATTGTTATTTGCTACTGATTGAATATTTTTTTTTTACATATTTTAGTATTTTTTCACAGATGTTATCAATTTCTATAGTGTTGGGCACATTAGTGGTTTATGAATTATAATGTTTTATATTGATATTTCTAATGCCTCATTTTTTATTATTTATTACATCATTTATGACTATTTACCATGCCTTAGGCTGTTATTTATAATATCTATTATTGTTATTTATGATGCCTTAATCTAATATTGCCCTAAGCTGTTATTTATTATATCTATTATTGTTATTTATGATGCCTTAATTTAATATATGTCTGATTCTGATGTCTCTCCTTTCTATTTAAGATATGGTAATATGTTGGTCACTCTTAGATTAGGTAGTTTCTGGAAGGTTTATTCTCTGATCCTATTGATGGAATGTTGTTAATATAGTATACATTCGCATTAATGTTCTGTTGCTAAATGTCATATCTATTTATCTCTGAGCGGTCTGCACTGTTAGTGTTGGCCTCAGTGGTTGCTCCTCCACGTTTTTCTCTCCCCATGCAAATTGTCTGTTACAGACATCCCCTGGTGGGGTTCTTCTTTTATATGCTCCTTTTTCTTTGGAGCATCTTTTCTCTCTCTTTTCTTCTTTCTAGTCTTTTCTTCTCCTATTTCTATTTTTTCTTCCTTGGGGACTCCTGATTCGGTTAATTTTTTATGTTTTTCCTGTTGTCCATTTACTCATGTGCTTGTTGACATGTTGTATAGTCGTCCCTTTCTCTTTTATCAGATGTTCTTATTTGGTTGGTGTCATGTCTATTTATGATTGGTCTAAATGTAATCTCTCTTAACGTTCGTGCATTGAATCATCCTGTTAAGAGGGCCAAGATCCTAGATTACTGCAAAAGCTTATCTCCAGGAGACTAACATTGCCTTTAAGGAAGCTTTGCTCCTGCGAAAGGAGTGGGTTCTTGATGTTGCTTGTTCTGAAGCCGCTGGTAAGAAGAACGGGGTTGTAACCTTGATTTCTAAAAACTCTGGTCTGTCTATTGTCACTGCTGAACATGATACCGATGGCAGATGGTTGCTTTCTCGTTTGTCCAATGGCTCAAACGATTTATATGTTATGAATATTTATGCTCCCAACATTGATGATCAACTCTTTTGGCGTTCAATTAATAAAAAGCTCTCTGACATCCCTCAAAATGCTAGAACAATTGTTGGAGGTGATTTTAATTTGCCTTTGGATCCTATCTTAGATAGACATTCTGCTTTCAAATTTCGTCTTCCCAGGTCTCATAAACAAATGCTCAATATGTGCTCTTCTCATCAGCTTACTGATGTTTGGAGGTTACATAACCCTACGGGTAGCGATTTCACGTTTTTCTCCTCTCCACATTCTAGTTTTTCGCGAATTGATTATCTTCTAGTTGTAGCTGCTCTTCTAAAACACACTAGTAATGCTATAATTCACCCAATAGTTGTTTCGGATCATGCAGCTGTCTCATTTACTCTCCTTAATCTGTCAGATAAACAAGGTCCTCGTACTTGGCGTCTTAATACAGAGATTTTGGATGATAAGGATGAGGTTAAAGAACTATCTGTGGAAATTGACAATTTCTTTAATGATAATGAGTCTTCGGTGAACTCTCCAATAGTTCTATGGGATGCATTTAAATGCACTATTAGGGGTCATATTATCAAAAAAATGTCAAAAAGAAATAGTGATATCAGAAGGTCGCTGCAATCTTTGGGAGATGAGATCAAACGTAAAGAGATATTATATAGAAGTTCTAATGATAAGTCTCTCTTGCCAGACATCAAGAATTTGAAATACTCTTTTAACTCCATTGTCACTAAGAGAGCTTATATTGGTGTACATGCTCAAAAGTCTAGACGCTTGTTGCTACAAAATAGAGCAGGTAAGATGTTGGCTGCCACTTTAAAGTATCAAAATGCGAATGTCAAAACTGCTCAGATTTCCTACATTAATGACACTAATGGCTCTAGGAAATTCCATACTCAAGAAATTCTACAAGTTTTTTGCGATTTTTATGAAAAACTTTACACTCCCAAAGATCAATGTGACTTATCTGTGTGTCAGCAATTCTTGTCCTCGATTCCTACACATACTATTTCACAGCCGGAGATGACTGCTCTGGGGAAGCCGATTGATTCTGAAGAGATACTTCAAGCCATTAGGGCGACTCGGTCGGGAAGGCTCCAGGGCCTGATGGTTACCCTATTGCTTTCTACAAAACTTTTTCATCCTCAATAATAAAATATCTCAAGGAAGTTTTTGATAACTTTGTATTGTCTGGTAAAGTCTCTGGTTCAGCCGCTGAGGCTACTATTGTTGTGATTCCGAAAGAAGGGAAAGATCATTCTGACCCTAAAAATTTCCGTCCAATCTCGCTACTAAATATGGAAGCTAAGATTTTTGCCAAGACCCTGGCTAAGCGTTTAGAGGGCCATATCCCTAGTCTTATCCATGGGTCTCAGACTGGCTTTGTAAAAGGGAGACTTGCTAGAGATAATATCCGAACCTTCTGTCATATATTGGAGAAAGCGAAACTCTCTGCCTTACCATCGGCTGCGATTGCTCTCGATGCCGAAAAGGCTTTTGATAAAGTTTCTTGGCCTTTTTTACAAGCAGTACTCCAATCTCATAACTTAGGGGATTCTTTTATCAACATGGTAATGTCCATATATGCGCAACCTAAAGCTAACATCAGAGTCAATGGGGCTACGTCTTTTTTTTTTAATCTACGTCAAGGCACTAGACAAGGGTGCCCGTTGTCACCCCTTCTCTTTCTATTGGCTATAGACCCACTCCTTCGGTTGCTTAATTTAAATGACAATATCAAAGGCTTTCAATTTGGTTCACATACAATTAAAACGGCTGCATATGCAGACGATGTTCTCATCTTCTCTGAAGACATTGTTTCCGCCATTCCTGCCATCTCTAATACCATTAAAGAGTTTTCACTGCTTCAGGGTATACTCTGAATAGAGATAAGACGGAAATGTTCCCTCTTAATGCTTTGTGCTTCCCTTCTCACATGGGTGAGGCCGGCTTTAAATGGCAATCGACTCGAATCAAATACTTAGGAATTTGGTTTTGTAATAACCTGTTAGATACTATCTCTTATAATGAATCTCATATACTAGCTAAGGTTAAAGATCTTTTGTCCTCCTGGTCTCCGAAATATATCTCCTGGTGGGGTAGACTTCAAACTCTTAAGATGATGATAACTCCGATAATTAACTTTTTATCCTCCATGCTGCCTGTGAGGCTGTCCTCATCTTTTTTCCGTGAGATTGACTTACTTACCTCAAAATTTTTATGGAGTGATAAACGTGCTAGAATTGCATATAAACATCTTAGGAAGCCATCTATTTTGGGTGGATGTAATCTTCAAGATTGGAACTTGTATCAAATTGCTTTTTTATCGTCTCAGGGTGCTCTCTGGTTTTTATCAAATTCCCATCATACCCCTCCGTGGATTTATATTGAACGAGAGTTGTGTTCTCCTCTTTCTACCCCTTCCTTTCTCACTGCTTCTAAGCTTGTGTTACCTCATTCAAGTAGTATTATTTCCGACACAATTAATGCTCTAAAATATATAGATAAAAAGGTTTCCAATCCCATTCATAAGTCAAGATGGTCTTCATTATGGTATAATCCTAAATTCGTTACTGATATTGATCCTGTGACGATGTCTTCCTGGGCTAATAAAGGTCTTACGTTGGTCAAACATCTTTATTACTCCAATCATGATCCTCTTCCCTTTTCTTCTTTGGCCAGGAAATATAATCTAAATAATATGGATTTTTATTCCTTTTTAAAATTAAAGGTTGCCCTGTCTAAAGTGACCCTCTGTACAGACTCGGTTACTATCTCACTTCTGTCTATGTGGTTTCGTTCAGGTCATACTGCCTCGAAAATATACAAATTTTTATCTGCGCCACTTCCCTCACAGACTACTATTACACAGGATAAATGGACACATCATTTTGATAGTGATACTTTCAAACATATTTCACAAGAGTCATGGCAGTTAATTGGCAAGGTTTCACTATGGAATAAGATTGCTCCTTCTCTTATGCAATCTAAATTCTTTACTATGAATCTTCTGCATTGGACCCCTGCTCGCTTATACAAGTTGAAACTGAGGGATAATGATCTTTGTTGGAATTGCAATTTTGTCTCAGGCACTCACCAACATATGTTTTTTGAATGCTCGTTACTACAATCCTTTTGGGATTTAGTTCAGAAACATTTATCACTAATCTTTGATATTCCATTGGAGCTCTCGTTACCTATGATTTTATTGGGACCGTGGGCTGCATGTACTCCTCTTCCCTTGGACGATACTGATATGCAGCTTTTAGATCTCCTTATATCAATTGCTGTCAAAATTATTTTAACTGAGTGGAAATCCTTTAATCTACTGTCTTATCATACTTGGTGGGCTTGGGTATCTTTTCTTCGTGGGGCCCATACTTCTGTTGAAGAGAAGCATTGTACTCCTTCCATTTCTAATACTATTTGGAGGTCACTGGATAAATATATGAAACTATCCTCTCAGGGGTTGGTAGCCTAATATCCTTTTGTCTCTACTTCTTAATTTATTTTCCCCACTGCAGCAGGTGTCCCCACCTATCTATCTAGCTATTTATCTATCCATTTATCTATTTATCTATATATCGTCCTCTCGCTCTTCCTTTCTTTCCTTGTTCCTTCTTCTTGCTTCTTCTTTCTATTTTTTCTTTTTCTCTTCTCTCTTCCTTTCAATATGATATTTTTGGTTTCTGTGCAATACAACTACTTTTTTGCGATCAATTTAGTATGAGATATTCTTTGGATATTATATATTGATTCGGTACTATTTGTGATTTCATTATTTTCTGACATGAATTTTATCTTTGTGTCTGTATTTTCTTACATTTTTTACTTATTTATTTATTTATTTTTGATCACTTTGCTCTGTTGTATTGCATTTTATTATATTTGTATGAACTCTTATTTTTAAAATAATAAAGATATTGAACAAAAAAAAAAAGAAAAAGAAAGGTGAGTCAAAATTTATGGATCCTGCACAAATTGTGACTTTATCTAAAGGCTCTGCCTTAATATCTGACAAGGGTTGGTGAAGTGGGAGACAGTTATATCTTCAGAACAAGCAAAGAAAAAAATATATTTACTTGTTACATCAGGTCGTCAGGGGTTATGATACAATTCACAGAATGCACCACTTACTGCAACTTTGTCTCTATCCAAAACAACATCACAGGGTACTGTGTCCTCCACTAGTGACATTAGTTTGGCAGGTAATATTGTAGACAACTTGCAATCACCAAGTCAAAACCCTAATGTTGCTCTTGAACAACGAGTCACCACTAGATCTACCAGAATTGTTTTAATGCCAACATGATTCAAAGACTTTGATGTGTATTAACTTCATTCTTGCAATATGTTTTTGCTTCATTTGTAAGGGGGAAGATGATGCACCGTATTTGCCACAAGATATATTTTTGTTTGCATGGGCATCATGTTCAAGAGCATGTATCAGTTGCATGTATTCACGAGCTGTGTTTTTATTTGTATGTGTTCCACATTCTGAACCAAGCTCTCTTGAGAACGCCTGTTTGACTTATCACGAGTGGCACAGGCTTTTGCTAGGAGAGCAGATCCGCCGTGAGCTCCTTGCAATGTGCCTCAATAAACATATGAAAGTTACCTTGACTTCGCCTCAGTTTCACACAACAAGAAGGCGCAAGAGGGTCAGCAGAAAAGGTCACACCTCTAAGCCTAGCCCAGGTCAGGACCACTGAAGCAGAGTCTGAGAAAGGGTGAAGCCGGGCTAGCAGGACAAGTCACCCAAAGGAGCAAGAGGAGGCAAGACCAGTGTGAGGCCGGGGTGATGCGGGGCTGGCGAGAGGAGGAGAAAGCGATGTTCACGACCCCCCCAGGAAAAGGGATGAGAGGATGGCTGGAGATGTCAGGGGCAATGGGCTCCCACCACAGACTCAGAATGGTAACAACTGCCCCTGCTGCTGCCCCCGCCCCACCAGCATCTGCCAAACACCAGGTAAAGTGCTCCTCAGTCATCATTGGAGCATACAGTAATTTGTGGTATCACTCCCCTGCTGAAGGCAGCTGATCTCCTTCCCCGGTCGCAGCTGCTCAGCTCACTGATGCCATCTTAGGGTCTGCCATCACCCTCTCGCGGTCTGCCCAGACCAGTCTCTGAGACTGTTTACTCTTCTGATCGTGTATTTTTCCTTTTTCCTTCCCACTTCATACACACACACGATTCACATTGAGAAATAGCAGACAGGGTAACTTTGGGTCCATAATCTTGATATACGCTCATGAACAACCGAGGCAATAGAAATGGCAGAAACATGTCAACCAGTATGATATGTAGGGTCCTAAAACATTCTCTTGTGTGCAAGGGAGGACCAAATAGGAATTAATCCTATCTCAAGGCAATTTTAAACCTGTTGGCTACTTTCAGGAACCTTAGAATGGAGGAGTTGTTGACACAACACCCCCTGAAATAAAGAAAAACATGAGGATCAAGTAAGAGCTGGCTCAGATTTACATGTAGAAATTACACAAGTGCTCTTCTGGAACCTACCATGGCAACTTTAGAAGTGAAGTTTGTGAGTAGAGAGGGGCTTCTTCTTCTGTTGGTGGATAGCTGTCCCTCCCTAAACCCCTCTCTGTCCTTTCCTTAACCCCTCCTTACTCCTCTCTATTCCCCTACCCCTTAATAGTAAGTACTCACTATTCCAGCCACTCCCCTCTGGCCCTCCCACATTTAATATTAAAATGTAAATACTTACGTGTGTGGACACTCCAAACTCAGACAGAGACCTCCACACAGTAAAAGATAAGAGAGTCAGAGGCATAGGTTTGTGAACAGCATTTTGCAGTATCCTTTGTAGTACCACTCATTGGCTGTGATCTGAGGAGGGAGGCCCACATGACCCAGTGTGAGAGCTCAACCCAGCACATTACCAACTTTTCCTAGTATAAGGGCATGTACCATTGTAGCATTGATCTTCCACTTGCCTTTCCTCTGGCACAATGTGCTGAATGCAGCTGCAGGAACAGAACTTAACATTTGTACAAGCACTCAGCACCAACATGCCGACTGCCAGTGGACATGAACTTATCTGCAAGGAGGCATGTATGATCTGTACACTCTGGGTTTAGAGCCCCCATGTTGAGCACTGCACAGGTTTTCCTGGGTGTTCAAATCCACCCTCTTGGCAACACTCTCAGCCCCTTCCCTTACTTTGACTGCTTTGGTGGGCCCAGTCCCACAGCAGCAGCATCAGTATCCAGATGGGGGTGGACTGGTAGCAGCCCCGGGACTCTGCAGCTGCAGCACTTTGGTTGCTCTGTTGAACTCCAGAGGAGGATAGTGGAAGCAGTAGCTTTCACACTACGATCCAACTGGCAGCACCGCCTTCAGACTTCAGCAATGCCCAGAGCCTGCTGCTTCTCACATGGTTTTAGGTAATAAGAAAAACAATTCCAGGCATAGCTGGACTATCTGATGGTAATGAAATGTTAAGGTTGACTCAGAGACTCCAAGGCTGGATAAGTCCAAACCCGTCCTCCAAGTGGGGGAACACTGGGCCAAAAGCAATTAGAAGAGTGAAGGAAAGGGGGGGTCAGAGAGAGAGGGCTTCTCAAACAGGCATGGCAGCATCTTACCATAAACCAGCAATGCAGCTATAGTTGTGACCAGGAGTTGGGGAAATCACATGGTCTGTAAAGAGTCACTTGTGATCTGTTTCGGCAGTCCATGTACGGGGGTGATATTTAAGAGAAACAATATCTTGTTTATCCTAGATGATGCTTATGACAAGAGTTTTGAACAGATACACACACAATTATTTTTATAAAGGAAATAGCACTAGGAAATATATTTACTTTTTGGCTAATAATTTGGATACAATGCAATAATAAAGTGGTACTGTGCAGAATGTCTTTGCACATGTGAAAGATACCTTTTTAAGTCGGTTCATACCAAAATGTTCTTCCTCTTTTCAATGGGATGACTTGATATTTCTGGAATCACCAACCCCAGTGGAGAATGTCTATGGCATTTGGGGCGGGCCCCACCAGAAGGGTGTTAAGTCTGACAGTAGGAGTTAAGCAGAAGAGAGTACAGATACACAATGGGTGTGTGTGTGTGTGTGTGTGTCTGTGCGCGTGAGCAGTAGCATCTGTTTCCCATATGCTCAGAGCAAGTAATAGCCTCACCCTAAGCCACAAGTGCATGGCCCAGTCTTCCAGATTCATCCTCAAATTGGATCCACTGATCAGATGGTGAGGGCAGAATACAAATGTGTTCTTGCTCTCACCATTGCCAGCCTTCTCTGTCTTCTGCTTTTTCAGCTGCCCTTGGCCTCTCCACAGCCAGCTGTGCATTAGTACTCTGCCTTAGTAGGGAATTATGGATACATATATTCACCTTTCAGCTCTTTGGCACAGATGAGGCTTAGCTTTGTGTGGCTGTCCTTGCAGAGCCCACAGCAACCTCCTCCCTTTATCTGCTGCCATCACCACCTGCAAGACATAACCAGACAGAGCCAGGAGTGAAAGGATTGGGGAATGCGGTGATCCACAGTAGGTCGGAGCCTGGATTCACTGACAAAGCCTTGAAGGTGAGGGAGGAAAGGAAGTGGGGCTGTTTCAGAGTTGTTCATGTGTATATTTGTGTCTAGATGTGTACATATGGGAAAGTTAGAGACTGTTTGGGATTTAGTGTATGTGAAAGGGTGTGTTCTGTTTGTGTATGTTTATGGGAGCCTAGCAGCAGCTCAAATGGTGTTATGACCATCCAGAAGCAGAAGCATAACTTCAAGGCTTTTTAGAGATAAAGGTCAGGTGATATGTGTTCAGTTTCAGAGTATAGTAATTGTTACACACAAAAAACCAATGTGGACAATGTAAAAGCTGGAGTTGAGGGAATTATGAATATCTGTGTTATAAATTGTATTGTGGGTTGTCAGGGAAAACATGCCAGGTTTATCTGCCTCATCCTATCTGATGCTTTTGGGTAGTGGTCTTTGTGTAAAGGTAGGCTTGTAGAAAGCAGACACCTTGGCATTTTGGACAATTCTCACTAAAGTTTACTGTGGGCCCTGGTGTGACCATAATCAGTCTAGCACTGCACACATGCACCCTTAAAATGGTTAGCAAATCGATTATGGGGTGAGCACCCATGCAAAACATTAGTAACTGTGGGTTTTAGTGTTTGTTTTCAGTGATGTTCTGCTACCTCTGAGGGCTTTGACTGCAAAGCTTCATATTAAATTCATATGTGGCTTGTAGCCTAACAGCTCCATAAATGCAGTTGAGTAACGTGTGTATGTATCAACTAATCATAAAAATACTTAACTTAAATATGTTGTTTATATATTTCATATAATGTGGGGAACCAATGTAACGCCCTAAAAAGATCACAAAACAGCAATCACCCAAAAAACTAATTTGAAAAACAAGTGTGTCTCCTATGCTCCATTTCAAGTTCCAGAGAACAGCAGCAGCTGCAAAATGAGCTGTTCAAATCCAGATATACATTACAATCCTGACAACAGCTCTAAGGACCTTATGTTTCAGCGCTCTGATGGCCAACACGTTTGGGGCCTTCCCGAGGATTGAGTTTAACCAACTTTGCAGGTCTCCACAAACAGGGGCATAATGCAGGCACTTGCAGCGTCTGCAGTGGAGGTGAACCAACACTTCAGTGGTCACTAAACCTTCAGGGGGACCCTTTACTCCCAAACGCAATGAATTTCTGTGATATGGTAGACTCAAGGTCCCCTCATCACATTTTGCAGGGGGGGGCAAATCTTTTTGTGTTATGCCACTGTTCACAAAGGCTTCATTACAGTGAGCTCATAACCACCACACAGACCAAGATATATTAAAGGGGATGGGTAGTCAAACCCCCCCCACCTACTAGTTAAATACAGAAGAATCACACATCACTTTAGATTAATACAAGTGTTGAAAAACACCTTGAACAGCTTTTCAACTATGATGTAACTGTTTTTCACTGGAATACCACCTGGTAGTGCCATTGTATCTTGGAAACCCTTCACACTTTTACTAATGTACTAAAAGGGTAAATGGGTCCCAACCACTCTGATCTCTTCAAGTATATTTCATAAATCAGAATGTTTGTCCACATTATCACATTGGTCATGGTGTGCATCAAAATACTTACAAGTTCTGAGAAAGTCTATGTAAATGATGATGTGTGGCTATTCTGTGTCCAATAATCTGATAATATATAGTAGCAGAGAGTCTCAAATCCCTGTCAATCTTTACTCATACAGGGATCAAGCAGTCTGGTATTAAGTGTGATGAATGATCAACCATGTCCTTCTATGGATTTCACAACTGTGTCCTTCAGAGATAATCTGGACGTATCCTTGTTATTCCTTGATATCTGGATTGTGTCTACATAGGTATTCTAATACCCTGCCTGTTCTAAACTACTGCATTGTTTGGTTACATGGTATAATCGTGTGCACCCTCTCTATTTCCAGCATGATGGGGAATTCATTGTTGTAGATCCAATTGATTTGCCTCTTTTTTATTCATTTATTTCTCTTTTTCTCCCTGGGCTATTGCATTTTCCAGTTTTTGTAAAGTATGGATGCTAAGTTCCATTTTTATTGTCATATAGATCATAAGGTTTCATGTCTATCCCCGGGGCTTTGCCCATATTTTGAATTTCAATAGCCTGAGATGTTTTTGTGATGTTAAGTAGGCAGAAAACAGGGAAGGACTAGTTTGAGGATGGGGGAGGAATGATGCCTACACATTAGCATCCTGATCTGAAGGGAGATAGGTTTTACTGAAGTGATTGTACTAAAGCTAAAAAGAAATGTGCAACTCAAAGGTGTATGCTTCATGGCCATTACAATTCACATTGAGTGCTTAAAATAATCTAAAGTCCTTTCTTTCCAACAGCAGCAAATTTTAATAAATGTCCAATATGCTCTCAAAATCTGTTTTTGACTCTTGTATTTTGGTCATGTATGCATTTCTCACGCTACAAATGTAAGAAATTGGGGTATTAGTTGAGAGGGGTTGGCAACCGCCTCAGGTAATAACTACAAATAAATTAACCTGATTTAAACCCCTTGGTAGCTATGGCACAGAGAAGACAGGCTTAATTTAGAGGCAATGTGTAAAGCAGTTATGCAGTACCAAAACAGTAATAAAGTCAACATGTAACACAAGAAAAATCCCAGACAAATAAAAAAAATAGATATTATTTTTATAAATAAATTGACACCAAACTGACAACAATCTAAAAAGGAAAACTGGAGTTTGAAATTTTTAAGTTTAAATATAAAAATAGTGCTAAAAGTGTCAACGTCTGGATGCAGTTGACCAGTTTCAAGGCGTACATGTTGTAATTACTTGACCTATGGGTTGTACCAATGTAGTGACAGTCCTCCTCTTTTCCTTCACCCTTTATTCTATTCCCCCTCCCCTCGCCGTCATGATAGAATGTTCCTTACAGTTGAAAGTGCCTTGGGATTCTGTTAACATTCCAATTGGCACTTGTTCTCTGATTAAAGAGCTGATGGTATGTTAATAAACCTACTAAGAACCACATGACCCTTTTCATTCATTTTAACCCTGGCGACCAGGATGGGATCATCTGAAAAAGAAAAGTATTTTCTTCTTCAATGTTAGGTTCTACCATATGCACTTGTTTGTTATGTGTATTCCTACACACTCTGACAAAGTGCCCTTCCTTCCCACATTTTCTATTTATAGAGGTTCTGAATTGGCAATGAACAAAATGTGCAAGATGACCAATAAAATGAAACACACAATGAAAACACATGGTTCTCTCATTCACTGCTATTTGCCTGTGAAAATCATCGTTTTTTCTAGCATTTTGTTTGTAGGGTTCATGTGATTTAAATGCAGGTGAACTTCTAACTTTCTTAATGACCTTCACTTCACCAGGGGATGTGGATTGTCAGTCAGTATTTGCTCTCATTTCCTTCATGCATTCAGCTGTATGCTTTATCCCAACTGCTATAATCAATTGATTGTTTCAGGTCTAGGTTCTGTATGAGGAGTTTATCCTGTGCTCTAGGATTGTTGGTACATCTGACCAACTGATTGCAAATCAATGAATCTGTTAAGGAGTCAAAGTCGCAAATGTTTGATAAACCTTTAAGACCCGCAATATATGCTGATACTTTTTCAGCTTTGCCCTGAACAGTCATGAAAACCTGCACGTATGCATGTTAATTGAGCTGTTCAACTAAGAGTGGCGGCTGCATGGCGCAATTGAATACAAGTGTGCGTTAATGTCAAACGTGTACTTCTATATGCTGCACTGAAGGAAGGGGTGAGCGACGACACCCTACGCACTGCCTCACAGGCATACTAAAATCCTTGACATTCCATAGCGAGCGCCGCCTAAGGAAATATTCTAAAAGACGTGCGGCCCATTTGCAAAGTTCTGAAGGCCATAACAGTTGGCGCAACAATGGAAACAACGCAATTAACCATTTTCAGGGCAAAAGAAAGACAATTTTTGCACTCAGAATACTTACGAGAAATTGCAATACATCCCGCTCGAAGACAACTCTCAATCCAGTCCTCCAACAGTATCTTAGACGAACTCTGGAAGACTCATTGGTTGTACACGTATGGTGTGTATCACAGTTTTGTTTCCCAATTCAAAACGTCGCTATTGAATGGAGCTGGTCCTACAACCTGTCTCTGTGGAAACTAAAAGAGGACTGTTGAGTGTACATCAAAGAGAAAGTCTTGAAACAAAGAAGCATTGGTAGTAATAAGTACAACGGTTTAACACATGCATGTGTGAGTTCCAATAGCTAACACATTTAACACAAACATTGTATAGGTGATTTCAGTATAATATAGTTATTTCACTTTATATTTAAAGAGAGTTTTACGGTTATACTATGGCATCAGCAAGTATGTCCCAACCCCCACCTTTTCTAAATGAAGAGGAAGAACCAATCCTACCTTGGAAACAGTGGATTAAACTGTTTGAATCCTATTTAATTGCGATAGGGGGCAAAACATTTACGTCATTAAGGAAACAGCACATATTTCTACCTAAACTGTGAATAGAGGGAAGGAAAATATATGAAGACTTAACTCAAACTGAAGAGGATGGAGGAGAGGAGGAAGAAGATCAAGTGGATATTTGTCAGGCTACTTTCAACAAACTACAGGATCAGTTTGGAAAAAGGATAAACATGGTCCTAGAAAGACACAAGTTTTTCATAAGGGGTCAGGGCAAAGCTGAAAAAGTAACAGCATATATTGCAGCTCTGCAAGGATTATCAAACATGTGTGACATTGACTCTTTAACAGATTCATCGATTTGTGATCAGTTGGTCTCCAGTACCAACAATCCTAAAGTACAGGAGGAACTCCTCACAAAGAACCTAGACCTGACAATCAATTGATGTAGCAGTTAGGATAGAGTTTACAGCAGAATGCATGAAGAAAATTAGAGCAAATCCTGACCGACAACCCACACCCCCTGCTGAAGTGAATGTCCTTAAGAAAGTTGGAAGTATACCCTCATTTAAATCAGATGAACCCTACAAACAAAATGCTAGAAAAAACAATGATTTTTACAAGCAAACAGCAGTGAATGAGAGAACCACTGTTTTTGATTGTGGAAGTATTGGTCAGCTTGCAAATTTTGTAAATTGCCAAGCCAGAACCTCTATATGTAGAAAATGTGAGAAGAAAGGGCACTTTGCCTGAGTGTGTAAGAATACACAGAACAAACAAGTACATATGGTAGAACCTAACATTCAAGAAGAAAATACTTTTGTGTTTCAAGTGGTCGTAGAGAACAAGCAAGTGAACTTTCCATCTTGTGAAATTTTACTGGATAATAAGCCTGTAACAGTATTTATATATTCCTGTTCTCCATATACCTTATTGGATAAGAATAGAATTGAGGCTATGTTTGCTAATAGTAGTGATTTGTTAGAACCAACAGACATTAGTGGTTTAATGGAGTTGCAATACCGTTGGAGGGTAGGGTGAAAACGAGGATCTGCTTTAAAGACAGAAGCACTGTAGGGAATGTATACATCACTAAAAATGGGTCCAATCTGGAAGCATCAGCAAGACTTGTTCATAAAGCTTGATCCCAACAGTGCTGATCCTGTCCTTTTAGTAAATCTTTCTATGTGTGGGGTAGATTTCAATAAGTTTCCTGAGGTGCTCCCAGAAAAATTAGGATTGTCAATCAACACCATATTAAACTCAAATCTAAGGTTACACCTATTGTACATAAGTTTAGACCCATTCCCATCTTCTTCATACTCCACTCAGTGAAGATCTAGATAAGTTACTCAAACTGGATGTATTCAAGCCTACAGAATACTCAGAGTGGCTAGCTCCAAATGTAATTGCTTGCAAAGCCGTTAAGGGCCAAATTAGACCATGTGTGGACCTCAGGGACTTCAATTACAAGATCTGGTGGATCTACACCCATTACCCCGGATGCATGAAATCCTTACACTAATTGATAAAGCATCTTATTTTAGTGTTTTATACCTATTTTCGACCTATCATCACGTAGAATTAGAACCCCCCCCCCCTCAAGACATTTGACTTCATTCGTAACCCCGTTAGGAGCTTTCCAGTACAAAAGAATGCCTTTTGGTCTGACTTCGGCTGTGGCTGCATTCCAACGCATTATGAAACACATTACAACACATTCCCAAAGCCATCTGTTTCCAAGATGACATTTTAATATTTGGCACCACCATTGAAGAGCATGATAACACTCTCAGGGCAGTTTGTAGCAGACTAATGGAGGCAGGGTTAACCATAAATTAGGGATAATATCGCATTAGGGAAACCTCTGTGGAGTATTTAGACCACACTATATCAAGGGAAGGTATAAAACCCAAAATTGACTTAGTGGAATCAGTAAGGAAGGCACCAGCACTAACCGGCAAAGATTAAATGAAGTCCTTCGAAATTCGTAGCAGGTTTTACAAACATAGTGGATCCCCCTAGGTAACCAACTTTAAAAAAAATACTACATTTAAGTGGGAGGAAAGTTGTCAAAAGTTTTTGAAAACGTAAAGACAGCTATTGCTAATGCTCCACTATTCGGAAGGTTTGACCCCCAACAAAACTACTTATTTAACTATTGATGTCAGTAACAAGGGGTTAGGAGCTATGCTCATAAAGAAAGAAAATGGCACAGAACACATAGTCGCATTTGCATCAAGAGCTCTTAAAGGGGCCAGGTGCAAGTATTCAGTTGTGGAAAAAGAAGCATCAGCCTGCTATTGGGCGGTCAAACATTTTTTATTTTTTTCTGGAGGATTCGTTTCACCATCAGATCAGACCACAAGCCCCTACCTAGTTTATGCCTTCACAACTAAAGGATCAGAGAGAGAAGCACACCAAGAATTAATTTCTCAGTGGGTGCTAGGACTGGAGGGGTGCAATTTTAGGGTACAATACTTACCAGGATCACAAAACAGTGTAGCTGATTACCTTCCCAGGAATCCCCTCAAGGTACAGGCTGAAGAAATAGA
The DNA here is from genome assembly GCA_963921515.1 of Calotriton arnoldi. Classification (NCBI taxonomy): domain Eukaryota; kingdom Metazoa; phylum Chordata; class Amphibia; order Caudata; family Salamandridae; genus Calotriton; species Calotriton arnoldi. Next base: position 792,453 of record CAWUFW010006592.1, on the reverse strand, counting down.
AGAGATCCTAGAGGATACAATATCAGAAATATCACAATCTAGCCTGCGGTGTGAAGAGTGGGAGCAAAGCATGAAAATAGATGAAGAATTTAAGGCCCTCCTTCCCTACATCCATAATAGTTGGCCTACTCATAAAAGCAAACTACCCAAACACATAAGTAAATACTTTGAAGTGAGGACACAGTTAAGTGACACAGGAAACTGTATTTATAGAGGGGAGAAAAGCATACCTCTCCAAGCTATGAGAGAAAAAATAGCAAACCTAGCCCACGAAGGACACATGGGACATCAATCAATCAATCAGGGTTGGTAAAGCGCAACCACTCACCCGTGAGTGTCTCAAGGCGCTGGGGGTTCCGTTGAGTGCTGGGGTTATCCGAAGAGCCAGGTCTTGAGGTCCTTTCTGAACTGGGGCAATGTAGTAGCTTGCCTGAGGTGGAGGGGGAGGTTGTTTCAAGCTTTGGCTGAGAGGTAGGAGAAGGACATTCCTCCTGTTCTGGTATTGTAGGTGCGTGGGATGGTGGCCAGAGAGAGACTGGCTGATCAGAGGTGTCTTTTGGGCAAGTGGAAGGAGAGGTGGTTGGTCCGGTGTTGTGATAGCCATGCGTAGATGAGGAGTTTGAAAGTTATTCTTCTTTTGACTGGGAGCCAGTGGAGGTCACGGAGGTGTTGGGTGATGTGACTGCGATGATGGGATGTTGAGGGTCAGTCTGGCTGCGCCATTCTGAACGGTCTGGATTTTGCAAAGGAGTTTTTTGTTGAGCCCTGCGTAGAGAGCGTTGCCGTAGTCCAGTCTGCTGCTGATGAGAGCATGTGTGACTGTTTTTCTGGATTTGAATGGGATCCATCTGAATGTTTTTCGAACCATGTGGAGTATGTTGCAGCAGGTCGAGGATACGGCGTTTATCTGGCGATTCATTGTGAGCGATGAGTCTAGTATGATGCCGAGGTTTCGTGCATGGTCCGTCGGGGTGGGGGGATTTGTGAGGGCAGGGGGCCACCAGGAGTGGTCCAGTGCAGAGGGGGTGGAGCCAAGGAAGAGGACTTCTGTTTTCTCGGAGTTGAGTTTCAGGCAGCTCTTCTTCAGCCAGGTGGCGACGGCTTGCATCCCTTCTTGGAAGTTGTGTATTGTGACGTTCGGTTCGTTTGTGAGGGAGAGGATCAGCTGGGTGTCGTCAGCATAGGATGTTGAGCCCATTTTTCCTGACGATGGTTGCGAGGGGGGCCATGTAGACATTGAAGAGGGTGGGAGAAGAGCCCTGGGGCACTCCACAGCTGGTCTCTGTCGGTTCCGAGAGGTAGGGAGGGTGTCTGAGCCGCTGAGTTCTGCCGGTGAGGAAGGAGCAAATCCAGCGTCGTGGAGTCTGGTGGCTAAGTTGTGGTAGGAGATGGTATAGAAGGCAGCCGAGAGGTCCACCGAGGATGAAGGCTGACGTTTCGTCCTGGTTGAGGAGGGAGCCTATGTCATCAGAGGCGGCGAGTAGGGCAGTCTCGGTGCTGTGGTTGCTGCGGAACCCGGATTGGGAGATGTCCAGGACGTTGTTAGCTTCAATGAAGTTTGCAAGCTGGGTGTTGACGGCCTTTTCGATGACCTTGGCTGCGAAAGGAAGCAGGGAGATGGGCCTAAAGTTCTTGAGGTCCGTCGGGTCAGCAGAGGGTTTCTTCAGAAGGGGGTTGACTTTGACGTGTTTCCAGTTGTCCTGGAAGGTGGCTGTCTCTAAGGAGCAGTTGATCATCCGACGTAGTTTGGGTGCGATGGCAGAGGCGGCTCTGTGGAAGATGTGGTGTGGACAGGGGTCTGAGGGTGCCCTGGAGTAGATGCTTTTCATGGTCTTCAAGGAGTCTTCTGTCGTGACTGGGGTCAATTTGAGCAGGGTCTGTTGGGTTGCATCGCATGGAGGGGGGACTGGGATGGTGAGGAGGTCTTAGTTGTCAAAGTTGTCATAAATCATCCTTATTTTAAGGTGAGAAAAGGTGCTGAGTCTGTTGCAGAGGTCTTGGGAGGGTGGAGAAGAGTTCTTTGGTGTTGTGAGCGTTGGTGAGGATTCTGTCTTGGAGGGATTTCTTCCTTGTGGATTTGATGAGATGGTGGTGTGCGGTGGTGGCTGCTTTGTAGGCGGCGCTTGTTTCCGGGGTTTTGTTGTTCCTCCATGTCTTTTCGAGTCATCTGAAGGAGTGTCTGGATTCTTGGAGTGCAAGGGTGAACCAGCTTGCTTTCTTGATGTGTCTTCCTGTGGCTTTCCTGAGGGGGGCGAGTGTGTCGGTGCAGTTCATGATCCAGCAGTGGAGGTTGCGTGCTGCTGTGCTTGCATCTGTCATAGTCAGAGGTGGGGTGCTGATAAGGGCAGAGGTGAGCTGGTCTTCAGTGACCTTGTTCCTGCTTCTGTGGGGAGGTGGTGGGCGTGCTTGTGTATGGTGTTTTTTTTTAAGGAAAAGTGGATGCAGTGGTGGTCTGTCCAGAGGAGTTCCATGGTTTGGCTGTTGGAGAGGCTGTTTCCTTCGGCAAAGACGGGGACGAGTGTTTGTCCCGCTGTGTGCGAGGGGGCGCTGACTAATTGTTTCAGTCCTATGTTGGCCAGGTTCTCTAGAAGGGAGGCGATGTTTGAGTCGCTGTGGTTGTCCAGGTGGAAGTTTATGTCTCCGAGTAGGATGTAGCCTGTGAAGGCGAGGGCATTGGGTGCGATGAGGTCGGTGATGGCATCGGTAAAGGGAGCAGTTGAGTGGTTTGTGAGCAGTGGTGTCCGGTAGGCTAGTAGATGCTGCTGGGGTACAGAGGTGGGTGAAGGTGCGGCAGCAGTGTAGACAGGAGAGATGGCCTTGGGTGTTGTTCGGCATTGAGAGCTGGCAGTTGTTGTTGCATCTGGGGTTGAGATCGTGGAGGGTGCTGGAGTTGTAGCCGGAGGCGGGTTGGAGGACCAGGGTCCCTGGCACTGGTCGCAGTCAGGTCATGGACAGGCACAGACGGGCACAGATGAGCTTGCCTTTGGCGTGCCAGTGGTGCGCCTGCTGTGCGAGTCCGCTGCGCAGCCATGCAACGGCCACCATTAGGTAGGGATCAGGGGAGGGCGAGTCAGCTGGGAGGCGTGAAGGACACGCGGGAGGGGCTGCGGCACAAGCAGAAGGAAAAAAAAACAGAAGGAAGAGAAAAAGAGGGCACAGAGGAAAGAGGCAGAGAAGGAAAGAGAAAAAGAGGCAAGAGAGGCAGAACAGCAGAGTGCTCTCCCACTGGACCACCAGAAATGAGGTGCAGGCAGGAGCCTGTGGGTGAAGGAGGGCCTCAAACACCCTGCATCAGAGCGCTCAGGGCTCAAGGGGGATTACTCAGTGATGGAGCTGCATGGGGGAGAGCAGTCGCACTGACCAGGTCAGTGGTCTTGCATAGTTTAACTAAGAACAAAATAAGAAATCACTATTTGGTGGCCTCACATGGACACCAGGTTAAAGAACCAGTAAAGTAAGAACTGTAAATACTGTGCTAACATTGATAAAATATTAAGCACACATAAACCCCCATTCTCCCCGGTAAAAGTCCCAGACAAACCGTGGACCCAGTTTGCTCTTGATATAATTGGACTGCTGAATCACAAATCACTTAGTGAACGTTTCAAACTAGTACTAGTTGACTACCACGCACGTTGGGTGGTAAGCAAATGTGTTCATCGTATTACTACAAACATTCTCATAAAACTTTTTAGATATACTTTCTTGGATGAAGAAATCCTAGAGACGCTTATTACAGTTAATGGGGTACAATTCACCTCGCACCAGATGCAGGAATTTTTACAGGAGCTATCCATAAAGCACATGAAAAGTTAGTTGAGACCAGCTCAACAAACAGGGTCGAGAAAGTTAGATGGATACAGCTGAAGTGTGGGCAAAACAAGATGCTCTTCAGACTCCACAATATGATTCTAAGCATATGTCCAATCTCCGAGATCAGCTGATCTTGCTAATTATCGGGAGCCTTTTCCCCGTACGCCGCAAGAGGACTTTGGCCGCCGCGTCTGTTATCCCTTCATAGATGTATTCTGTATTGGTCTGAACATGCGCCATTGAGCGCCTTTCTCTCGGACATATGCTTAGAATCATCTTGCATTTTAAAGCCTCATATTGTGGAGTCTGAAGAGCATCTTGTTTTGCCCACACTTCAGCTGTATCCATCTAACTTTCTCGACCCTGTTTGTTGAGCTGGTCTCAACTAACTTTTCTATTGCTGTTGACCTATCTAGATGCCCCGACTTAAGGCGCTTCTTCTCTTGTGTCCCACATTTGACCTGATCGCCCTGATGAAGGTGTGACCCATATTGGGTCAGACACCGAAACGCGCGTTGGCGCTGGAGAACCTCGTGCCTCCATATATCTCCATCTCCTACAATAAGAGGATGCACAAAAGACTACTGACCACTTCTGATTCTTATTGTATATTTTATAAGAATATGAACCAATTTGGGTCTTTGACCATATTATTAATGATGAATTGCTTCTGAGTGTGATAGAGTGTATGAGTATGTTTGTATTTGTGGTTGTTAGTATGTTCTGAGTGTGTGAATGTGGGACCTCATTTATATTTATACACGCTGTAATGAGATTATGTTATATGCTTTTGTAAATCTTGATAAAACATTATAAATGATAATAAATATATATATTTTCTCCTAAACTTCTCTCCTATCCATTTTGGGGAATTGTTCTGTTGGTAAAGCGATGTCTTAATGTATTAGTGACTTCACCAGCACTTCTATATCATTTTCAGGCAGCTTGGGTCTTTCTTGACTGTTGTTTTTGGCTCTCCCCCCTGTCCGACCTGCCTGCTATCCGCCTTCAGGGGCCCCCTTCTGTAGTAGTGGTTACAAATTGACAGCTGCCAGAAGATGAGCTTTTAAGAGACAAACTGTTATGTGAATCTGTTGTCTCTGGTTCATGTACTTTAAGTTGTTAATGGGTACATTACATGAATACAGTATTTTCTCTATAGAGTCTTTAATGTAAAGTTTTCGTTTCTTTGAATTGATTTTTTTTCTATCTTTTGGAAACAATATTTAAGAACCTTGATTGCAATTTCCTTTCAAGATCAAATTAATATTATTTTGATCTGTTGTCGCGGGAGCCCTAAAAGGAGTGGGGCCCATAGGCCGGTGCCTACTTTGCCTATTTGGTCATCCGGAACAGGTCACCATTATTTTCACTTAAAGGAAGACAACTCAAAACTAAAATATCAGCAAATTGGCTAAAGAAAGAGGAACAAGTGGTGGTCCCAAGGGCACAGATCATGAGGAAGATTCAAATACACCAGTAAAAGTACAAACAAATGTACAACAGAAAAAACTGTACTGTGATATCAAACTTCAAGTAGGGAGATTGGGTGAAGATCAAAGTACCTGAAGGTAAGAAAAAAGGGAATAGTCACTTCTCTAGACCAATGAGGGTAACATGGGTGGGACTGAATGCTGTCACACTAGAAAATGGACAAACCTGGAGGATTGACAAAATCTCCAAATTTACACAAGTTTCAGATCCAACCCAACATATACAAGCTCAGACTAAACAAAGAGAGGAAACCCAAAAGGTTGTAAGAGTAAATAGAGAAAAAAGGGTACATGTATGGCACAAAGATTTCAAAATGTATTAATGCTGTGTTCACGTTCCCACAGCCCTTCTTCTCTTCAAAGTGTATACAGTCTAGTGTTCTTTCAAATGGTTAATATGAATATGTTTTGTAATGTCTTGACTATAAGAATATACCAAATGTTTAATAAGAATATGCTTTATAATGTTTTGACTAACCCTGGGTGGTGAACTCCGTTCCGCTCCCTGAGTTTGTGGAGTTTCCTGCACTCCGCGTTATGCGGAGATCGGCGCGTTGCGTAGCGGAGTTTTTTTCCTCGCTCACGTTCGTCAACGTCAAGTTGGCGACCGCGAGCGAGGAAAATCAACCTCCCGGCGAGATTTTTCCTCGTTCGCGATCGTCAACATCAAGTTGGCAAGCGCGAGCGTGGAAAATCAACATCCCGGCGAGATTTCTCAACGCGGGGGGTTCAGGTTTCTCATTGCGAGTGGTCGCGTTGCTCGTGACAGTTCGCGTTGAGAAACTGTCCGTTCATGTTGAGAAAGCTGCCGCTCAAGTAAAAATCTACTCGAGCGGCAGAAAAGGAAAGCAGGGACCACTTGCACTGTGCATGGTGCCGTTCGCAATGATTGCACAGTGCGAACAAGCATCCAGCACTGTGCAATCACCACGATTGTACTCCGCTGCTCGCGTAGCTCTGCGTAGTGCAGCAGAGTTTTTTTTGCACTTTGCGTAGTGCAGCGTAGTGCAACTCCGCGAACTCCGCCCAGGGTTAGTTTGGACGATAAGAATATACCAATATGTATATAGCATTTTATTTCATTCCATTATGCTTTGTTCCCCTTGTCCACCCCTCTCCTGCAAATCACAATGGAATGTTCTATATGGGATTCAGTTAACATTCCAACTGCTCTGTATACAGCTGTATATCTGAAATTCTTTAAATGGTAAATAAGGAAATATGTTGTAATTACTTGACTTATGGGTTGTACCAATGTACAGAAAGTCCTTCTCTTTCCCTTCACACTTTGTTCTATTTCCCCTCCCCTTTTCGTCATGATAGAATGTTCCTCACATTTGAAGGTGCCTTGGGATTCTGTTAACATTCCAACTGGCACTTGTTCTCTGATTGAAGAGCTGATGGTGTGTTAATAAACCTACTAAGAACCACGTGACCCTTTAGACCTATTTTAATATCACGTCAAGGTTGGCCATGAGAAACCATGTTTGACCTGGTCAGAAGTTTTACCTTTGGACTTCATCTCTGAAATTGAAGTCAAATATCCTTAGTGGGGCAAGACAGCAGGATGTGGCTGAAGAGGGCTGAATGTCGTCAGATAGACACTGGACGAGGTCCTGGTGAAGCCATTGACTTTTGGAGGGAAAGCCCTGAGGGGGAGAAAGTCGAATTTCGTATCCATGGATGGTAGCTTGCCGGCTGGATACTTTTCATGCTTTCACCCAGTGAATCTTTCTACCTTCGGACTTAGTCACTTTTCTGGAGCACAGGCTCTTCTAGTGGGGCAAGGCTGTGGCTGAAGAGGGCTCCATGAGGCCAGATACCTTTGCCGTGAGGTCCCACTGAATCAGATTTGCTGTTATCGAAAAGCGCCAAGTAGGAACAACCTGAATCTTTGGCGTTGTGCATCACACCTTCGTTGGATTGGCTTGACAGGTCGCTCCCGGTCCTAAGGAGATCCTTGGAGCCAAAAAGTTTCTACGTCACAGGTTTCAGGAAAGGTTAGAAGGAATGCCCTTGATCCTGGGAACAACACTTGGGTGTCAGGATTCACTACCGCAGAGGACAGCAACTGGATCCAGGGCAGGTCCAGTTGGAACTGGTCCTCTACGAAATTGCAGGAAAGGCCTCTTGTAGCTTGTTGTGTCCCTGTAGCTTGAACAGGAGGTCAACCTTATGACCCTTGGAGTCCACTTCTTTGTCCTGGGTACGAGGGACGAGCAGGTCCAGTCTTCTGGGCTCCTCTCAGGTCACATACAGCAGGTTAAATCCTCTTCTGCTCTTCTACAGGTCTAGAAAGTGTTCGGAGGGTACTGCAGGTGCCACATTTATGCCCGGCACCATCCTATGGGTTGGAGTGACTCCTGGCTCCTCCCTCACCAATGAGGTAAAGATTCCCAGGCATAACCTCACCCACTTTTGCAGCATTTTCTGTATTGCCTACAGCAAACAATTACACAGTGCCACTCTCTTTAACTAAAACCAAGATTGCAGACTCTTTCTTTCCCTGTACAGAGATTTTGTACACACCCAAGAGATGTGGCCATGAAAATGAGCAGCACCTCCTCTGTGGTCCCGCTAAACCAGTTCTGAGGGTAGCTCCTCTACCTCTGGGATAGGTGCCTACCTGACTGGGGGAACAAAGAAGGGACCTGTCCAGGTGTTGGCTAACTTTTGCCTGTGACAAGATAGGTCTCTTTGAAGCTAATCAAGTTCCTGGGCACAGCCCAAATGGTCATCTTGACAGTGGAAAAGACACATCTCACCACATTGAAGGTATTTGTCCTGCACTAGGAATTGTTTTCACACCTCATCAAGAGGGCTATTGAACTGCCAGATTACAGTGGGAGCTCATGCAAAAATGCCCCCAAAGGCTTTAGCAGGAAATTATAACTTTCCAAAAGTACCTTTACCAAGACATTTATTCAAAATTCAACAATACCAGTGAATTGGGCTTTTAATAAATATTTTTTAAAGTCCAAAAAATACATTTGTATTGGTTTCCTAGCCAGAGTTAACATTATTAAATGTAGTATTAAATCCTAAGCTTCCCTATGGAACAGCCAGACTTGCTACAGTGAAAATGGTGTTTGGGAGCTTTTTCAATGTAAGGACATGTGTATCATTAAACATCTATGGGTCCTACTTTTAAATACCATGCACCCTGCCTTATGGGCAAAAAGATCTACTTAGAGGTGACCTATTAATGTGTCTAAGGAAGGGTTTGAAATGTCAAAAGGGGTTATTTTGACAGGTCCAACTTATAGTTTAAAACTGCACAGCCAGGCTAGATGTGGAAGTCTTGCAGTCATGTTTGCACAGATACTTTAATGGGTTGCACAATGGGTGCTGCAGTCCACCACTGACATTTAACTTACATGCCCTGGGTATACTTTGTATCATATACTAGGGACTTATAGGTAAGTTAGGGGTATGCCATTTTGCAGTGTTGAAAAGGGAAGTGCACAGAGTTCTACAGCCAACAAAAATACAGGGTTGAGCAAAACAAAAAAAATGTGGGATGACCTTGTACAAAGGGCAAACTTCCTAAATATTCCAAATCTTTTTACTGCCTTAAAGGTTGTATGTTTACTGGCAGAGACAATGTTTCCACTGGGTATCAGGTTTGTTAGTATACAGAACAAGAGAGAAATCATTATTCCCCAGGTTCCTTGCTTTTTGAGGGCCTGCATTTGTCTTGCAACCTGTATTTATAGATTTAAAAGCAAGCATGCTCTATTTATTTGGGACAAAGCTTCCAGTATAGCTAGTACAAGTACATGGTGCAGAAGCTGTGAGTTTGAGGATCCGAGCGCATCAAAAACATCTAGCATGCCTGATGGTTACTCTCCATCATTTCAAAAAGTAAATTTGGTAAAAAGAGCTATTGGTACTAGTTCTTTGGCTTAGCCCATAATTATCAACTCCCTTTGTATTGGGAGCCATATTCCCTCAAGCTACTAAATTGGAGTATCAAAAACAAATAATATTTTGCCTGTTACTGGGTCCATTTTTACATTATTTGTGATCAAAAAATCTCAGCTGGTGGTAACTCATGATGCAAAAACAGAGAAAACAAGAATAATTTGAACTCAATTCGCAATAGCTGGAAATGAAGAAATGGGACTGGGTCCCAAATGTTTTTTGACTGGTGATATTTTAATTCCTTAGCAGAAAATCAGTGGTTCTTGGTGCAAACACTTTTAACCAATACATTGTGAATCAGATTTCTGGAGATGGAAGTATGAATAAGAATGTGTATATTTGCTGTGTTTTATTATGTTATGGCGGTGATTTTGTGGTGTGTTTTGAGCTGCTTTCTTGCAATATGATGTTGTTGTATTGTACTGTGGTTATTGTTGTTTTGCACTCTGCTTTGACTGGTTTGCTGTGTTGTGCCCTTCTATGTCAATGCACTGTGCATATTATTGTTTTGCTTTTATTATTTACTTCAACAAATGCTGCTATATTTCCTGCTAAAAGCAGCACCAACCTTTAAAGTTCCTGTGATAGCAACCGTCTATCACTGTCTAACTCTAAGGTGGTAAAATACTGCAGCTCTTCAAGTATTTAAGACTCCAGTCAGCCCAAATGTGTGGCAGAAAGATGTCTTAAAGCAGCATTTTCGGTGCAAACGTTATGTGATATGGCCTGTGGTCTAAAAAATCCTTTTCTGACAGTTTTCTACTCTGTGTAGCTCTCTGTCTTTGCTCTTACACTATTATAACAGAGATAAGTAGATATTGCAACCCCAGAGGCCCGTCCAGGCTCTTTTCATTTGCCTGCTGAGACACCATAAACTCTCTTTATTCTACTGACCTTTCTTTTCTCCACACTCTGGGGGATATTCACAAGAACGTGCGCTAAACATCTCCAAAAAATGTTAACGCAACTTTACACATCGCAGTCTATCACGGGAAAATAACCCCGTGTTAACGTGGAAGTCACAACACGGCTGTACCATGCGATAGTTCCCAGAAAACGCAGCCAATGTCCGCGATACAACCACCGCGACGGAGATAAAAACACAAACCCCAACACCAAAAAACGTGCGATGAGCCTATTCGCGATGAGGAAAGCAGCGATAAGCAGCACCAGGCCCGCGACACACACACGGCAGGCGGGAATAAGCACAACAAAAGCAGGAAAAAGAAAGACAAACCAAACAGAAAACAACAGCGAAGCACAATGGAGGCAGCCGGAGCTAGTACACAACCCCACAAGCCCCATTGGCAACAAAACATTGTACATGGCAGGCCATCGTGGACAAGGTGAATGCAGCCGGAGAGCGGAGGAGGACAATGGAAGAAAACCAGAACAGCTGGAATGATGCGAAACGCACAAACAAGCAGAAACACGCCAACAACCAGAAGGCAGCAATGCACACCGGAGGTGGGAGTCCAGCGCCACACCAGGAGCTGGATGACATGGAGGAAATGGTGTCCACCACATCAGTCTGGAGATGGTGGCAGGAGTCGGGGACCGGAAACTGCTCAAAATCAACAGACACAACAGCAACAGGGAGAGGAACGACTAGGGACTGGGGGGACGGGGGGAGATGGGCACTATGGCACACATGCACAATTAAGCACAGCACAACTGCAGACAAACCATGCCCAAGAGTAACAACACCAACCAAGAGCATAAGTCACACAACCCGGCAATATCACACCACTGAACAAGCACAGAAGTGAAAACCACACTGCCTGAAAGGGAGAAGGGTGAGCCAAATCAGAGCTGAAGGGACATCTCACACACAATGCAGCACACACACATAGGAAGCAGAGCACCCCAAAATCCAACACAATGTGGTACAAACAGCAACATATGCACAACTGAACACAGGACACAAGTGCACCCGCTTGTGGCCTGTAAATGGCCATCCGCATCTGGCAAAGCACGAAACAGGGACATGATAATGGACAAGTACCAACCCACAGCCCTGATGGGGTAGCAATGCATGTATGACAGGGACCCAGATAGGCCGTGACACACACATTGGCATACAAATCAACACTCAACACAGCTGGAGACAAGTGAAGGTGCGGAAACTTTATCAACAATTGCGTGTCAGTACGGCCAAGAGAAGTGCCACGACATGCAGACCAATGCAGCAGCATGTCTGAATGAGGAACGTTGGAAAGCGCCCATGTCCACCCCAGGGGAGTCCATCACCAACACAAGTCAGTGCCAACCCGCATTGGTTGTCCGCGCATGTATCCGGAGTCCAGGCCAATGCAGCCATGTCCACTGTCGTCTTGGGACATGTGACCAGATCCCCAACATGCAACCAGGCGTCGGTACACGTGCAATGGGTCACATTCAGTTGTGGCTGCAGGTACGTTGTCACTCGTCCATGAACGCGAGTGCAGCAGCGTAGGCCAACATTTCCAATGAGAGCTCGTTGTCGACTAGATCTAACATGTCGGCGACATAACCCATCAGCTGTCCCGGACAGATGTGCTGACTCCAACCCCTGGCCCCAATTGGCACTAAAGCCCAATCGGGGAGCGGCTCAATGTGGTCACTGCACACGATGAGTCGTGCAATCTCCCAGGTCCAGTTGCCAGCATGCATGCCAATCATCCAGGCATGCCATAAACGGACATCACAGTGACACTCCTGGTCGTGGGCCAACAGGGGGCACACACACACGTCGAAATCCAGTTCAGCTACCGTTACGTTGGAGAGGCAGACATCCATTGTCCACTCGAATATGCACGAGCGACAATGCAACACAGGCTGAACGCAGGTGAAGTTGGCAAGGCGGAAGCTTAGCTGGTAACTGATGCGCAGCACTGCCAATGGCAGTGCCCCCAGTACATGCAGCAGACGTGCACGGTACAGTTTCACGTGACAGGGGTTGTGCATGTGTCCGGGATGTTCTGCCATTGCGTCAGTGGCTCTGCTTGAAGCGGAAATGTGCTGACCCGCGCCAGTCCTGTGGATGAAATGGCACAGCTCGGATCAATGAGCAGTGTCTGTGTGCAACGGGTGCAGGCCTGGGGTGGGGTGGGAGTACGAGTGAAGGCCATTTCACTCACGCTAACTACGACCAAGGACTTCTGTGTGTGGGATGTGTACATGTTGGTCTCACGTCGGGCAGTGCGTAGTGTGAGAGTCGCCAGCAAATGCTATTGTATCTGTCAGGGGGTGCTGGGCACATGCAAGTCCCAGCTCAGAGCTGCAGATGTGCTTCCGCCTGATAGTTCATTCAAAGGACCTTTCATCCCTACAGTAACTTAACCATCTGCATGCATACAGGAGATGTACAGAGGCCTGTCGTGGGTGGGGTGGGATGTCTGCGACACAGGGAATCATGGATGATATGCTGAGCACGTGGCACATGAGCGGCCTCACTGTGTGTTAAGTTGCCTCACAGCTGCTCCTCCCTCCCACGAGCCCCCACACGTGTGTGCGCTGCGCGGTCGTAGCACGTGCACTCCTATGGCACACCATTGTCATGCCTGTCTGCGCATGTCCAGCGGCATGCCAACAACACCTTGAAGCTGGCCGTTGAGGGTGTGCGGCCACGTGAGTGTAGGCCAATGGTCCGGACAGGGCAGACACAGGTGTACAGTCCATGGCTGGCTGTGATCGCGCTGCTATTGAGGCTAGGCATCTGACTTATGCAGCCGCAGGACTGATACACATAACACTTGGCATGCATGTGCCAAGACCCCGAGCGGTCTTGCGCTCCTACATTTCCCCGTACATGCGGGCCCCCCCTCTGGGTGCATGCTACATTGCAACATCGACTACTGTGGCCCTGGTGGCGACAACACCCCAACACAGAGACACACTTACCGCACTTCCTGCTCAAAGCCAGACCAGAGCCACGCCCTGATCCCCCTGCCGAATCAGCACACCCCTGCGCTGACCTGACGTACGCCGGACCAGCACACGCCGCTTGTGCATGCAGGGGGCGGGCGAAGCTACATGTCCAAGGTCTCAGCCACTGCTGAGGTGACATGGTATCGTCCGCTGAAGACAGCACACTGTGATGTTGCAGGGCTCGGGCCCATCATGCTGACATAATGACCACACGGACACACTTGCTTAGATGGTGGGAATGGCTACGGGCACGTGCGCCCGGCCACTTTTATTAGCAGGCTCACATGTCGAGTGACACCTGTGTTGGATGTGTGTGGGGTGTGTGCACACCAGCCGTCATGGAGTGCCTGGTGCAGTCAAAAATCGACAACAGTGTACATCGTTAAGGACACAACCATTCAACCATAAAGGCCCCATGACTTGAGCTGCACAGACTTAGTGGCCCCGGATGCACAGCGTCCTGCACGGGCCTACCGCCACGGGCTGCTGACTTGCGGTGCATTGGGGCAGGGTCACGAGAGCAGAGCAGGTTCTCGTAGATGACAAAGGGGGTTGTCGCGGAGTGTCTCGGTGGACAGTGGAAGGTGTACCCCCAGGGCATGATGCATAGGGCAGAACCACGCAGAAACAGTCACTATGGTGGAGATGAATGGAACAGACACATGTCGGACACCAAGTCCGGCCCAGCCAGATAATGATGCAGACAACCCCCAGGCCATGGACTCAGACGCCACCAAAGTCCAACCAGAAAGTGCCCATGACTCATAGCGCACAGAGTTAGTGGCACCAGTGCTGATAGGGGATGCCGCCTGCGATGAGGTGTGTCCAATGGTGTGGACTCCTCCATATCTTACCCAAGACACAGTTCCACATGTGTGACCTACTGGACCGCAGTGTAGGCCTGAGGCAGCGGTCAGCAGGGGCGATTCACCGAGTGTCGCCGGCTTACGTTGGATGGTCCCACCGGCCTGCATAGTTCAGGTTCAGTGGCACCACGGGACGCGGACTTGCGGTGAACAGGGTTAGTGGCACCAGGTCAGTTGTTGCTAGTGTTCGGTCACCTCCGTGACTAGGATCCGGCTTTCATCCAGACTGAGCCGCATCTTCCTCACTGGTATGGATTCTGCCATTCATGAATCACGACTAAGTGCTGGATGTGGGACCTACTGGACTGCAGTGTAGGCCGGGGGCAGCGGTCAGCACGGGCCTACAGACACGTGTCGTGTGCTTGCGATGCAGGGTCTGGGACACTGATCGAAGGGAGTTCAGTGATATAAACGCGGCAATTAACATTTGGTCACTGCCATTCAAGACTCAGGACACAGTTCCACATGTGGGACCTACTGGACCGCAGTGTAGGCCTGAGCCCTCATCCAAGTGTCGCCGGCTTGCGTTGAACAGTGTTAGTGGCACCACGTGTCGCCGGCTTGCGTTGAACAGGGTTGGTGGCACCACGTGTCGCAGGCTTGCGATGCAGACTTTGGCTTCACTGATCAGAGGGAGTTTAGTGATGTGGACGCTGCCACGGACTTGGGGTCACTGCCATTCAAGACTCAGGACACAGTTCCACATGTGGGACCTACTGGACAGCAGTGTAGGCCTGGGCCCTCATCCAAGTGTCGCCGGCTTGCGTTGAACAAGGTTAGTGGCACCACTTGTCGCCGGCTTGCGTTGAACAGGGTTAGTGGCACCACGTGTCGCCGGCTTGCGTTGAACAGGGTTAGTGGCACCACGTGTCGCCGGCTTGCGTTGAACAGGGTTAGTGGCACAACGTGTCGCTGGCTTGCGTTGAACAGGGTTAGTGGCACCACGTGTTGCAGGCCTGCAATGCAGACTTTGGCTTTACTGATCGGAGGGAGTATAGTGATGTGGATGCTGCCACAGACCTTTGGTCACTGCCATTCAAAACGCATGACTCAGTTCAACATGTGCCGACAACTGGGCCGAAGAGTACGCCAGTGGAGTATGTCAATGAAAAAGGAGTACTGTGGGCCAGCGCCGTGGAGGCCAGCGATGGTCTGCGGAGGCTGCAGAGGTCGCGGGACTGGGGCCTGGAGCTTGCACCGGCACGTGGTGGGCTCTCTTTGACACACGCCGGTGTCGGCAGCTGGACGGAGCCTCCTTTGTGCGCTGGGGCAGGCATGACGGGTCTGGGGACCAGCCGCCCGGGGTGCAGCAGGCGCAAAGGGACGCTGGCCCTGCCGCGCCCGGCGCCGGCCTCATGGCGGGCTGGGAGGCGCTGCCCTGGCAGACGCGTTGGCCATTCCGAAAGAGAACCACGCCCAGTGCGACGGGGTTTTTATTCACACCCCTACGCAGGCCTGGCGTACGCAGGGCCAACCCACTCCGTCCACGCATACAGCGGGGGACGTAACGTGCGACATTTCTGCGTTCTGCCCCACAGCCTGTGGGGACATAGTAGCGTCCACTGGCCACTACACTCCATGCACCAGCAGTTGATGTCCACATGGCCATTTCCGTGGTTTGCACACTGAAGTCTGTCCGCCACCTCCATGCCACACCTGGCATTGGGTAGGTTCTCATTCATTAGTCACTTGCCGCTCTCGCACATGCCTGCTCCAAGCCTCTCCTCACATTCTGCTATTGTGTGGCTGTGGTGCCATGCCGTGGCTGCGTTGTGTGAATGGCAAGCCCAGGTTCCCAGGGGAGTCGTGTTGTTGTGTCTGGTCGGTTGGCATGTTGTGTGGCATGTTGCATGTAGTTGTGCTGCGTGCCCATTGCCAATGTCGTGAGTTGCATGACTGTGGGGTGGAGGTGTGTGGTGTGTTCATTAGTGTCATACGCTGAGGTGTTATAAGCGTAATTCATTTTCTGTTAGGACCTGCTGTAAAACCTATGATTTTGTATCCATTATTTACAATCCGCACTGTAAAATTAACCGTGTGGCCCATTTCTTTTTAAACAGGTCGGGACGTGGAGTTGGGGCAAAATGCACTCCTGCCCCCCCTCCCTTTCGAGGACAGTCAGACTTGCTCATTAAACCTTCAGTATGGCATAGGGTGACCAGACGTCCAGGATTTGCCCGGACACTCCCGAGCACCCCCCTCCCTTAAAATAAAGTAAAATGTTTTAAAACGAAATGGCCAAGCCCCGGGGGATGGAGTCCCCGGGGCCGAAAATGGCCTGGGGGAGGGGGTGCGCAGAAAAAAACAAAGGTTACAGGGAAATTATAGTTAGGCTGACATTTCACTCGTACAAAACCAGAGAAATTCAGCCGTTATGGTTAGCTGAGCTAACTGTAACTCGCACCCCGGCAATGCACTGCTTATTACCTCACACATTACATCACTCATGACATGGTCAGTGGCGTCACTGATGACATCTCAAATGACATCACTGATGACATCAGTGATGACATCATCCAGTGACTGTGAGTGTTTTTTAAAAGTTTATGATTGTTTAATATATATACCATGGTGTATTGGTGAATCAGTGGGTGTATGACTGATTGTATGGATTACTCAGTGGGTCCGTGACTGACTGTATAAGTGAGTGATTAGGTGTCTCAGTGAATGCATGGGTGAGGGACTGGTTGTGTGAATGTATGTATCTGTCTGTCAGTTGATGTGTAAGTGGGTGTATGAGTGTGTTAGTGGGTACGTGAATGGCTATATGGGTGACTGATTGGTTGTCTGACTATGTCTATGGTTGTCTGGGTGTCTGTGTTTGTGATGATGACTGACCCCCAGGGAGCTGCTGACATGCAGCTCCCTGGGGGTAAAAAGCAAAGTGCTCCACTTTGAACAAGTGAGAGGAAAATGCTCACTCTTGTTCAAAGTGGAGCACTTGTTTGCTATGGGATGGCGGGAGCAGTGCTCCCGACATCCCATAGCAAACTACAATGTCCCGGGGGTGGGCACCCCGGGATATTGCTGGAGCCGGCCCTGGGTAATGGCGGTCCCCAGGGCCATTTACGGCACGAGGGGGGCTGCGCGGCCCCCCTTCAACAGTATTGAAGCCACGGGGAGGTGGTGGTCCCCGGGGCTGTGTGGGGGGGCTGAAGCCCCCCACACTTTATTTTCTAATATAGCCCTGGGGAGGTGGCGGTCCCCGGGTCTGGGGGGGCCTGCGTGGCCCCCGCAATTAATGAACATAGCCCCGGGGAGGTGGTGGTTCCCCCGCATGTATTTAGATCATTGCCCACAGGACCTGGCCAGCCCGGGTGCCTAATTAAACGAAGCAGGGGAGGCCACGCTTCTTTTTTAAAAAATGTTATCCGGATTTGCGGATCAAACACGGATCCCGCCGAATTTTTTTAAATGCTTTTTTTGGTCCTGTGGGACCCCTTTAGCAGGCCTTGGGTGTCAGGGTGTTTCTACCCTGCCCCTGTTCTTAATTTTCAATGTTTTTTAACCTTTTTCCTTCTGACTCAGATCAACTGAGTCACAAGATGGCTGCCAACACTTCCTGGTTGGAACTGTTGTCAGCCAATCAGATTGCAGGCACAAGATCGGGAGGGTTCGTGGATCCTCCGCGGCCATATTTGTATATCTGAGAAATGTTTGCATTTCTCAGGAACTACTGAACGGATTTACACCATTTAACAAAAAGAATGCTTTCTGAACCAAGAGCTCCCTTTTCCCAAATTTGGTGTAATTCCGTTCAGCAGTTTTGGCTGTAGCCGAGTCTAAAGTTTCCTATGGGAATTAACAGGAAGAAAAAGCGTTTTGGGACCCCCCCTTTTTCTCAGCCCCCCATTTGGCGAATCGCCCTGAAAATTTCAACACAGCAGCTGAAGTGAGAGGGCCATTAGTTTTGAACATTTTGCGAAGATTTGTCAAACGGTGCCAAAGATATTGGCAAAAGAAAAAACGCTTTTTGAATAGAAACAAAGTCCTAACTATAACTACCTACTGGCAACCGCCAGTAGGTAATATATATATGTATATGAATGAAAATTACATTGACAGAGAAATAGGACTAAATATTGACACTGCACTGACCAGTGCCAACATTTAGTCCTATTTCTATGTCAATGGCTGTCCCTGTTTTTTGTTTTGAAAATCTGGTCACCCTCGTATGGCGCCACTGAACAAAGCATACACACAGCTGCTTTCAGTGCTTAATCCAGACCTTCTGATGATATACCTTCTAAACATTCTTTTTCCGTGGCAACACTATGAGTACCACAAAATAATGCACAGAAGCAAAGAGTGTGAGGAATGCTTAGTGTTTCAGTCCAGCAGTAAAAGGTAACACTGGTAAGCAAATGTGAACAACTGCTGTGCACAAAGAATTTTCTTACGTGCCTCATACAACAAAAGGTGTCATTTGTACTTACTGGACAGAAACTGCTCTCCCTTTGTCCAGTGTGTGCCGATCCAGCAGGCGGCACGTTGTATATAAGCCCTGCATTTAGAGGCTCCTATAGAACTGAGGACGGACACATCACTACCATCCACAATGGGCAAGGTAAGGAACTACTTTGAGGTACATTTGAGGATAAATGTAAACAATAATAGTAAAGTTGTCCTGAAAAGTTTTTTTCTTTTGCTACTGGCTGACGTCGTAGTTCTGTAAATTATGACGTTAGTATTATATAGTTTATGAGTACTTAATTTATCCCCTAAGCTGATTGGTAATACAATGATTTAAAACTGCGATCTCCGATGTGGGCCCATTGGTGAGCCATTGTATAGTGAAAGTTGGTGAGGGCTTGTAATAGAGCAATTGGTGCCAGCCTAGGTTAAAAATAAATGGGTGGAGCCCAGATCACCAGATCAACTATGAATATAAATTAGGGCGCACTGCAGGTAGAAGAGAGATCCATTTGTGATACTTATGCAATTTGATCGATTTTAAGTTTGGACTGTGCCACTAATTTAAATGCCAAAAATCTGCTTCTGCCTGCTCTGCACACACAATGCCCCATCTGCTTATACACTGCCCTCTCCCACCCAGTTCGCATGCTTCCCCTCGCTGCTCCATCCCCCTCTAAACACGCTCTGCATGGAATGTGAGGGAGCACGCGCACAACACGGGCGCGTTCAGAACATTTTCGAAGAGGTTTGTAGGTGTTACTGACACGAGTATTCCAGTCACGTGAACTGATTCAGAAAAATGATTAACACATCTATCGACAGAATAACAACTAGATTTAACGCAATAAAAGTGTTTTTGCCTAATCAATCACTTGTTAGACGTTTTACTAAAAGTACGTTTAAAAAAAAAAAAACATAGCTTGGTATCCACTTTTTGCACATGCCGATGCGGGGAGCGCAAGATAAGTGTTTTGTATTTTTTTTATTTTTCCCATTCCGTCGTCTGCCAACTTCCCCCCAACCACCCCGCTTACCTGCACCAGCCGCGCCTGCTTAGACCTCTCCCAAACTAGCAGTCTCACAACCCTGACTGCACTTTCTTACCCATAACAAACCATCAGCAAATCCCATAGGCACTACTGAAAAATAAAAGCGCCCCTGGGAGGGTGAGTGAGTTTGTACTTGTGATATTGCAGACAGATGAATGAGTTAATGTGAGAATGAGTGAGTGGGTGGATGAGTAAACGCATGAGTGCCATTATGAATGACTGAGTGCTGAACGATGAGTAATTGAGTGCATGGACAAATGGATAAACACTGCATGGAAGCACCCACGCACTTTCAGTCAGAATGCAGGCTGACTGGCTTTGCCATTTCTTGCATATGTTGTAGTGACATCGGCCAAATTCTTCAACAATAAGTTCAGGGCATGAATGAACAAGAAGCAAAGTTGCAGTTGTTTGTTTACACATATGCCAATGTGTATAGCGATGTATAAATGCATGTAATTATGCATGTGTCTGTAAATGCATGATAATAATGATTCACCGCATAACATTGTATTCATAGTGACTGGAATAGCTCCCCTGACACATTTAGATGGAGATACAGTGAATGTGAAGCCTGCTATCACAGAACATCATTGTCTGAGCCAGCTAGAATGACAATTGGAGTGACCTACAGATCGCGTGTTTCAATCCTTGCAAGTCCAACTCAGACTTTCAGGTTAACAAATTCAGGGGCTTATTTACAAGGCCTTTGCGCCACTTTTCCCATGTTAAAAATGACGCTAAAGTGGCGCAAGGGGCTTGTAAATCTGCCCCTCAGTTTCACTAAACCACAATTTCTACAGTGCTAAGAAATGTCAAATGCAGGGGAATTGAGGGGCATATTAGCAAGACCCACGTTAAAATTATCGCCGTTTTAGCGGAGGAAACTGCCGCTAAAACGGCGATAATGGGCTTGCTAATATGCGTTATGGAATTCAATAGAAGCCCAGGTTAGATGTGCAGGACATCTAACCTGGGCTTCTATTGGAATTCCATAACGCATATTAGCAAGCCCATTATCGCCGTTTTAGCGGCAGTTTCCTGCCGCTAAAACGGCGATAATTTTAACGTGGTTCTTGCTAATATCTGCCTAAGTTTTATATGAACAAGACATTATAAACGGAAAAAGAATATATCTTCTTGCTTGAAGTGGGGTCAGCGAGACCTTCACCTATGCACAGAATTTTAGATTAAAAAATGTGTCTTACATGTCACAAGCTGTTGTATTGTGATCTGCCGATTAATAAAGCGCAGTAATCAACCAGAAGTTAATCCTGGTGCTAAGAGATCACTGGAAGGGCTAACTGAACAGACGATGAACTAGACATTAGGCAGAAAAGGCCACATTTTCAGTGGTTCCCTAAAAGCCCAACCATTTCAAGCCAGATACAACGAAGGGTCAGAGTTGCACTATTTGGTCTCCAAAAGAGAGGAATAGCAGCAGGCCCGGTTCTAGCGGATAGGCCGGGTGGGCCAGGCCCACCCAAACATGAGCCTGGCCCACCCAAACATGAGCCTTGGCCCTCGCGGTGAATCTGCCACCGATGTACAACAAAGATAAAAAATGTTAGATAACTGGTGATTTATGATCCTGCTGGAGAGCAATCATTTGTCTTTTGGTAGTTTTTAAATGCAGATAAACTGAATTTTATGTAGATAGCTCAGTGGGTTACTGCCTTTGTCACAGGGATCCTTGTGTTACTTGCAGTTCAGAAGTTACAATCCTAAAATAGGACAGTGACCTATGAACTGTCATCAAAGAGCTGCATACAAACTTCGCTTTTTTGTGTTGTGATATAGTTAGAACTTATCCAGTCTTTCATTATTCTAATGTTGCTAAAAAAGAGTTTGTTTGGGAAGTTATACATTTTAATATGTAAAGCCAACCCCCAACCACTGGAGTACTCTTTAAATCCTGAGTTTGTGCTTCTCCAGACCAAACCCTCATAAAATATAATGCCCACCAGTATGGATGACATGTGATTCCTACACCTTGTTATCCTCATTGGCTTATGTGACATTCCCCTTAGAATGATTTATTGTCTCTGTATAATGTGTGCATGATTTAAAGTACTGTGACACCATACACTGATATGACTAGCGCTATACAACAAATGAAATGCATGTGAGAGAGGGGCAACGGAGAAATAAGGGGCACTGGTGGAGGGTGGCAGTGAGGGAATCCGAGGAGGAGGTCATGGGGTGGGGGGAACTACAGTGAGATGAGGGGCACTAGTGGAGGGTGGCAGTGAGGGAATCCGAGGAGGAGGTCATGGGGTGGGGGTGGAGCTCCGGAGAGATGTGGGGCACAAGGGGAGGGGGTAAGGGAGGGAATCCAAGGATGAGGTCATGGGGTGGGGGTGAGCTACGGAGAATGAGGGGCACTAGTGGAGGGTGGCAGTGAGGGAATCTGAGGAGGAGGTCATGGAGTGGGGGGAGCTACGGAGAATGAGGGGCACTAGTGGAGGGTGGTAGTGAGGGAATCCGAGGAGGAGTTCATGGGGGGGGACTACAGAGAGATGAGGTGCACTAGTGGAGGGTGGCAGTGAGGGAATCCGAGGAGGAGGTCATGGGGGAGGGGCTATGGAGTGGTGAGGGGCATTGGTGGAGGGTAGCAGTGAGGGAATCTGAGGAGGAGGTCATGGGGTGGGGGAGCTACGGAGAATGAGGGGCACTAGTGGAGGGTGGCAGTGAGGGAATCTGAGGAGGAGGTCATGGGGTGGGGGAGCTACGGAGAGATGAGGGGCACTGGTGGTGGGTGGTAGTGAGGGAATCCGAGGAGGAGGTCATGGGGTGGGGGTGGAGCTACGGAGAGATGAGGGGCACTAGTGGAGGGGGGAAGTGAGGGAATCCGAGGAGGAGGTCATGGGGTGGGGGGGAGCTACGGAGAATGAGGGGCACTAGTGGAGGGTGGCAGTGAGGGAATCTGAGGAGGAGGTCATGGAGTGGGGGAGCTACGGAGAATGAGGGGCACTAGTGGAGGGTGGTAGTGAGGGAATCCGAGGAGGAGTTCATGGGGGGACTACAGAGAGATGAGGTGCACTAGTGGAGGGTGGCAGTGAGGGAATCCGAGGAGGAGGTCATGGGGGAGGGGCTATGGAGTGGTGAGGGGCATTGGTGGAGGGTAGCAGTGAGTGAATCTGAGGAGGAGGTCATGGGGTGGGAGGGAGCTACGGAGAATGAGGGGCACTAGTGGAGGGTGGCAGTGAGGGAATCCGAGGAGGAGGTCATGGGGTGGGGGAGCTACGGAGAGATGAGGGGCACTGGTGGTGGGTGGTAGTGAGGGAATCCGAGGAGGAGGTCATGGGGTGGGTTGAGCTACGGAGAGATGAGGGGCACTGGTGCTGGGTGGTAGTGAGGGAGTCTGAGGAGGAGGTCATGAGGGGGAGGGGCTACAGAGAGATGAAGGGCATTGTTGGAGGGTGGTAGTAAAGGTATCTACGGAGAAAGAGGTCATTGGTGGGGCACCAAAAAAGACTTTCGCACAAGCACTAAAGCCGGCCCTGTCATGGACAATCTGTTTTCGTTTATTTAATTAACAGTAGGGTGATTAGGACAACTGTGGAGCATACTTTAAAGTGCATGCTAATTACATTTACTGCTATATTCAATGTTTCAAGTTTGAAGATGCTTTTACTAATGTTTTTTACCGGGAATAATGAAAGTGGAACTGGATGGTGGCTGATATGGGGCTGGGGCCCAAGGTTAGCTGTGAGATAAGGTGCACTGGAGAGGCGTGGTAGAAAAGTGGATAATCAGGCCTGTAAGGGAGTAAGCTGCAGAGTCCGGGGTCAGGTGGAGGTAGTATGAAGAGGGATTCTCCTGAATGCTCTCACAGAGGGAGCCTGAGTAGTGTCACTTGCCTGATACTCCCACCTCAAACCTCCTCTTCCCATCAAAGGGACACTACATGGAAAAAAACACTTTTTGAGAGTGATAACATTTAGAAAGAGATTTGGAAAAGAGTGCGTTTTACTGGCCCTTGTAAGACTAAGAAGAGATAAAGGAGGGCCCTGAAGCAGGCCTGGCTAGACATATAAGTGACAATTGAGCCCGCAGTGGCCCACCCGAATGCACCCTTGGCCCACCCAAATACAAATTTCTGGAGCCGGGCCTGAGTAGCAGCTTTGTGACTTTGGCGAGCTTTTCGAACGGAAATCAGAAGGATGGATGAGCTGAGAAAGCGAGTGAAGAGGGTAGTATATACATTTGGAGTGAGGATAGAGGGGACATTACTCATAAAACGTCCCAAGGACCAACAAGATTTGTTTAGAATGAACAGGTACAAAGATACATATGAGTGACGTGGGAGATTAAAGATAAATTGTAGTCCAGTGTTTTGGATTCGCTGAAGCACAGAGAGAAGGCTGTCTGGTAACCCAACGTAAAGTGAATTAAACGGCTTTGAGCCTTGACAGAACAATGACTTGAAATGCTACCTTTTGAGAAGTTGTAGACAGAAAAGTATAACAGGAGGAATTTTCCTCAATAGCAGTAGTTGGTAAAAGGAGGAAGAGGAAATCTTGCTCACTTTGATGGTATAAAGATTTTTGTCAAGTAAAAATCTAAGGTTATAAACTTTGGCCACTGGATGAGGTAGGGTTCTTCAGATTCTGTGGCCACCAAAGTATAGGTTGCCATTTTTTATGCGTTAATTTTGACAAAAGTTGTTATTCATCCTGAATAAATAATAATTTTCTCAAATTAACAAAGACATTAACAAGACGTAGGCATGATTAAAGCTAGATTAAGGTCTGTCAGGATTTTGATTTCACACAGATGACCTTTCTTCCATGTAGATCACCTTCTACGAGGACAAGAACTACAAGGGGCGCTCTTACGAGTGCAGCAATGACAGTATTGATTTGCAGTCACACTTCAGTCGCTGCAACTCCATTAAAGTTGGCAATGGCTCCTGGATCATCTACGAGAGCGCTAACCACAAAGGCAACCAATACTTCTTGAAGAAGGGAGACTACCCTAACTATCAGCATTGGATGGGCTTCAATGACTCAATTAGCTCCTGCAGCATGATCCCACATGTAAGTATCACCTGATTCTGTTTCCAACCTTATGCACTCATTCCTACATAGTTGCATTTGAAACAGTATCTCTACCCAGCACCTGCTTTTTGGTTCTCCATAATCTCCTTTTTTATAAATACACATTTTCTATTTTCTTGGTGCACATACAACTAAAAATCACTTTCTGAAACATTTGAGTGCTCAACTTAGGTCCAAGAGGATCTATTGAACACCAAACTGATTTCTTGGATTACTGGAAGGTAAATAAAAGGCATGACATAATATGAATCTGAGAGGATTTTTCTAAGTTTATATACTGGATAATGATTTATCCCTACATTATTTTGCTCCAATTTTGAAAATTGCCTCTGTACCATTTACTCCATCCAGATTTTTCACTTTAGGATCACATGGCTTTTAGTCCTTTACTGTGGGTGAGTCTCCCTATCTGAGTCTCACCCATGGTAATTTCCTGGTAATTTGACTGTGCATGTTTACTGCAAGTGTCCGCCTTTTAAGATAAGTTTGCTGCGGCACATGTAGGGTAAGGGGCATTGGGCTGGTTACATATGAACATGTGTGCCTGAGCATGTGCACTTGTGTACGGGCTGCATGTGCGAGATCACAGTCTAGTACAGCCCTGTAAAAGAGGACAGGTTAGCCTGGGGCAGAAGGGACCCTCACAGGGTCTGTCCTGCAGTTCGCCTTCTAATATTAGTGGGCATTCCTATATAGTTGGGTAGGGTTTACTGGATTATCACTAGTTTTACTGTATTATACACATAGGTAAAATCTGCCTTGAAATGCAGTTTTGCTCTATGTGAGAATACATAGTCCAGCGTGGTATCAAACTGAGGTGAAATATGCATGCTGATCTTGAAGGTGCAGGTCTCAATAACCTAAGTGTACACCTTTTGGGTCTTCCAAAATTGTCATATTTCTCTGGCTCAGCTCAGAAACAGATTCTATCTGTCTTATGTATATATTTGTAAATGAATGCGCAGTATTTAGTAGTGTTCATGTAGTAAATGTACTTTTCTTTTTTTCAAAGAAAAATTACTGACTGGACAATGATCTATGGCTTGTTGTTATTGTGTGCAAGGGAACGGTGATTACTGGCCCACAATACATCCCCCTTCCCTGAGTGGGCCTGGGCTGCTCTGCTTCACCTCCCTGAGACAGTCAAGTATTAAAATGGGGTGTTTGGTTCCCAGTAAGGTGACAATTGTAGAGCTATTATGTGCACATGCCTCACATCCTGGACAACTAACAACTCCATTTCTTACAGCCACCTATCCCATAACTGAGTTGTTGGATTACTGTAAGGTGAATAACAACCATAAGAACTAATCAGATCTTTCAAAGGCATTACATAATTTGAAGCTGACAGGATTTTCTTGCAGTGCATATACTGTATACATGAAAATTCCCTGCATTATTCAGCTCCAGTTTTGAGAACAGCCTCCTATCTCATTGCGATCCAAATTTAGGGCCTTATTTAGAATATGGAAGGAAGCTCGTCATCCATCAGGTTGGCTACGGTAACATCAAGTGCACCAAACTAACTACAAGAATGTTCTTTTTGTAGGAATTACCCTTGGAATTATGCACCAACTCTACTTTGCTTAAGTGTAAAATAGAAAATGTATGTTACCCTATAGCAAATACTTGGTTAGATCCTAAATAAAGAGACAATGCTATAGTTGTCCTGTTGACAGTCTTCAAAGCATTCACCTTCAGACTCCATGATGTGCCCCTCTTTTGAATTACTCAAGCTTTCAGATATTTTATTTGAAAGAAGGCAAGGGCAAATACCATCCTATTTGCTAATATGATGCATTGTTGAGAAAAACCCTTCTATTTTAGGTATGCAAATGAAGTTGAACCATTTCCTCTACTTCCTTGTTTCCAAGTACAATGGGCCTCAATTTGGCTCTGAAATGCCGTGGACCGGTCAGAGTTCATAAATATACAAAACAAGTATACAAACTGTATAGAAAGAGAGAGGACATGACCTCACCCTTATATGGTTATGCCTTTTTACACCAGATCAGTAGTTGCCAGCGAAGCAAGTTGAAAAATTGTTTCAATTGCAATGCATCAATGTGATTTGTGGATGCGCTGTAATGAATGTGCAGTATTACCATATTGCTAACATGTTTGCCCCAGAAGAAGGGTTATCCCGAGAAGAAACGACTGCTGCTGGACATCATCTGCAGCATTCCTGCTATAGGCATATGAACCTGCTTGAGCAATTACAAACAGGACACAAATATAGGAGACACAGAAAAAGATAGGATCCACAGAATTTCATCACAAATAGTTTGTGTGCTCTTGTGCATGGCCATTTTGGAATTGTTAGCGCAAGCCAGAACTATTGATCGATTGATTTTAGAGTTGTATAAGCAGATGGCAGCGTTTACAAAATGCAAATGATTAAAATGGCTGAGGAAACCACAACAATACTGTACCATTGGTTTTAGTAGAGACTTCACTTTGTTGCTGACTCATTACTTAATATCATGATTGCTTTCATCTTGCTATGTCATCAGTTATTTCAAATATTTTGTGTTCAGGAAAAAGTAAAAATAATCATACAATTTCTGGATTCAATGTGTTGGGCTTCAGTTGTACAAATCAGTTGTAAAAACTACAATCGAATGTCAAGGTCAATATGATTTCTGTTATTTATACTAGAAAGTACCTTGCATGCGAAATGATGATTAATGCAATGCCTGCTTAAACACTGTTCATTCAATAACATTTACACAATCTAATTCCTCATACAGTATCACGGCTCCTTCAGAATCAGGATCTATGAGAGAGAGGACTTTCGCGGCCAGATGAGGGAGTTCACTGAGGATTGTCCGGATGTCTTTGAAGAGTTCAACTACAATGACATTCACTCCTGCAATCTGCTTGAGGGTTATTGGATCTTCTATGAAGAACCAAACTTCAAGGGACGCCAGTACTACCTGAGACCTGGGGAGTACAGAAGATACAGTGACTGGGGAGCCATAAGCCCCCGGGTTGGGTCCTTTCGATACATCAGAGACAACTAAATAAATATGAACTTGTAGATGCAACGCTACCCTCTGCCTTTAATAAAGTATTTGACTCATTTTAATTTGCGAGTATGAAGTTTTGTAATAGTAATTATTTAAACGTGGCTGTCAGGAACATATGGGAAATATACTTTTCAATCATATGCCGGAGATTCTTTTCACTTATTTTACCATTTAACTTGTCAATTCAAAAATAATATTACTGTGTGTATGTATGTGGTATTAATATAGCGCCCACATAGCCAAAAGACTGCGGGCCACTGTACAAAGGCAAGCATACAGTGAGAGCAAAAGTAGCTGTGTTCTGGGAGCAGTAGTGTATTTTTATGTTATGGTATGTTATGTAATGTCATGTCATGTCATGATATGTTATTTTATTGTTAGAACTTGGGTTGTTGGTTGACTGGGGTGTGTGCCCTGGTCAAGCAACAGCCACAATTCCTTGCATTGTGAACCACAAAAAGTCACTAATTAACCTGCTCTTAACTCTGGTTAGCTTGGCACAAAAAGCAGTCAGGCTTAACTTAGAGGCAATGTGTAAAGTATTTATGCAGCACACAAACAGCAATAAAGTGAAAACACAACATAAGAAAAATCCCAAACCAATTTAGAAAATTTTAAGAAGATTTTAATAAATTATTTGACACCAAAACCACAAAAATTCAATTAGTATAGTTATGAATTGTTACATTTTTAGTAAAAGCTAGCACCTAAAAGATGAAAGCGGCAACCACGAACATCTAGTCGGATGAGACCTCGTAAAAGTAAAAAAATATGGCCAACCGCTATGGAGCACAGTTCAGATACAAGAAGTGGATTGGGCCCGGTCAGCGCTTACCTTTGGACTTATAAAATTTCTTGAGAAAATGTTCTGAGAAAGTAAAGTTCAGCGGGACATGGCTGCAGGAGGTGTCCAATGAGGGAGCGTTGTTGCCTTATAGCCTTGGGTCAAAGCAGCAGTGAAAATTTCTACATTTGGACTGAGTCTCTCAAATGGAAGTCGAAAATCTCCAGCGAGACAAGGTAGAGGGCAGTAGCTGAAGAGAGTTCCGTGAGGTTGGATACCCCTTTGGCAAAGGAATGCTGAAACAGATTTGCTGCTGTGGAGAAGAACTTAAAAGGGCGAAGCCACGAAGTCTATCTGACCGGCGATGCACCTGGGGTGGATAGGCAAGCAGGTTGGTCCCACTCTTTTCCTGGTTCTTAGAAAGGTTTTTAGCCAAAGATGATTGAAGTCCCCACATTTGGATTTTGGCTACCTGGGCACCTTTGTCATCACTTCCAAGGGGCCAGAACTAGACGGGCACCACTTCGAAGGTCAGGATTCACTCACGCTGGGTCCAGGTGTGGGTTCAAGATGGAAGAAGTCTTTTGTGTCCCTGTTGCTCTGAACAGAAGGCTAGCAAGCTAGCCTTTGTGAGTCACTCTGGAGGTCCTGGGACAGTTGAAGATCTAGTCCTTTTCTCCATGCAGAAGGCAGCAGAGCAGCAGGAGAAACAGGACAGCAATCCAGCAGGTCAGCAGTCTTATAGAACAAGCAGTCCAGCATAGTGGCAGCCCTTCTTGCAGCACAGCAGTCTTTCTTCCTGGCAGAGTATCCACAGGTCCAGAAGTGTACTGAAGATTTGGTGTCTGAGATCCTACTTTTACACCCTGGTGCCCTGGTTCTGGCAGGCTTGAAAAGCTTCTAGACAGTTGCTTTGAAGTGCATGGAATATTCTGCCTTCCCTACCCTGGGTCCAGGCTGACTGAAGTGACAATTCAGGGTCGTTAGAGTGTAAGTGGAGCTGTGCTCATGTCGGCCCCCAATCCTGCTGGCAGATGGCCCATTCAGACACACCTAATTCATCTACTGTGTGGCTGTCTGGGAGGAATTCACAAAGTCTGTCAGTTGCTCCCAGTCATGTGACCCAGGCCAAGTTATAGGCACAAAAGGGCTAAGGGAAGAAAAATGCCAACTTTCTAAAAGTGTCATTTTTATAATTGTGAGCAAAAACCCAATTTTACCATTAAATAGGTCTCATCACTACAATTCCAAAGACACCAAACATGATATATCTGCCAGTTCACAGGTAATTAAATGTTATAACGAATCCCCAGTGTTATCCTATGGGAGAGGTAGGCCTCACAGTAGTGAAAAACACATTTAGGAGTG
This sequence comes from Calotriton arnoldi, assembly GCA_963921515.1. NCBI lineage: Eukaryota > Metazoa > Chordata > Amphibia > Caudata > Salamandridae > Calotriton > Calotriton arnoldi. Next base: position 762,739 of record CAWUFW010006592.1, on the reverse strand, counting down.
TTTCACTACCAAGACATGTAAAATATAATAGTACATGTCCAAACCTTTAATTGCACTACACTCTGCCCTATGGGCTGCCTATGGCCTACCTTAGGTGTGATTTAAATGCAATAAAAGGGGAGTTTAAGGCTTGGCAAAGAGGTTTAAATGCCAAGTCAACATGGCAGTTTAAAACTGCATTCAGGCTGCAGTGGCAGACCTGGGACATGTTTTGAAGTGCTATTTAATTTAAGTGGGTGGCACACTTCCTACTCCACTTTTCGCTGAATTCATTTTTGTTCGCCTTAGGATTCTGTGCACTTTACCACTGTAACCAGTGCTAAAGTGCGTGTGCTCTCTCCTTAAAACATGGTAGAATTGGATTATACCCAATTGGCATATTTAATTTACTTATAGTAAAGTGGACCACATGTGCCCAGGGCCTGTAAATTAAATACCACTAGTGAGCCTGCACCACTGATTGTGCCACCCAATTAAGTAGCCCTTTAAATATGTCTCAGGGCTGTCATTGCATAGCCTGTGTGTGCAGTTTTAATTGTCATGTCGACCTTGCAAGATAAACCTCTTGCAGGCCCAAACGTTCCTTTTTAATATATATGAGCCAGCCTCAGGGACATAAGAGGCTCTCCACAGCTCCTGGAAACGTCTTCAACAAGCTCCTGGACCCTGGGTTTGGTTCTCGGGCTCTTTAAATCAAGCATTAGAGCTCTTCGCGACTGCAAAAGGGTCAGTTTGCACCAGAACCGCATCGCTCGCTCAAAGAATCAGCACGAGCCGCTGCAAGTTCACCTCCTCGCATAGCAAGCATCGTCCACTCGCGTGGGCTTCCACCGCAAGGCCCCAGTTGACCCATCCTCGATGCCCGGCATGCTCCTCGCGCCACGCCGACCACCGCCAGCGACGCTCTCCTTGCTTCCGTCGCTTTTCCACTCTGCGAATAGAACACTTGGCACAAAACTTGAGCAGATAAACCTTTAGCAGGACTAATCTGGGACTGTATCCAGCCCGTGCCCCATCGCGGTTGGCTTGAACTTTTGGATTTGACCGAGTCTAGCACGACCAGATATCCCCGGTTGGCGCTTTATGCTTTTAGGCACTATATTGCAGTTTATTTTCTAAAAAATCATAACTCTGCTTCTACTGCTTGAATTTCTGTTGTTTTGTTCTTGCTTTGTTCATCAAAATAAGCTCTATTTTTCTAACAAGGTGTGGGACCTTTTTGTGTAGTGTTCTCACTGTTTTACTGTTTGAAGTGTTGCACAAATACTTTACACATTTCCTCTTAGTTTTGCTTGACTGCTCTGTTCCAAGCTACCAGGGGGTTGAGCATAGGTTAATTTAGGGTTTGCTTGTGCGCTACCCTGACTAGGATTGTGGTTGCTGCTTGACCAGGGCTTACACCCCAGTCAACCAGTAACCCAATTTCTAACATTGGTGATCAGCAACGAGGTTAGGACTTGTGTTTGTGAGGGGCATACAGTGATTTGGTGGACACTTCCATCCCATATCTAAGACCAATTTGATTATAAATTCTCCTTGATTGGCCTTTTTGCTTTTTCAAAATTCTCTCTCTACTTGGCTGTTGTGTCTGTGACTTCACCTGAAAAGACGCAGTTCGAGCTGACCAACCTGGTGAGCTACACCATGGCCCAGCTCAAGGAGTTTTGTCATTAGAGGGGGCTGCCTGACAAAATGAGCACAAAGAAAGCAGAGCTCCAGAAAGCGTTAAGGGCATGGGCAGAGGCCCATCAATTCCCAACCACAGCAGATGACGAGGAGGGTGAGGAGGGCTCAGAGAAGGACCCACAGGAGGGTCTTGGCTTGCATCTGTTGAGGAGGAGGGTAACATTCTCCCAGGATTGGAGACCTCTTCATGTGTAGGGAGCAGTGTGTCCTCCCACAACTTATCCCCAGCGGATATGGTTGAGAGGAAGACAGAGAGGGAGTACAATCTGGAAAAAGAGGCTGCCCATGGAGGTAGAGTAAAGGAAACTGGCCATGGATAGATAATTGCTTTGGAGCGTTTGGCTCATGAGAGGAGCCTTAAGGAGCTAGACTTCAAGTCCAGACAGGCAGAGTCCAGCAGTGATTGTGGCAGATATTCTTCAGTGCCTTCTGAAGAGAAGAGGGTCCACATTCCTAAAGATCTGGTGTCTGACTTTGTTTGTGGGAGATGAAATTGATAGGTGGTTTGAGGCTTATGAGATTGCCTTACAGATGCACAAGATCCCTGAGGTGGATTGGGGGTCTTGGCAAAAGTTCAGGGACAGACAGTAACCGGCCCAACAGACCTAGGTGGATTTTGTTGATTCCTTTTGCAAGGAATGGGATGGTTGGGTGAAGGACAGTAAAAAAAGGATTATCAGGGGATATAAAATTTGATTGCAAGGGAGCACATGTTTGGTCTTGTTTTCCAGGTCTGGGCCAACACCTGATTGATAGTAAGCTCACTGACCCCAGGTTCCCTTCAACAGAGTGAGGGGGAGGATGAGGAAGACACGGACAGGTCCCAGAGTAAAGGGGGAGAAAAGGGTTCCCATACCCCTTCTGAGAAACAGGGAGGAGGTTCTGGTGGGCGATATCCCAGGGCTCCCCATTTCCAGCCAGCTGTTTTGATTGTTCCCAGCTAGGACACAAGAAGGGGGACTTTGTGTGTCCTAAGAAACCACCCACGGGTAGCCAATGTGGCCATAGGGGTAAGTAGTCCCAGGGTCAGGTCATAGACCATGCCATGGTCTCTCTTAGGTGGGGGTGGACTCAAAATGAAATCTGGTGAACCCTGGGGGTGGGAGTCGCCACTTCCAGCAGGTGAAAGTCAATGGGGTCCCTGTCACTGCTCTCAGGGACACTGGAGCTAGCCAGACCATGGTAGTGGAAAAGCTAGTTTCTCCAGAGCACTGGCCAGGTGTGTAGGGTAATTCAGGCCCATGGGCAGGACTTCTTCCGCACTATGGCCTGGCATCCCTGGAGTGAGGTGAGGAGGTGACCCAGAGGAGGGTCATATCTAGTCACTAGATGCCCACAGACTGCATTCTGCGGAGTAAGTTGCCCCTGGTGTCAGAGGAACTGGGAGAGGCGGCCATCCAAGGTTATTTAGCGCGAACTTGACCCGAATCGGGTATCAGAGCGCTTTACATAGCACCAGTTGCATTACATAAGGACACATTCATTTTTGTTAGGCACAGGGAGATTAAGTGATTTGCCCAGAATCACAGGATGTTTAGCGTCATTGCCGAGACTCGAACCCAGTTCCCCAGATTCGCGGTCGACCACCCTAGCCGTTAGGTAGTTCAGTTTTCTGGAAATATCACTCCCAAACGGAGGGTACAGGAGCCCAGGTGGAGGGGCAGGGTAAGAGAGAGCTCACCCCTGTCTCCTGTTCAGCCTCAGAGTACAGGCCATAGGCTGGTTGACCAGTCTCAGGATACCACCCCAGAACTGGTGGAAGGTAGAGTGGAGAAAGGGTGCATGACACCTGGGGCTACTGTCCCCCATTCTGAGAAAACTCAGAGGTCAGAGAACCCTAGATGGATGAGGCCTGGAACTAGGCACTGACTGCTGTCAGTGGCCTCTGTTGGTTGTTGTCCTTGTGGACAGGGTTTTCCTTGGGTTGGAGACAGAGGTCAGACGCAACAGATGGAATGGGCCACCTAATTTTTTTTAGCTATGGTGGCACTGTCTGTCTACTGGGATGCATCTGTGAGCAAGTTACAGTTAGGTGCTGCATAGATGGGGTCCACAGATGAGGAGAAGGATTCCCCATGGGTCAGTTCAGTGGCTCAGGAGAGTATAGACAGAGGGATCCAACAGAGGTCAGAGAGACGTAGAAAAGACAAGTGCCCCTGCAGTGGAGGGCCATTGCCCATGTTCTATTGCCTAAGAAGGGAAGTCCATCAAGGTATTGATTAATCTACCCTGGTTTTAGGCTGGAGTGGGGTTGTTTTGGAAATGGCCCTTTCTTCAGGGTCACCCCCAAACGTTCTGCCTTCCTCCTCCACTTTTAGCTGAATTCCTTTTTGTTGGACTTAGGATTCTGTGCACTTTACCACTGCTAACCAGTGCTACAGATCTTGTGTTCTCTCCTTAAAACATGATAGAATTGGCTCATACCCAATTGACATATTTAATTTACTTATAAATCCCTAGTCACACTGTGAGGTTTTCTTACCGAAGACCACTACTACTTTTTTGTCATTGCTGAGCTTGAGACAGTTGGTCTTCACCCATTTGGTCATGCAGACAGTGAACTTGATTCATGTGTGAGGGGTCTTGTCCGCAAGGAGAGCATGAGTTGCATGTCACTGGAGTAAGAGAGGATATTGATGTTATGTGCTCAGATGACGTTGGCCAGAGGGATCATGTATGCATTGAGAGGATTAGGCTGAGGGTGAACCTTGAGGCACTCCACTATTACTGTATCATAACGTAGTGATATATTATTCTTTCAGGATGTGAAACATCAACTCTTTCTTAAATTGGAGCAGCCTTGATGGATACAGGGATGTGGTTCCAGGTCCTAGGTGAATAGATGGAAAAGACCTGCCACCTTGTTTCTTCTTTTTTACCCTTCTTAGTCTCTATTCTGACAGGGTCTTGGCTGTAGGTGGACAGAGAGCCACCAAAGATGGAGAGCTTGTCTGCAATTTGAAGATGGATTTCTAAAGAAAAAGGGGCAACCCAGTAACCCTGGGACCAGTGTAGAACAATTATTAGAGGAACAAAGGTCCCTAAGGGGGAAGTCTTAGCCTTAGCTTCCTTGGCAGAATTAGGACAAACTATCGATTGATTGGCTTAGCCTAGGACTCAAACACAATTTATTCAATACGTTTCTTATATTCCATTTTTAATAAATAAATTGAAAATGTAAGGTGCTCCAAATAGTGGAGTGGTGCAGTGTATGTGAAAAGGTGGTTATAATGCAAGTGCTTTACAGAATGCAAATATATACAAGTGACTGATCACGATAATGGTTGTTTGTACAACACTCAGTGTAGGAGCGTTGGTATCCTAAATCTAATAAAAATACAGTCCACTGTAACAGTTGTCGATGTTTCGACCCCTAACAGAGATTATTTACACAGGAGTCATCATCTGGACTGAGGATTTTGTCAGAAGAACCTAAAAGTGAAAGAATCAAGTTTCAGTAAATCTTATCGACGTTGAAGTCTGAGAGTAATTATGTATGTAGGATTTACTTTTTAAACATACCAATGAGTTGTGACAGGACTAGCACAAGTGGTTAATGTGGTGTTGCGAGATGTCAGTCTGAAAGATCATCATGCCGTTTAACACAGCTTAACAAAATTCATCCCAATCAAGTCGGTGTGTAAAACTGATGATAGATTAGTGTTTGTAGGCCTTCAAAACAACAGCTAGCTTGTTCTCGCAAATAGATGGCTGTCTGTCCACCGTGGATGTAGGACATAAATCTAAGGAAAACAGTATGGTTAACACATGGGACAATCAAGTATGTGAGCCAAGGTACCAAAAAGGGAAGGGGGAACACTCATCGAAGTGCGAACATTTGCTATTTGCAACAGCTGTATTTTCATCAGTATTGGTTAACAAACAGGGATGTACGGATTCAGGGCCTCATTTATGAAAAGTGTTGCATCGCTGCGGTAAAACAGCGATGCAACACTTTTCACTGCGCCCTCCTTGCGACACCATGGATGCGCTGTATTTTCTGTTTGGCGCTCCATGTCGCAAGGATTGACAGATGCGTCAGCAATCCTGACGTATCTGTCGGCGTAAAACTGACGCATTGCTGGAGTTGTGTCATAAGCATGACGCAACTCTAGCAATGCATGGGGGAGGCCTATACCTATTGCACTGCGTCACCCTTACGCCAGCTATGAGGCAGGCGTAAGGTTTTGACGCAGTGGCAATCTAGAGGTGGCGCAGTGAAATCTGATAGATTTCACTGCGCCACTTTTACAAGGCTTTCTTGCGGGGGAATGCCCACCATGCATACATTATACCTGACGCAGGTATAATGTGGTGCAGGGGTTTACAAAGTGATGCATCTGCCTAGATGCATCAATTTGTAAATATGGCGCAACGTGGCGCATTATTTATGCCGCCGCTGCGTCAAGAAAAGTGACACAACGGCAGTAGAAAAGTGTCGCAAGGGGCTCATAAATAGGCCCCTCAATCAGGGTGCACTGTTTGTGAGAGAAAGACGACCTTGTATCTATTCCCCTACATGAAGTCGTTATCATACTGAAAGGCTATTTATCCGTTTTATTGCCCTCGTGTCAAAAAACAACGAACTCACCAGTGGAGAGTTAGTTAATTAATGTGGCCTAAAACCAGCGAGTCACGTATTATTTTAGACAATTACCGAATCTGTTAAAAGAATAAGAACATGCATCTTATGTTTACTTCAAACTAAATGGGAGATAGAATTTGAAGGAGTCCTGCCCCTTAGAACTTACTGAAGTGCGAGCGTTTGTTATCAGCAATTGCTGAATTGTCATCAGTTTCGGTTAATAAACCGAGTTGAGGGGAATAATCAAAGTGCCACTGTTTGGGAGAGAAAAAGGGCATGGGTGCATATGTATAAGAAAGTGGCGGAGCGTGGGTTAACTTTAAAAATTGCTAACTTCGCGCTCCGTCACTTTAGAAAGGCAGGGATGTGCCGTATTTACAATAATACAGTGCACTCCTGCATTTCTCCCTGCACTGGCGCTAAATTTAGCTGCCTAGCGCCAACGCAGGCCCCCTTGCACCTTAGTGCATGGGCGCCTGCGTTGAGAGAATGATTGTTTATTTGCATGAAGGTGTCCCTTCTTCTACATAAACAATCCAGAATGGCGATTTGTAACTTTTATGTGTGCTGCATTGTGCTGTACACATAGAAGTTGCAAATCGTCATTTTTTTAAATGATTGTTTATTGTGCAGGAAGGGACACCTTCTTGACATAAACAATAATTCATGGCAAATTGCTGTTTCTATGTGTGCTGCACAATGCAGCACACATAGAAGCAGCAAAAACGAGGAGAAATAAAGCATTTCTCCTCGTTTTGCCATGTTAAGTCCAGGTTTTCCCTGGTCTTAATTTTGGGGCTGGCTCCTATTTACACCCTTGTAAATACTAGGGTCAGCATCCGTGAGTCTGTCACATGGTAAAGCATGCGTCTTTTTACAAGTCAGGGAATCAACTTACTCAGTCCGTCACAACTGGCCGGGGTGATTCAGGGCCGTAAGCGCGTGGATGCGCTGAGACATCTTAAATAGCGCATCTCAATGGGAATGCGCCTGTGGGCGGAGGATGACGTTGCAGTATCCTTACGCTGTCGGGTGGTGATTCTGTGATTTACTCTAATTGTCTATTTTGGACTTATATTATATAAACAGGAGGCCCTTGTTTAATGGACTGTGCAGATTAAATTAAACAGGATAGTTTGTAATGTATACAAAGTAAAAATGGAAGAAATCCTCATGGGAGTTGGAATGGGCCGACTCCCTTTTGTGAAGGAAATTAGAGCTGGACAGGATACGAATCCCATTACAATAGAGGGTGGTGTGTTGCATTTGATAAGAGTCACTATTTTCCCCATACCGCTGGGAATTAGACGGCAGTGGATAGTGTTGCGATAATCCATATAATTAGAAATGGAAACCATCCACATCCTTTTAATTTTAAGGTCTTATCAATCCAAAGCACTAGACAATAAATCATATTCCAATTGGTGTGTGGAGTAAGCGATTACCACCATACTCAGTGTCGAGTTTAGTATTTAGTGGGTCACTCTCATTTGTGCTAATATAAAGATTAAATAGAAACAAATTTGGCAATGCATATGGCATCTGTAATTTTTATTAACACATTGTTAAAATAAACTAGGAAAGAATAGCTCTTTCATGTTCTAAACATCACTAGGTCACCAAACTGTGTGACATTACACATCTAGCCATATGTGAAAAGTATTGGGTCAACATAATATTGGATTAGTGAGCCAGACTTCACACATAGTTCTTTTAAATGAGACTGAAGATGTTGTCTGAGGGTTCAGCTGAAAGCAGCTTGTCTCCAAATCTCTACTGTGTTAAGGCCTTCTGTAATAGAACCAGGTTTATCCATCCAATGTAACTCCTTCTGTGAGCCATGTGAAATTTGTTCGACTACTTGCCATTGTATGTCCTCACAGGTGTGATGGTGTAGTTGAAAATGCTCCACCAAAGGAGCTCCTGTGGCTCCACACTCAATTCTGCTCCTGTGTTGCAAGATTCTACATTGTTTGGCCTATGTATATCTGATCACAAGGGCACCATAATGCATAGATGACAATTTGAAGATGGGGAAGGCCAGCAAGGAGAGCAAGGAAGTTCCATCAAGATGGTGGTGATGTGTTGATTATATGCCTTCAGGCCCTTGATGAGACATGCTGCGGTGTGTAGGATACCCTTAAGATGGACTAGTTTGAAGAATGGGGGGCGCATGGAAATTGTCTCTGGTTATGATAGTCATTGACATACCAGTCACAGTCATCTTAAAGTCTTTTTCGCCTACTGGTGAAGTTATAGGTTGGTCTAGACCCTCCTCATTTAATTGTGATAGTACAGTCCCATGCCATGCTCTCAAGCATCTTTCTGAACTACAAATTCCTTGGAGAAGTCAGGGGCCTTGAGTACAGGTGCGTGCACATGGCCTACTGAGGGTGTCACAGGCTTTCTGGCAGGCCTTTGCAGAGATCACCTTCTTGGGCTGCTTCTTAGAAGTCAGCTCAGTTAAGGGTTAAAAAATGATGCTGTAGCCCTTAACAAACCTCCTATTGTATCCAGTGAGGCCCAGGAATGCCTTCACTTCAGCCTAGGTTTTGGGGGTTTCCCAGGTCAGGATAGTCTCAATCTTGGCCTGGAGGGGCTGCACCTTGCCTCTGCCCATCAGGTGTCCCAAATACACCAAAGATCCCTGCCGTATCTGGCATTTGCTGGCCTTGGTAATCAGGTCTGCCTGCTGCAGAGCCTGAAGCACCTCCTGAAGGTGGAACAGATGATCCTCCAAGCTGGAATTGTAGACAGTTATATCATCAAGGTAGGCCGCACTGAAAGCCTCCATCACAGCCAGGACTCAATTTACCAACCTCTGAAAGGTGGCAAGGGTATTCTTCAATCCAAAGGGCATCACGCTAAACTGGAAGTGGCCATGTGGAGTAGAGAATGCTGACCTTTCTTTAGCCCCCTCAGTTAAGGCGATCTGCCAGTACCTAGAAGTTAGGTCAAAAATGGTGAGGAATGTGGCAACGCCTAATTTGTCTAGGTGCTCATCCACTCAAGGGATGAGGTGAGCATCCACCTTGGTGACTGAGTTGAGACCCTTATTGTCCATGTAGAACCTGATTTCTAGAGCGGCGCCCGTAAAGGCAGCTTTTGGTACCAGCACCATTGAGCTGGACCGAGGACTGTTGGAGGAATATGTGATCTTTTTTCGCATGCGTTTACCACGCATGCCATAACAACGCCGTTGTTACAACGACCGCATTGTTATTTCGCAAACCGTTACAACGCAAGTCCTAACAACGACTTGCGTTAGGGGGTGCTGGATGTTGGAATAGTATAAATTACTATTCCAACTCCAGTCTTTGCGGACACTAGGGAAGGTGTTGGATTTTAAATCCAACACCTTCTGCCCCTCAACGCAAGTCGTTGTTTGCACTTGCGTTGTAACGGTATGCGAAATAACAACGCGGTCGTTGTAACGACCGCGTTGTTATTGCATGCGTTGTTACGCATGCGTGGTAAACGCTATTTACCCTGTTGGAGTACTCAAAAACCTCTAAATCAAGCATTTTGGAGCCAGATAGCCTGTAAAAAAAAAATTCACAGGCGTACTGTCTCCTGTGTCAATATCATGGGTACAGAGTACACAAATGTGTAAGACCAGGGGTGAGGGAGAACAGAGAGGCAAACTGCCCCAACAACTGGTGATAGTTCCTCTGCTGCTCTGGGTTCAGGGTAGGAGAGAGGTTGACACCTTCCACTGACCCATCCTTCTCCTTGGAAGATAGGTGGTGAGGGAGACATTCACTCTCGTCATCCACCCCCTCATCTGTTACCAGGAGCATGGTGACTTTAGACTTCTCAAAATGGGGTTTGAGGTGATGGACATGGAGTACCCTTAAGGGGTTTCTGAGGGTCTTGAGGTCCACCAGATAGGTGACCTTCCCCCTTCTCTCCTTCACCTCAAAACGCCCTGACCAGTGGTCTTTTAGGGCCCTGGGTTCTACTGGCTCAATCACCCATACTTTCTGTTGAGGCTGTAACTCGACCAAAGTGGCCTTCTGGTTATGCCAGAGTTTTATGACTCCCTGTCTGGCTTCTAAGAGAGGTCTCCTAACAGGGTGCCCATAGAGGAGCTCAAATGGGCTAAACCCAACTCCTTTCTGTGGTACCTCCCTGTAGGCAAAAAGCAGGCATGATAAGAGGCCATCCCACATCCGCCTCAGGGGCACAAACAGGACCATAATCATGCCTATTAGGGTCTTGTCAAATTTTTCAACAAGCCCATTTGTCTTAGGGTGAAAGGGAGTGTAGAATTTATAAGTTATCCCACACTCATCCCACATTGACTTCATGTATACAGGTATGAAATTTGTACCCCTGTCAGACACTACTTCTTTGGGAACCCCACTCCGGTATAACATCCCCATCAAGGCCCTAGACACTGCAGGTGCAGTCACAGTGCTCAGAGGTATGGCCTGTGAGTACTTGGTGGCATGGTCCACCAAAACCAGGATAAACCTATTGCCTAGGGCAGTTTTGGGATCCAGGGGCCCAATAATGTTGATGTCCACCCTTTCAAAGTGGGTGCCAATTACAGGTAAGTGAACCAGGGGAGCATTTAACTTTTTCCCTGACTTCTCTCTGGCAGGTGGGACAAGAACCACAGAAAACATATGAGTCTGTCTTCATCCGCGGCTAATAGAAGTGTGTGACTAGCCTAACAAAGGTCTTGTCCTGTCCCAAATGTCCTACCAGGGATATGTCATGAGTCAAACCCAGTTGAAAGGCTCTGTAGCACTGCGTACCACCAACACACTGGTTGGCCCAGGCTCAGGAACTATAAGCTCACTATGTAGGAGGCCATTCTCCCAGTATATCAGGTGATCTCCAGAGGTGTCTCCAGCTGCCTGGGCTTCACATTGCCATCTCAAGCCCTTTGGAGTTAGACACTCTTTCTGATCCATACAGAACTCCTCCATGGTGGGCCTACCCTCAACTTGCCATCCAGCAAGCTCAAGCATGTCTCCCAGGGCTGCAATATCATCCTCTGTATGCTCCAGGCTGGCCTCCTTAGGACCCCTTCAACATGAATGAGGGCGCCAAGGACTGTTTTCCTATGCCCCCCTGCCCGTCCTATTTTTGGCACCTGCCCAGGCCGTTTTTTCAGGTTCCAGGCCTCCTTGACTCCCCTCTCGGGTCGCCATTGACCTCGTGGTCAGGCATACCACTCAGGCATCCCTAAGATCTCCAGGTGAGACCTGAGCTCCACTTCCTTCCAGAAGAGTGTGCTCTAGATCATTCCCTAGCAAGCAATCAACAGGCATGGCAGGACTCAGAGCTACTCTAAGAGGACCTGAGACCCCCCATTCAAAGGGAGCCGGCACCATTGGATAGTGATTCTCAAGGTTGTCTGCTACTACAACCGGGTAGAATGTATTGGGGATTTTCTGCTTTGAGGACATCAGATGCCACCTTACAGTAGTCTTGCTGGCTCCTGTGTCCCTCAAAGTCTCCACCTTCTGTCTATTAATGGTCACCCACTGCGTATACTTGGAAGTATTAGAAGGCATGTGGAATTTGGGTACCATATCTTTATCACCCAGGGACACTAGGATAACCTCTGTTCCCTCTACCACACTAATTGGGAAAATCTCCTCCCCTAGCACAACACTGACCGACCCTTGTGTCTGCCCACCAACAGAGGGCTGAGCCCTCATGGGTCACTTGGCATCCTCTTTCACTTGACCATACTTGTAACACTCATAGCACTTCAGGGCAAACTTTACTGTTTTCTTATCCACAAACCAATTTTGTCTGGTAAGACTGGGGCAGGGTTTCCTTTCCCTGTGAACTATTTTGGAGGCCTTGAGAGAAGTCCTTATTTTTGTTTTTATCTCCCCCCTCTTTCCTTCGATGGGGACCCTCAACACTCTTTTGGAATCCTTCCCAGATTCCTTTTTGGACACTCTGGTGCCGATCCAGATGTCTGCCTCCTTTGTAATCTCCCTGTGGTCAGTGAGTTGCTATCAACCAGATGTTGATGCAACTCTGTAAAGCATGCACTGAACATGTGCTCCCTCAAAATGTGATTGTACAGCCTAGTGAAATCCCTCACACAACCACGCAGTGCTTTACTGGAGTAGTCTAGTAAATTCGCCCAAGACTGGTTTGCCAGTTTCTGGCTGTCTCTGAACCTGACGCAATACTTCTCAGGGGTAAGCCCAAACTTTTCAAGTAAAATGGCTTTTATAAGACAATACCTTATCTGAACCACCACCTTAAAAGTATGAAGGGCATCTCCCCTCACTGGGGGCATGTGTTTCCACATGCTGGCTCCCTAATCCTCCTCTGGGGCCCTATGAATTCTAAGGGCTACCTCATAGGCAGAAAAACATTAATCTCTATCATCTCCCATTATATAGATGGGCATTGGGTCTTGAGGTATGCAGACTCTCACCACTCCATTGGACGCTGCCACCATTGTTGCTGGATACAGCTGCCTGTTTAGATTTGAGGTCCAGCTCCCTCAGGATCATCTCATGGCCAGGACCAACTTTCTCTCAACCAAGGGCCTCTCAGCCTCAACCTTCTCCTTCTCCAGGGCCAGCTTCTTCTCCTCTAGAGGCCTTTACACAGCATTCAACTCCTCGGCCGGTTCCACTTTCATTTTGGCCATCTGTAGCCTAAACTCCCTTTCAGCCTTCCTGTTTGTCAGCTTCTCGGAGGACAGGTTGTGGGTGGACACACAGCTTCCTGCACTGGCAGGGGGCTCCTCTCCTGTAGACATGTCGTCCTACTCTTCCTTAAAGAGCTGCAACTCAGGATCTGTGGCCAGATCCTCCTCCTCCTCCCCCTCCCGCTCTAAGTCGACCTCCTTCTCTTCGGAAATGTCATCCTCTGGCTCCTCTGGTGTAGACCACATCCTCTTGACCTACTCACAAGGCACAAAGGGCTACCTGGAGATCTACCTTGGTGGACTTTCTTCCTTCATTCAGACCCCTCTCCTTGCAGAACCTCTGCAGTTCCACCTTGCTTGGTCAGTTCCATCTCCATTGTAGCAAAAAAGAGGTGAGGAAAACTTAAATTTTGAAAAAATAGCCTAATCAAAAACTAAGGGCCCGATTCACAAAAGTAATTTGAGACAAAATCCTAACTTTACGACTTTCGGTATTCACAAAAGGCATTTTGAAGTAGTAAAGTAGGATTTTGTCTTAAGTTTTGGTCTTAAGACAAAATCCTATCTTAAGTTTAACTTAAGTTTAACTTAAGACCAAAACTTAAGACAAACTTAAGACAAAATCCTAAGTTAAACTTAAGTTAAACTTAAGTTACACTTAAGTTAGGATTTTGTCTTAAGACCAAAACTTAAGACAAACTTAAGACAAAAACCTAACTTTACTACTCCTAAATGCCTTTTGTGAATACCGAAAGTCATAAAGTTAGGATTTTGTCTCAGATTACTTTTGTGAATCGGGCCCTAAGAATTTAAAAAGGGGTCAAATCTGGTATCAAGTCATTTATCTGGGATTTTAGTGTTATACCAATCACTATATGGTATTGCACAAACACAAGTACTTTATTCCACAACTGAGCACCAATGTTAGAAATTTGTGAGGTTTTTTATGAGAGGGTTGCATCGTGTTGGCACCATGTAATGTGGTACATGCGTGATGCAAACCTCTAAGTCAGATTTTTGAAGCCACGCAAAGCCACTTTTCGTGGCTCTGAGTGGCTTCAAAAATTTGGAGTAACACAAGGCAGCGCAAATCTCTGTATTGAGTTACTCTGCCCTGGGCAGCGCCAAAATCTTACACCTTCCCAGGTGAGGTGTAACAGGAAGAAATATCTCTATTTCTCTTTGTTTCTTCCTCTTTCTATGTGTGCTGCATTATGCAGCACACATACAAAGAGGAATATGCCTCCCAGGATTGTTTTTGTGCAGGAAGGCCCTTCGTGCACAAAAACAATCCTGCATGCAACACAGGCACCCTTGCACCATGGTGCAAAGGTGCCTGCATTGGCGCTAGGCTGCCAAAAGGACGCCAGTGCAAAGGAAAGGACAGGAATGCACCGTATTGATTTAAATATGGCACATTCCTGCCCTTTCCCTTTCCCTGTCATGCACTTCCGCAAATCCTACCTGCTTTCCCCACCGGTGGCGGAGTTCTTGTGGCGGTCCTACCGCCACCATTGTAATTGGGGGGGAGGCCCGACACGATGGCGGCGGTTGGACCACCATCCACGTGTGCGGCAGTTCTAGGACCGCCATAATCGTAATTAGGTCCATAGTATCATTTTTTGGAAGTAAAAAATCTCCATTGGTATGAAGCTGCAGGCTGTATCTGACGAGGGGAACTGTAGTACCAAAGCACTCGCAAAGCAGTCAAAAAGGACAGTTTCAAGTTCTCACAATAATTCGTATTGACATTGCTGTTGATTATAAATTGAAGACAAAAGCCAGATGGCTGTAGACCGTAAACGTGTATGAGAACCAGGAAAAACAGCCGGCACGTGTTTCTTCACAAGGTGACTTCTTCAAGGCTAGATTCATGGTCGATTGGTAAAAGGTTATGAAAGATGGCTTAAGAAATGAAACGTATAGTTGAAGAGCTGTTATATTGCAGAATGTTTCACGTTCTTAATATTCCGATTGGGTCGAATATGTCCAAAGCAGCCGTACTTCTACTTTAGATCGGTGGCCTCCAGTCCTGTAACTGGCCATAAAGTTCTGAAAAAACAAAATTTGCCGTCTATAAAGTTGACCACTTCTGACCAGTCCAAGCACAGAGAACCCTGATAAGCGTGTGCTGTTGTCTGTGAAGTCTTAGCGTCCCGGAAGTGCAGCTTAACACGTGAAGTGCGGTTGACAAAACCACTACTACCTGTTGTAATCATTTGTATCTGACGAGGGCTCTGGGAGGCCGGATACCCATTCTAAAAGGAGCCACCGAACAGGATCTGCTGCAGCAGAGAAGAACATAGCAAGAGCTACCATGAAGTCAGTCTGACTGGCGATGCATCTTGGGCAGATCAGTGAGCAGGTAGGTCCGAGTCTTCTCTAGGTTCTGAGGGTACTTTTTGGTTGAAACTTTTTCTAAGTCCTATGTTTTTACCATAGGCTGTTTGTGCAAATCCAGCACCATTTCCAAGAGTCTAGGACTGGGTGGGCACCACTTGAAGGGTAAGACTCACTTCAGACAGGGTCCAGTTTCACGGTTCAAATTGTTGGAGCTTGTTATTTTACTGTAGCTCAGAACAGGAGGCCAGTCAACTAGCCCTTGGAGTCACTCTGGCAGTCACGCAGAAAGGCAGTCCTCCAGTTGCAGGGCAGTCCTCCAAGGGCTCTATGCAGCCTTCCAGCAACAGGACAGTCCTCTGAAGTAAAAAGCAGGTCTCAAACACCAAACAGCAGGACAGCCTTCTGAAGAGCAGGGCAGGCATTCTGAATATCTTCTGCAGGTCCAGGAGTGAACTGAAGAGTGGATCTGAGGGTCCCATTTTTATACTGGTGCAAGCTTTGAAGTGGAAGAAACTTCAGGAATCCCCCCACTCCCATAGATGGTTCTGGAATTTCCTTCCTTCCTGCCCTGGTACCAGGATGCCTGGGGTGACAAAAGGCTAGTGTGAAGTCTTTTGTGAGTATGCCGAGGCAGCTCCTTTGAAATGTAAGTGGGGCTGTGCACATCTCCACCTCTCCCATCCTTGCAGGATGTCTCATCCTGCCAACATCTGGCCCCCCTTTTTGTCACAGTCTGGGAGAAATACACAAAAGTCAACTGCCATGCTAATCACAATCACGTGAACCAGAACACAGGCTGCAGGCACAAATAGTTATGATTAAAAATAACTACTTTCTAAAAGTGGCATTTTCAAAGTTGTGACTTAGAATCTAACTTCATCAGTAAAGAAGATTTTAAATTACAATTCTTTAAACACCGAACATTTGTACTTATTCCCAAACAAAAGTTATCACTTATTAAATATAATAAGGTAACCCAATGTTGTCCTATAGGAGAGGTAGGCCTTGCAGTGGTGAAAAATACATTTGGAGTTCTTCACTACCAGAACATGTAAAACTTAAACATACATGTCCAACTTTTTAAACACAATCCACCCTGCCCTATTGGCTATTTAGGGCATACATTAGGAGCGACATATAGATTAAAAAGGGAGTTTTAGGCATAGCAAAGGGTTTATTTTGCCAGGTCAAATTGGAAGTCTAAAACTGCACACATGTTGCAATGGCAGGCCTGAGACATATTTTAAAATGCTACTTAAGGGAGTGGCACAATACGTGCTGTAGGCCCACTAGTAGCATTTAATTTACAGGCCCGGGGTACATTGCATACCACGTTACTAGGGACCTATAAGTAAATTAAATGTGCCAATCAGGTGTTAGCCAATTTTACATGTTTTAAGGGGTGAGCACAAGCACTTTAGTACTGGTCAGCAGGGTGGTAAAGTCCTAAACGCAATAAAAACAAATTCCAACAACAGGAGGGGAGTAGGAAAAACGTTGGGGGAAAACCACCCTATTTTATTTAATTTATTTATTTTATGGAGTTTTATATAGCGCAAACTTGACCCGAAGGTATCGGGTATCAGAGCGCTAGACATAGCACCAGTTGCGTTACATGAGGACACATTCATTTTTGTTAGGCACTGGGAGATTAAGTAATTTGCCCAGAATCACAGGATGTTCAGCGTCATTGCCAAGACTCAAACCCAGTTCCCCAGATTCGAGGTCGACCGCCCTAGCCGTTAGGCCAACTCCTCTCCCCAAGGCTGACATGTCTAACAAGGGGACATGGCAAGGGGTAAGTGGGGAGAAACAGACAGGGATGTAAGAAGCCTGGCAGCAGCATGTAGCTGCAAGGCCCTCACACAAGGAACATTAAATAATAGAAAGAAACATGAGGTGGAGAGTGGTGAGGGAGCAATAGATAAACAGGGGAAGAGTGGAAGGGTTTGTGAGAAGAGCACAGAGAAGGAGAAAGGAAAGCCATGCACTCCCATGGAGGGCTCAACCACAACTACACAAGGGCTTCACGTCAGCAGAAGCTATGTTTCAAAGGCAGGACAACGCAAGATTAGGAAGGAAAGATATCAAATAAGTAGCAGAGATCTAAGATAGACAAGAAAACCATCCAATCAAGGATTGACCCAAACGTAACTCTGTATATTTCAGGGCGTTAATCCCAGTGATAATCACATTCTATGGTCCTTGATATTAAAGGCCAGCAATAAGTACAAAAGACCATGTGCACACTGATTCCCAGAGTATTCTATGCTCATGATTTCATCCCGCAGTTTTACCTTTCCTGACCTTTCTCATAATTTGGGCTGAAGCAGATTTGAAAAGAATGAAGAGGTTGATAAGTGCTCAGGTGCATTTGGAGTTGCCCCACTACACTGTCTTCCAGGTCGACAGGCAATGCAGGCAGAAAGGTAATAGACATGACGTTTAATAGAACATCGGCGTTCAACATGAGGTTTTTTTTTCTTGTGGATGTTTCCATTCTTTAAAAGTACCATCCCTTGTGAAATTCTTGATTTCAAAGGCTCAGAATAAAAAATAGATTGGCAAAGTGGGGACATGCAAGGACCAGAAAGGAATCTTGTTGACCATTAGTTTAGTGGGCCTTATGGTATATTATAGTGGTAGTAATACATTTTCAGAAATATATGAGAAATAGATCATCAGGGACTCACCTTTATTAGCAAGTTGATCATAAAAATGTTTTTTAATATATTTTTCAAGTTTAATTAACTTTTTTAAATTCACCCATAGGAAGGCTCATTTTCCCTATTCAATACCATAGGGAGACTCAGAGTCTCCCTATGGTAAAGTATAAGAAACATGAAAAAAGGTTATTAAACGTATTAAAATATCAAAAATATTTTTTCTTTAGATATTAATATAAAGAAATAATGTTTAATAAGAACTGAATAAAAAAATAAATGCTATTGCACGATTCACCTCGTTTTGAATTATTAAATGTTTAAATAATTAAATTTTAATGTAGTAAATTAAAACTATTTTCTGCAGTTGAAATTTAAGAAAATCACACCTAAAGAAAAAATATTTGGTACTAAGCATTATTAGTTATTAAAACTGATGTATAGATTTTTAAAAGAAATTTCAGTACATTTTAATACAACTTATTGTTACATTAATATTTAAATGCAAAAATGTATTAAAATATTTTATGATTAAATTAAAAATATATGCTATGTGTATATATTATTAATAACATTAAATTATATTTCTTTATATTTGTAACTATTTTAAATACTTTAATTCAATGTAACCATACAATTTTATGGATTTTATTTGAACCCTTTCCATGCGTCGGACGGCCCCCGGCCGTCCGACGTCACGGTGAGCGTGTGCGGAGGATGGCCGGGGGCCGTCCCAGACACGCCCACTCAAGGGAACGCCCAGCACCGCGGCGGAATCCGCGCCACGGTCAAGCGGTTAAGTCCCTAATGCCAATATTTTTTTATAGGAGGGGCTTGCAATACCAGTGATTGCCCATGTGTAGTGCTAGATGTACTCCAGCTCTTAGCTAAAGTACTTTATAACTGTTTTGGGTCCCTTTTTGGCTGCAGTAAATATAGAATTGCTTTTTGTGACTAGCCATGGCTTACTCTTTTGTGGGTGGGTTGATGCCCCATCCTTCCTGGCTCTCGCGGACATTCCCAAAACCCCTCTCTACCCTTCCCTTAACCCCTTGCTGTTATTCATAGGTTTTCCCAACTTCCTAGTCCCTCCACTGTGTACCTCCCACATTTAATGATAAAACATTTATCTATATGTGCAGAGACTCCACAGTGGGGGAGGAGATCTCTGCACATATAGCTATAGGAGTGTCGGAGGTGTAAACTCTGCACCCAGGTATGTGAATAGCATTTTGTAGTACATTTGTATAATTTTTAATCCTCAGCTCATGGCTGAATTTGATATTTGTACAACGGCTCATTGTTTTTCTTGATTAAATGAATCACTTAGTTCAGTTGTCGATTCTGTAGCAGTGTTGTTGTTACGCTCGATACATCACACATCATTTCAAATGTTCCCTGTCTCACCTCACTACATGCCAACATCCTACCTTTTAATTAAAACACACACAAATGTACAGACACTTCTGATATACCTAAGATATCTATCCGCAATTTTCTGGCATATACAGCTTGCCTATTTTTTTTGTGTGCTTTTTTTAGGATTGTGTTATCATCCTATGTTAAGGACAGCATGGAGGTTTTGGGTATAGTAGGGATTTACATTTCTAGCTTACTAAACGCCTTAATGTAATGCACTTTTTCTTTATACAACAGTCAACAAAAATGTTTTTGGGCGTGGACGCATCATCAGCAAGTTTGAAAAACAAGCATTCCAAATTGCTTCTTAAAATGACAACATTGTCAATAATGAGTAACTTTTTTGTGGATGTGGAATATTACCTGCTTGTGTTTCATAACTGTACATTCGTAAGCATAGGCATTTATGTTTGGCCATTATTGCCATCACTGAATAAACTGTTACTGTTATTCAAAAATTAGACCATATTTTTGGGGAGGAGATAAGCTGATGTTGCATTGTTTTTATCAGAGAACTAATTGCACTGAGGTGAAAAACACGCTCACATCCAAACTTTGAAGACTATTTAAAAATACAATAAAAAGTAGTGAATCAATATTTAGAAACAATGTCATAAAGACTGTGGGTCTGATTTAGGGTTTGGTGGACAGAGTAAAGGCAGACACGGTGGCAGAGACCTTTACGTCTGGCACCCAGCCTATACTCTGCCCACCAAAATTAGAGATGTCCCCAGTCTCACAGATATCTCTATACGCTGGCAGGAATCACCGTCAAACATGGCGGTCAGCTGTCAGACTTTTTCAAAGTTTTTGTTTTTCAAAAACAAACTTGCAAAGTGGGGGTTTGTTTTTGGGGAAAAAAAAACGAATGGCCCCACACCATAGGGGTTTTCACGCATGGTGTAGTGGTCATTATTGTTTTTTCCCTGTCCCTCATCTCAGGGGCAGGCAAAAACACATAATGCTATTAACCCGAAAAAGAGCTCATAGTGTTATGTGCTTCCTCCAACAGCCCCAACACAGTTACACTGTTAGAGGACGTTTTAGGCTGGCAGAGCAGCTTTTACTCCATCGGCATAAACATGGGAGTCTGCCCATCTCAAAATTGGGCATGCGGACTGGGAGTTTGTCAAAGCGGGTTCTCCGTCACCATTGCAACAAAGTACCCTCTCTGCCAAGCTCCAAATTGGGCCCTGTGTTACATACTAAAAGTGTGTACTCTTACACATCTGAAGAGGACATCTTCTCTGGGAAACTACTAAAGGTAAGACACCCTTTTCATCTTACAGTAATTGCTCTGTAGAAAGTGAAAAGAGTGGACAAACTCCTGAAGTTAAGAGAGACGAACAAGTTCAAGGCACTACACAACTCAGGTCCCACATACCTGAGCAGTCACATCTCCTTCCACTAAGCACTCAGACTCCTCCACAGGACTCCTACTCACAGACATTCCACTCATACACAAAACCAGATTAGGAAGATGGGCATTCTCTCCTACATCACTCCTAACGCATGGAATGACCTCCAACTTTACATCAGAGTCTACTCCTTTCTTCTAAAAAAAACACAAGAAGCTGAAGACCTGGCTTTTCAATTAACCAGCCGTCCTTAGGCAAGGCGAGGCACACACACATGCCCAGCACAAGGATACTCTTGCAGGTGATAGTGCAATAGCATCAAAAATATACATTCACACACAAGGGTGTGCTACTTGCTGGTCCTAGACCAGCACCAATGCAGGTGAATTGAACTCAAGCAGCATTTCTTTAACAAAGGTACTAGCAGACTGATCAGGTAACTTTTTCTCCATAATGTTTCCATTTTCGTGTGCTGTTGAGTGTGTTGCTGTTGCTTTACTGCTGGTGTGCTAGGCCCACTTAAAGGCACAGTGGCATTTTGAGTGTATATTTATTGAACCCTTTTTCTGCAATCCTGCAAGTTTTTGTTGATGAGGAAGGAGAAACGATTTAAGTCAGTATAGGGCAGACATGTTCTCTTTGTTTTCATGCCTCCATGTGGTGACAGCCATTTTGTGGATCCACTGTTTATGTTGGGGGGATGTGTTTTTGAGTGTCTCTTTAAACTGAGACCCCATAAGGAAAGACATCACAAAATACTCACTTTGCCATTAACCACTTCATTATGATAAGTTAGGTGGATGTTATGGTACAACTGGCCCATCAGAAAAATAAACACATAATCACGTGGGAAGAAGGGTTGTGTAAATTACATTTGCATAGGTATGTGAAATTTTAGCAAATTTATGCAAAAGTAAGTGTAGCAAAACTGGCATTTGGCACTGTATTTTAGTGCATAATGATTGCTAGCATTCACTTTGCATGTGACAATGCGTTTCCTGCTAACAAATAGCACAAAAAAACAAAAGCACTGCGAACAGCTAATTGTGCTCTATTGTTTGCATTGTTCACATGCATTTGTGGTAAAGTTTTACAGTGAACGGCATATTCGCAGCAAACCTTTACAGCAAATTGTGAGTAATGACACAATGCGGTATAATAATGTAATTTTGTGTAACAAAAGTAATTTACGCTAATTACTTACACGTACCACTCATTTTATCTGGCACTACTGAGAAGACCACCTCAAAAACATAGCTACTGGTGATAGAAAATTAGAAGGAAGTGACTGTGCTGTTTTTATAGTGTGCAGTCATTATCCGCTGCAACCTCAGCATTGCAACAAGAAAAGCGGGATAGAGTCACTCTGAAAGGTCCAAGCAGCTAACCTGCTACCTACCTGTAGGTTACTTGTGGAGGTATCCTCACAAATAAAACAATCACTATCAAATCTATGTTCAGCAAGAAGTTGCTGCACCAACAAACCAATGAGCTAGCTCTTTTATACAATGGTAAGCTTGCTAAAATGTTAGTGATTGACTGCCTCCCTTTTTTTTGGTGGAAGTAGAGGGTTTTCTGGAATTTGTGGAAGCCCTCTTTCCAAAATGGAGGGTTCTAAGTCAAACCTATTTTTCTACTGTTGCTGTGCCAGTGCTGCACCATCAAGTGCCAGAATTGGTTGGTGAAGCAATGAAGGCGAACGCTGTTCAGTCCCTCAACCTCACAACAGACATGTGGACCAGTGGTCAAACTACAGACTATGATGCATATTTACAAATAATTCAGTCATATTTACCAAGTTATCACACTGTTCAGGTCCCTCTATGCACTGGTGTACTTGTGGCTGCCTAGCACTAATGCAGGCACCCTTGGGTCATGATGCAAGGTTGCCTTCATTACGGGCAGGACAGTTTATGTATAGGAAGGTATACCTTCTTGCACAAAAACAATCCTTACAGGCATATTGCTCGTTCCAGAAGAAATTTCTCTTTATTTTTTCTCCTTGATAAGCCAAGCCACAATTTTGGCACAAACCCAAATTTACAAATCTTTATAAATCTGGGTTTGTGTCAAATACATGGGTGGATGCACAGGAACACCCATGCTCTACCCGTGTAACACATACACAACACAAAGTAACATGAGGTAGTGCTCTGTGATGCGCTACTTTGTATTTAATAAACCACCCAAAGCCATGCAAATCGACGTTGCATTGCTCAATATTTGGCAAATAGATTTTGCATCAGGAATTCACCACAAGAGCGATATAACCCCGATGCAAAATCTGAGTGAATCTGGGTCTCCATCTGGGTCTACTTCAAGAGGGCTAAGTATAGCCTAGCTGCTGGTCACACTGTTAAGGATGTTTTTGAGAGATTCTGCACCATGCAACAGTTGCAATTTTCTCCATGGAGTAATAACAGACAGTTGCCAATATCTCAGAAGAATTTAGCACCAAAATCTATGAATGGTTTAATTCCAGAGGTCTTAGCATTGGATTTGTTGCCACTGACAATGGCAATAATATTGTCAAAACCATAACAGAGGATCCTTCAGAGTCATATGTTTAGTGATTTACATCAACCTACTCTTGCAGGACATCCTCAAAAAAGAAGCAGTAGCCATCAGCATACTGGTCACCTGTAGCTGAATTTGCACTAATTTCAGTCATTCTTTCAAAGCACAGAAACAGTTAAGGATCATTCAGCATGCTAGTAGAGTGTCTGTAAATAACCTCACACAGGAGGTGTCAACCCATTAAAACTCCATCATCTACGCTAGTCTCAGTCTGGACCAAGCATGCCCTCCTCCCCCGCAAAGTCAAAAGAAAATGTAATGTATTATAAATGTTGGCGTGCAGATGCAAATTTATGTACACATATAGGCATATTTGTATACAATTAACATTATTTAAACATTAAGGGCCTTATTCACAAAGATAAGTGACACTTTTAAGTAAGTTTACAGTTTGTAGTAAGTTTACTACTTTAGTATTCACAAACTTCGAGGGAAAACTGACTGCAAAAGTGTAAGTTACAATATCCTCCCGACTAATACAACTGACTTACTCTTGTGTGGGCCGGTGACGTCTCTCACTAAACCCCTCCTTCACCCTCAATAAGCCCCTCTTACTCCTCTTGAATCACTTCTCGCTTAGTAGTAAAGCTGCCGCTTTTTGCACCCACTTTCCTGTGTCTTTCCCACATTTATTAATAAAATCTGTACTTACATGTATATGCTTCCATGCATGTGTATATATACACACACACATATACACACACACACACGCACACACACACATATATAAAACTTACCGGCGGTTTCCAGTAGGTAGTTGTAGTTAGGACCATATTTCCATAGGAAAAGGGTTTTTTACTTGCCTATATCTTTGGCGCTGTTGGACAAATCTTCTTGGAATTTTCCCAAAATAGTGCCCCTGTGATTCTTGTTGCGCATGCAAAGTTTTGCGGTGATCAGTCAAGCAGGGGTAGAATAAAAGGGGGTGTCAAAATAAGTGTGTTTCCAACGTTAATTCCTATAGACTCTTTAGACACGCCTGCAGCCCGAACCGCTGAAAGGAATTATATCAATTCTGGCAGAAAGCTAGCTTTTGATCCACAGATTGTACTTTTTGTTATTTGGCGTAAATCCGTTCAGTAGTTTTTGAGAAATTAAAGGAAATCCAAATTAGTATATCTGTGGCCGTAAAGAATTTGTGATGATTTCACCACTAATCACAAATGCGTGCTCCAACAAGAAAGCAGTGATTGGCTGCCCGCAACCTGAGCAGAAAGCTTCGTTCTCTATTTTATTTCATCAGAATAGTCCCTGGGGCTGAAATGAAATGGGATAAAGTGGCATAAGGGGTCAGGTTGGATGTGACCTGATCTCATGGCTGCAATATGGGGGTCTTAGAGGAAGCCCTGATGTGTATAATATCCACGCGTGATATTCATGAATTTGCCACGATCACCAGTGCGGCCCCCGTGTAATGTTGTGATGAAATAGCGAATATCACTGACATTTAAAAAAAAATACATTCACGGAACCACTCGGACACTCATGCACCCACTGACAGACCCACTAAGAGACTTGTGCACTCACTCCCAGACCCACTCAGAAACTCACACACCCACTGAGACTCATGCACCTGCTCACACAGCCACTCAGAGACTCATGTACCCACTCACAGACCCACTCAGACACTCACACAACCACTCACAGACCCACTCAGAGACTCATGTACCATCTAACACACCTACCCAGACACTCATGCATCCACTCACAGACCCACTCAGAGACTCAGAGACTCATGCATCCACTGACAGACCCACTCAGAGACTCTTCCACTCACTCCCAGACCCACTCACACACTCACGCACCCACTCACACACCCACTGACACTCATGCACGCACTAACAAAGCCACTCACAGACTAGTGTACCCACTCACAGACCCACTCAGACATTTGTGCACCCACTCAGACACTTACATACCTACTCACAGACCCACTCAAAGACTCTTGCACCCTCTCACACACCTACTCAGATACTCAATTACCCACTCACAGACCCACTAAGAGACTCACACCTACTCACAGACCCATTCAGAGACTCCCAAGCCCACTCACAGACCCACTCAGACACTCATGCACCCACTCGGAGACACTCTCCAAAACTCACACACTCATTGACAGACCCACTGAGACACTAACACATTCACACACAGACCCACTCATAGAGTCATGCACCCACTCATAGGTCCAACCAGAGACTCATGCACCCACTCACAAACCCACTCAGGGACTCATGCAACCACTTTCACACCCACTGAGAGGCTCATGCACCCTCTCACACATCCACTCAGACACTCATGCACTCATTGACAGACCCCTCAGACACTCACACAATCACTCACAGACTCACTCAAAGTCATGCACCCACTCACAAACCCACTCAAAGACTCACACAACCACTCACCCACTCACTGAGAGCCTCATGCACCCACTCACACTGCCGCTCAGAGACTCATGTACCCACTCACAGACCCACTCAGACACTCATAAACCCACTCACACACCCACTCATACACTCATTGACAGACCCACTCAGACACTCATCCATTCACTCAGAGACCCACTCAGAGTCATGCACCCACTCACAGACCCACAAAGACTCATGCACCCACTCACAAACCAACTCAGATACTCACACACCCTCTCACAGACCCCCTCAGTGACTCATGCACCCATGGGGGCAGGATGTTGGGAATAAATAGTGACTTTCACACGTGCGGCCTATTAAGAAGAGCGTGTAACCCGAAATGTGTCAGAATTACTCTGCCACATTTTGTGATGTACCAGAGCTGCTCTTTCTGCCAATAAATTTTACTTGTTTTGAGAATGCACTTCAAACGTGGACAGTTCTTTGGATTTCAGTAATAAGGACAGTCCGGTCATGAGGTGCACCACCGCAAAGATTGCAGCTGGACCGTGCTATGCTAATTTGGCAACCACATATGGAACGACAAGTAGGCTTTAATTTTTGCATGACTTTGGGCAAAACAGATACTGGCAGAAATACAAGAACTGTGCATTTGTGACTTTGGCAAACCCACAGGGGTGGTAATGTGACTACTAGTCAGACACTGCAGGATTTCGCGTTTTCGCGATTTGCAAAAAAATCGCAAAATCTGCAGTTTTGTAAAAAGCCAATTATTTTTATAAAACTGCCAGTAAAATTTGGAGGATGCAATCATTTTTCTTGTGAGAGTGCATTCCTCCAGGGGTAAAGAGAATAAGCCCTGCTCTAGAATTGTAGATTGTGTGTCATTTATTACCAAGGATTTCCCATGCCTTGGCCTTTCTGTGGGTGGGACCCTGACGGGGGTGATCAATGCCATCACTTTATGTGCACGGTCCCAGAGGGAAAGAGTGACTGCTTGTTGTTTGTCTGTTGTCCCGGCAGTCCTTCACCTATTTCAGACTTGAGATTTGTGGCAGAATGTGTGCCATGTTTCCCAGGTCTTCTGCCACCTGGTGGCAAAGAACTTCCTGTTTTGAAAGGTTTACATTTGAGTATGCTGTTTAAAGGTGCCTTAGGCAGTATTTTGTACGCTGAGAATGTCTTGGCCAGATAACACTGGAGATGGAAGTGATTATGTAAATAAATGAACTGAGAGAAGATGCAAGAAGGGAGAAAGAAAGAATTAAAGACGTTTGCAAAGCCTATAGGTCGCGCCTTTGGGACATACTGGCTTTGCAAATACCTTTTAGTCATGCTGTACAGCATCCCCAAGCTAAATATGAAAAAAGACTATCTCGTTATTTTTTCAGCCAATAAAAAGCAAACACCCACAAAAGCATTTTTTTTTTAAAGCGGGTGAGGGACACAACACGGACGTGGGTATGGAAGCAAATGCGTGAGGGAGAGAGAAAGCAACGTGGAGATGGGTTAGAGGGGAAAAGCACACATGCAAGAAAACAACACGGGTGGGTGGCACAGAAGGGTGAGCGCATCACAGAGGGGAGGTGGGGGATAAGCACATAGGTGAGAGAGCAGCACAGAAAGGGAAAGAGAACTTAGGTCTACTAGTTCCTGAGTATGTTGTTTAGCCAATGGGACACATCTGTGACACTGACTACTTTTACTACAGTAGAAAACAGCTTCTACAGTCATCTACTAGGCCACATCTCCTTCAACAGATCACACTTTGGTAGATCGCATATTATTCTTGAAGCCTCATTGGAAAAGGTGACTGCATTTATCTACATAGAATTCAGAAATTCCTTTGCCTGGATCTCAGATAAAAAAAATCTTGTCTGACCCTGGTAAATAATTTTCAGCTTCGAGGGAAAAAGTAAAAAAGCTTGCGCCCCCTTTGCTTGAAATGCCACTATGAGCTGACGGAGCTGCCACCTCCGCTCAACTGTTGCCTGACAGAAATCTGGTCTAACAAAAAACTCACAATCTTTCCCGACTCTCTTCCTGTCTGGCCTCGCTAGATCATAAACTCCCTCCCTAGCTAAAAAATTATTTAAACAAATCAATATTGCCCGAGGCTTGTCCATAACTGAGCCAGACTTCTGCCTTAGCTTGTTGGACCTCAGATTGCCAGTCCCATTGTTTTAAATCCGGAAATGCTTCAGAAAAAAGCTCGACAACGAATTGCCTGACATCAGCCCCCTCTCTTCCTTCCGGAATTCCTAAAATTCTTAAGTTATTTCTCCTAGCTCTATTTTCCAAATCCGTCATCTTCCAAATCATATCGTCCCTTTGTGCTTTAATCGTATCGGTAAGGCCCTTTTGTATTGCCAGATCATCCTCCAGCGTAGAGATCCTTTCTTCAGCCTCTCCAATTCTAACAGCTATGTCCGAGCATGTTTTAGCCACTCTCCGGATCAAATTCTGCATCTTGCGACACGCCCCCTGTATTCGAGAGCTCTCCTGACGCGTCTCTTCACGATGGACCATAATGATCTGATAGATGGTTGACAATGTTATTTCCGCAGGAGGTCCCTGAGTAGCTTCAGTGATAGTAGAGGCAGCAATGCTCCCACTAAATCCGGGCTGAGTAGAGAAGGAATAATCCCATGCCATTGGACCCATTACTCCCGTTAGCCCATAGGGGTCACTTTACTTTGGACATAGATGTGGGGGTTGATTTCTTGTTTTGTCTTTTATTGGTGTGTACTATTTCAGATCTCCCCCCCCTCTTTTTGGCTAAATATGGGAGGAAGGATCCAGGGGAGAGCGGGTGCACCCAGCTTATTCCATCACTAGGACTTAGGTCCTGTTGCTTCGCAAGGGGGTGTAGTGCAGGGGTGGGGGAGGGGTTGGGGAGAGATCAGGGGGGATAGGTTGGGGCTCAAGTTGGGAGGGGTGTGGGGGTATGTGGGGTTTTGGTTTTCAAATGTAGTCATGGCAACCATAATAATAGTGGTGGTGGTTTGACAGATTTTATGAATAAAAATGGTAGGCTTTTCATAGCAGTATTTTTTGTTGAGCTGAGATCGGGATCTATGTTTTGTTCAAATGAGGCGGGGTAGGCTTCGTATAAGTTCATGGAATATCTGTGGCCTTAATGATGGTAAAAAGCGGGCGCTTCTATCCAAAGTTTTACAAACTATGCAAGTGGATATCTTGTGTCTACAAGAAACGCATATACCATGGGGGAAGCGGGAATGTCTGAAAGTCTTAGGCTTTGATCTAGTAGCCTGTACAAGACAGTCATCAATGATTAGAGGTGTGGCCATATTGTTAAGGCGCGGAGTAGGGAGTTGTAATAGAGTGAAGGAGGACAGAGCAGGAAGATGGGCAGTAGCTGAAATTACCATTAATAATAGATCTATGTCTATCTGCACGATTTATGGCTCAAACTTAGATGATCCAGAACTTTTTAAATGCTTAAATGTTGAATTAGCAATGTGGCCGCATCCAATGATTGTCTGTGGGGACTTCAATATCCATCTGGCAGGCAATTTTAATCTTCTTAGTGATAAAAAGTATGTGGGAAGGAAGCCGAAGGTTTTTAAGGCTCTTCAGACTTTAGTCTCTGAGCACGGATTGGTTGATGTCTGGTATAGGCATAAAAAGGGTAATGATGGTTTTACGTATCATTCCGCCCCCATAATAAAATGGTGCGTTTGGATTATCTTTTTATGTCTGATCAGTTGGTGGGGAGGCCTCGGTTGAAGTTCCCCCGAGAATCATATCTGATCACAATGCGCTGATTGTAGAGTGTCCTTGGGGGAACATGGTTAGAGCTCCTAGAGCTTGGACATTTGAAAGAAAACTATTATTGGATCAAGCGTATCGGGACCACATGACTAAATGGGTATCGGAATTTTTAAGTATAAATAGAAAGACCGCGTCTGATTGTATGGTATGGGACACTTTTAAAGCTGCAGTGCGGGGGGAGACTAAGAGCTTTGCAGCTTATCGATGGAAGGCTGTTCAGGAGCAGATCAAGGGGCGTGTTGAGCAGCTGCAGGTTGCAGAGACGGAGCTGACGCAGAATATCAGGGATGGCCTTAATACTGAGCTTAGCCAACAGAGGGTGGCTATTGTTAAATCTAAATTATTAGAATTTTTTGGGGCGGATCTGGCTACAAAATATATTCAATATCGTACGACAATGTACGAATTTGGGGAAAACTCGGGTAGAGTTCTTGCTAAACGACTACAGCAAAGAAGTATGGCCAATCGAATTTCTAGAGTTCAAGATCAGTTGGGCCAGATTCAGGACACGCAGGAGGGGGTTATGGATGTCTTTGGTAAGTATTATACCCTGCTGTACAAGGAAGAGAGGTCCATGTCATTTATTGAGATGCGGCAGAGGTGGTGCTGCAGGGTGTTGATACTTCTAAAGTTACAATAGATCAGAATGAGGTCCTCTCAGCACCAATTGTATGGGAAGAGGTTGAATTGGCCATAAAATCTTTGGCCAACGGAAAAGCCGCTGGCCCGGATGCCATCCCTTTGGAATTTTATAGGGCTTTTGCGCAAGAAATTCGACAGGATGTCTTATCTGTTTTTAGGGATGCACAGAGGGGTGTTACACCGGAATCCTGGAGGCAAACAACTATTGTTCTTTTTAAGAAGAAAGATAAGCCTGATTTAAACCCCTCATCCTATCGGCCCATTTCATTAATTAATACGGATAGTAAAATATATTCAAAAATTTTAGCTTCCAGACTGGCCGAAGTTATTACCCCATTAGTGTCCATTCGCCAACATGGGTTTATACCCGGACGAGATACGGCCGATCATGTCAGGCAGGTCATTGCCTTGCTGGATTGGGCGCAGACCACAGAGTCTTCCCTTGGGGTGATCCTGTTGGACGCCGAGAAGGCGTTCGACAGGGTCTCCTGGGGTTTACTGTGGGCGGTGCTTCATTGGAAGGGATTTAGTATGGAGTTTATTCGGGCTTTGCAAGCATTGTACATCTCTCCAGTAGCCTCAATTCGTATCTCAGGACAGGAAACCGGGTTGATTAACATTGGTAGGGGAACTAGGCAAGGCTGTCCGTGCTCACCTTTGCTCTTTGCTCTGTACATTGACCCTTTCCTTAGTAAAATTGAAGGAGATCAAAATATTTTGCCGGTCAGGGTCAACGGTACAGATTATAAGACGCTGGCTTATGCGGACGACATTGTGGTCGTAACCAGGGATGTTGTTCCGGCTTTTGCAACTTTAAAGACACTTGCAGAGCAATTTGGTGTACCGTCAGGTTACAAATTGAATGTCGATAAGACACAGATTTTACACTCAGCTTTCTCATGTCCCTCCGATGTGTCTCTTGTCACTGAAGCAACATATCTGGGGGTTAAAATCACTGCCTCAGTGGCTAGCATTCCTGATCGGAATATTTTGCCAGTTATCGATTCCATCAACACTAAACTTGAAAGATTGGATCACTTGCATTTGTCGCTGTATGGCCGCTGCAACATACTTAAAATGCTGATCCTTCCTAGACTATTGTATCTGTTTAGAACTATTCCGATAGAATTTTCTCAGGTATCTTTGAGTAGGGCCGAGAGGATCTGTTCTAGATTTCTCTGGGGGTATCGTCGGTCACGTAGGGCGGCCAAATGGATGTGTCTCCCTAGAGATCGTGGGGGTTGGGCGGTTCCCAATATTTTATTATATTATTGGTCAGCTATGTTGCAAAACTTTGGAATGCTTTTAGTAGGAGACAGGGCTGAGGTCCCGCTAGCCAATAGACCGACTATCTATGAAATAGGCTTGGGAGACTCGGCTAAGGGCATCTTAGTGAGGGTACTCGAACCGAGCTATTTTAAAAAAATAAGGTTCAAAGTAATCGGGGCTGTGTTTTCGATTTGGCGGAAGATTCGCCATAAGTGCCAAATCTCAAATATTAATATTTATACGCCTTTTACGGCTGCTGGAATCTTGCCATTGATTTTTCAGGACCAGGTCATCTTTAGATGGCAGCTGCGGGGTTTGAAGGTTATTGGTGACTTGTGTTCGGAGGGGCAAATGGTCTCTTTTTCCTCTCTTAGGGAGAAATTTAACTTATATTCTCATGATTTTTTCAAATATCTTCAGATTAGAAGTTTTCTGGATAAATATCAAAATGAGGCGGCTGTGGTGTTTGAAAAGGTTACTATAGTTGAGTTAGCTCAGAGGAAAGCAAGGATAGGAATAGTATATCAGTATTTGCTATCTTGCTTTCCGGACGATGTTGAGGTGCAGAATATTAAGTGGGAAGGAAAACTTGGCAAGACGGGGGTAGATATTAGATCTGCTTTAGAATTGGCAAGTCAGATATTAGTCTCCGGTAGCCTACAGACGCAATGTTATATGGCAATGTTTGATTTATACTACACACCTGCAAAGATCGCAAAGTGGGGAGGGCGGAAGGGTGATAGGTGTGGTAGGTGCGGGCTGCAAGCTGCTGATGCAGCACACATGTTCTATTTGTGCCCAAGCCTGGGGGAATTTCTTCATGAAGTTGAGTATTTTATTAATATAGTGTTAAAAATTCCGGTTGTAATTTCTCCAGAGTTGGTGCTAATGGGATGTGAGTCTATTGGGACGGCAGGTCGATCTAGATATACTGTAGCCTTCCTGTTTGTAGCGATGGCAATGATTCGGCTGTGCATTACGTCGCAATGGATTAGTCCAGAAGCTCCTACCTTTTTTAACTGGAGAGCTAGGATACTTGCACTGTATAATTTGGAGTCCTCTGTTTATTCTTTAAGGGGGGAGAAGAGGCGGGATTTGTGCACTAGAATATGGGCTCCTATTAAGGAATGGTCTAAGGTCTGACGGATATAGCCCAGCAGGATTAATTGTAGTCTGCATAGCTTTATAGATGCGTGTTATATTTTGTCTGTTATTGATGTCTTTGCCTTGTCTATGGGGTTATGCAATTGATTTATAAGTTTATATTTTGCTTATTCTGCTTAGATTTCTGAATTATGGTCTTTTTTTTTTTTGGGTATTGCATTTTTTCTGTTTTTTTATTATTGTTTTTTTCTTCTTGTTGTGCTGTATTTCTGTATAAGGTGTTTGTCATGACATGTGCTAATCGTTAAATAAAGAAAAAGAGTTAAAAAAAAAAAAAAAAGGAAAAGGTGACTGCACACAGGGACAGATAAAACCTTCCAGAGACTTCACTGCCCAAGCCCTGTCTTTCCAGAAGTTATTTAAACCTTTGCTTCTCCCTTCCATTTTTTTTGCTGTTGCCTCCTGTGTTTTGCTATGTTTTTGCTGGTCTAGATGCTTTAGGCACTTTGCCACTGCTATTCAGTGCCAAAGTGCAAGTGCTCCCTATTGTAAATTGTTGTTATGGATTAGTGATTCCATGATTGGATTATTTGATTTACTTGTCAGACCCTAGTACAGTGCACCGTGTGTGCCCAGGGCCTGTAAATCAAATGCTGCTGGTGGGCTTGCAGCACTGGTTGTGCCACCAACTGAAGCAGCTTGTAAACTATGGCTCAGGCCTGCCATTGCAGAGCCTGTGTGCAGTATGGGACTACCATGTCGACTTGGCAAGTGCACCCACTTGCCAGTCCCCAAACCTTCCATTTTCTACATGTTAGTCACCCCTAAGGTAGGCCCTAGGGCAGGGTGCATTGTATGTGAAAGGTAGTAAATGCCCTTATGTGTGTGGCATGTCCTGATAGTGAATTACAGCCAATTTCGTTTTTCACTATTGCAAGGCTACCTGCTCCCATAGGCCAGAATGGGCAGTTTGATTATAACATCTTATAATCCTAACTGACCCAGGGAACAAGGTAGAAATTCGAGTTTGGTATGCTTGAACTCAGAATGTTAAAATACATCTTTTAGTGTGGGTGATTTTTACATTCTGTGTTTGAAAATACTACTTTTAGAAAGTAGGTATTTTCTTGCCTAACCATCCAGCTTGCCTCTGCTACGTTGTGTATTGCATGTCTGGTTAGTGAGTGACAGGAGGGCTTGGGCTTCAGCAGTCTAATTTCAGGGCTGGGCTGAATAGGACCTTGGCTGAATAGAGAGTAGGGGGCGGGGATTTCCTTTCACTCCCCTGTGCCCTCATAGAATAGAGAGTGGGGGAGGAGGTTTCCTTTCAGCTACCTGGGCCAGGTCTGCTTTCAACAATGCTGTCTCCACCTCCTGCCAGGAAGCTGCACGGAACTGGTTTTGGCTAGGTACAGGCACCCTCTGCCTTCAGAGGACAAAGGATTTACTAGTATGAATATTGGGGCCCAGACCTCAGGACTTTAGATCACTTCTGGGAATCAAGACAAACCTTTGCTGAGGAGAAGAACCAGGAAACGGAAGGAGGAGACTGCCCCTGTGCTGTGTGCTGTTGGGGTTGGCCTGCAGTGGTTACTTTATAGCCAAAGAAAGGAGAAAGGAACTTTGTGTGTACTTTCATCATCTTGAAGAAGATCTCCAAGGGCTTGAAGATTGAGCTTACCTCCTGCCTGAAGTCTCAGGGATACAAGACTTCACCCACCAGCTCCCCTGAATTCCCTTGCTGGGAATTCTGCCTGCAAAGAGGTGCCTGCTGTTGTGTTGGGCCCTCTGAGAAGACTGCGTGTCGCTGGGAGCTGGAAGCGCTACGCAACTAGGAGAAGCGTGTCGCCGCCGCAGCAGTTGCCATCGCATCGCTGAGGAAGCGTGCCGCAGCTGCTCGCATTGCATCACCGAGGCACGTCGCATCACCGGAGAAGCGTGCCGCCACCGCAGAGGTCGCCGTCGCATCACCGGAGAAGCATGTCGCAGGGCCTGTCGTGGCTCAGAAGTTCACCGAGTCGCCGCACCGTCTTCGGGCGTGCACGCATCGCATCTACGTTGTCGCACCGTAACCAAGATGCCATTTTGTCACATCGCACCGGATCGTCATCGCATCGAGGTGCCATCTTGTCGCATCGCACCGGATCACAGTAAGAAATCGACGCATCAACTCCCCACACAGTAAGGAAGCGAGCCTCAACTCCCCTGCGCAGCAGTAAGGAACCGACGCATCCACTCCCCTGAGTGTAAGGAACGGCGCATCACCTTCCCTGCGACCCTTTTGTTTGTTTTGCGCTACGCATCCAAGGTACTTTGAGAGTAAAGTGTCGCATTTACCATCTACATTGAACTAAGCTATTTCTACCATTTTAAAGACTTATTTTTGATTACAGTTTTGTGGATCTTTGTCGTTTGACCTTGTGTTAAGTCTAGTAAAGATTACTTATTTTTCTAAACTGGTGTAGTGTCCATTTGTAGTGTTTTCACTGTATTACTCTATGTGTTCACAAATGCTTTACACACTGTCTCTGAGATAAGCCTGCCTGCTCGTGCCAAGCTACCAAGGGAGTGAGCAGGGGTTATTTTAGGAGTGTAGCCCCTTACCCTGACTAGAAGCAAGGGTCCCTATTTGGACAAAGGTGCAAACCATTGCCAACTAGAGACCCCCAAATCTAACTATATATATATATATATATATATATATATATATATATATATATATATATATATATACATATATATATATATATATATATATGTATATATATATATATATATATATATTCAAATAACTTTGGCGCTGTTTGACGAATCTTCACAAACCTTTCTAAAACAAGTCTCATCTACCTCAGCTTCTTTCTGGCAAGTTTCAGTGTGATCAGTGATCAGTCAAGTGGGGGCTGATAAAAAGGGGTGGAGTCTCAAAATGAGTTTTCCCCATGCAATTTTCAGTCGGTTAATTGAGCAGCATTTCAGAAAAAATAGCTGAAAGGAATTACATCAAATTTGCCAAAAAGCTACATCTACACCATGAAAATGTGCAGTTTTGGTGTAAATTCGTTCAGTAGTTTTTGAGAAATTAAGGTTAAAAAGTATTTAAATTTCTCGTTGCTGTACCTTCGCGGAGGATCAGTGAGCTCAAACTATGCAATTTGATTGGCTGGTCCCAACCAGGTGAAAAAGCTGTAGCTGCCATTTTAGGACTCGGGGACTTGTCCTAGGAAATAAATATATATAGGTGTGAACAGGGTGACCTGAGCCTTGGAGTGATCCCAGAGGGACCCCCCTGGCCTCAAATAAAAAATAAAAAATCTGCCATTCTGTGGAACTGTAGATGCACAGTGACGCCTAGCACAGACCCCCTGTGTAAGTTTGCAGGAGAACCACTAATCCATGGAATCACAAAGAAAAGCTAAAAAAAATAGTGGGGCTGGAGCGTTGCTCATCCATGAGCGACAGCTGCCTGGGGTGGGGGTTTGGCGCAGGATCTGGCCATAGGCCAAAGTCCGTACGCGGAGTCAGTATAGTAAGGTATGGTAATAATCAATCACTTTAGGTTACAAAAACCCTAGAAATTCACAAAAAAAAAAGGGTGTAGTGACATTATAGTTAGGTATGGTATGATATCCTACTTTAAAATAAACCTTACATATTCACTAAAAAAAAAACAAAGGTTAAAGTAATGTTATAGTTAAATGAAAATGCCAGTTAAAACACAGGGGCATATTAGCAAGGGCACTATCGCCGCTTTAGCGGCACTTTTTGCCGCTAAAGCGGCGATATTTTTATCGCCCTATCAGCAAACTGTCTCTAACAGCAGTTAGCGACAGTTTTCGGGCATTAGCGCCCGTTTTTACCGCTTTGCATGTCAGCGATATTTATCGCTAATGACATGCAAAGTGGGCGTTCCTCACAAAAAATACACGCAGACAGTCGCAAACACAACTTCACACTTTTAGCAAGGCCCGCGAAGCGATAAAAATGTGCGTTAACCCCGATTAGCGCTGGATTTTAACACCTGCTAGAAACCTGACTTAGCCATTATAGTCTATGGGAGGTGGATTCTACGGTTAAGTCCCCACCTGCCTATTAGCGAGTTTTCCTTAGCGATAGGAATTTATCGCAAGGAATTCTCGCGCTAATGCTGGGAATCGCCGCTATCGCTGGATTTGTTTCGCATTGGAGATAAAACGTTGCTAATAACGCGTTATCTCCGCAAACGAATCCAGCGATAAAAAAACGACGCTAACTGTGGTTTGCGTTAATTAACGCACGCTGTTGGTAATAGGCCCCACAGTCTTTTAAACTATAAAAAAGCACTGAAATTCACCAGTTATAGTTAACTGAAGAAACTATAACTCACACCCTCCCCATTCCCTTGCTTTGAGCTCACATACTATGGGGCAGATTACGATGTGATCTGAAAAGGCTTTGACTGTTGGTCGGAGCCTTTCCGACTGCATCATAATATGCTGGTCGGATTCCTTTCCAGCCGGTTTACGGCCGGAATACATGATCCCATTGTAAAATCTAGGAATGCTGCCGAACAGTATTTGGTCGCATCCTAATTAGTCGGTTGGGATCTCCGACCGGGTGTCGGTCAGTCCCGTGACCGAGACGATGTCGGGCGGAGAAAACTCCGCCCGATATCGTAATAGGGCCCTATATCTCTAATGTCATATTTTATGACATCATGGATATCATCACTGATGGCATCTAAAATGACATCATTGATGACAACACAGTGCATGAAGGGGCCCAAGTTATAGTTTTTACAGTTAAAGGGCTTTGTATTGATCTCTGTGAGTTCAACAAATATATGGTAGAAGATAAATATCCATTACTCAGTATTTCAGAGATGGTTAACATATTATCTTGAGCTAAATTATTTTCTAGATTAGACTTGACAGCAATATATCATCATATCAGGTTGCATGAGGAATCAATGATCTAGACATAATTTATCACACTATTTAGAGTGTACTAATTCTCAAGAATGTAGTTTGACTTATGTTCAGCTGTCTATGTTTTCCAGATGGTCTTGTTTCTGGGAATGAGATGCGTCCAGTTTTTCCAAGATGACACCTTGGTTTTCGCCAGCTCTGAAAATGAGCATGATAAGAGGGTGAAGAATGTATTGACTAACTTAGAAGGCAGGGGCTTAACCTTGAAGAGCAGCAAATGCAGATCTCTGTCATGTAATTTCTTGTGATGAAGTAAAATGTGATCCAAACTGTTGATTGTATGTCATTCATAGGGAGTACATTTTGACATTTATAGGCAACAACATTGTTTAGAGGTTTTCTAAAGAAGGGAGTAGACTTCGAATTGATGGGGTCTTGTGAGATGGAGTTTATAAGTGTAAAGATATGCAATAACGAACCTTCTAGTCTCCAAGGTTTTGTTCCTGGAGTGAGCTGCAGTTTAACAACAGATACCAGTAACAAAGGTCTAGGGGTTGTGTTGAGACAAAAGATTAGCATGAGTGATAACACCATTCACTTTGCTTCTCAAGCTCTCAAAGGACCACTCAATAAAGTGTTCTACAATTGAGTTGGAGATGGTAGCGATATACTGGGCTGCCAACGACATTAGGACATTTTATTTGGTGTTCAGATTTCAATGTCTTTACACATCAGAGACCATTAAAGTAAATATTTATCAAGAAGGGATTGGATGTGTTTTTTACTCGTATCTGCAGATAAGTGGTGGCATTGCAAGATTTGAATTTTGAAGTATACCTGGTAAAGACAACAAGGCCGTGGACTGCTTGTCTAGGTTGATGAAAAACAGCATTGGAGATGGAGAAGTGTAGGAAGATATTTGGTTCAAAGGTCAAGTTAAAGTTTAGGTGGTGACTGAAGGGATTCTGAGAATGAATGGTTAGTGGAGATGAACAAAGATTTGGAACTCCAGGAGATTAGTGGCTGCATTAAGAATAGGATCAGAAGTTGATGTGTTCAAAGGGTCAAATAACTTGTGTTTTGAATCATCAGGAAAGAATTGTCTGTGCAGAAACGTTTTCTGTTTCCTGGACTGTGATTGGTGCCACTAAAGTCAATCAGGGAGTGGGTCGTAAATTTGACACATAATGGGCATCTAGGAATACACAAAACAAGGAAAGACTGCACTGTGATCAATGTTAGCCAGACATTGACTTATAGATTGAGAGAATGGTTAGGTAGTATGTGGATTGTCATCAGAGTGATAATGTAAGGAAG
Organism: Calotriton arnoldi; assembly: GCA_963921515.1. Lineage (NCBI taxonomy): Eukaryota > Metazoa > Chordata > Amphibia > Caudata > Salamandridae > Calotriton > Calotriton arnoldi. The sequence continues at coordinate 724,077 of CAWUFW010006592.1, read as the reverse complement.
ATGAGGACGCCCTATGGGGTATAGGTACATTCCTCCAAGTCCTTGAAAAAGGATTGGTGGTGCAGTTTCAGCCCATTCAACATAATGAGAGTTCACTGCTAATTTTGACCAGAGTGATTCGGCTAATATGGCATGGGTATTGTCAATGGCACCTTACTATTCTGGCTAACATTGATCAATGAACTGGAAACTCTTTAGGTCCTACTGACATAGGGGATGTCTCCTGGTAAACATTTTCTATTCTCAAATACGTGCAAATAGGTGGTATCTCATGCTTAACAATTTGTGTTAAGTCTTTCAATTATTCCTGCATTTAGTCAGTGTCTTTAAGCATTTTTATCCAGATGTATTCCTGGAACACCACTAAATATGCAATGACTCCTTTTTACATAGTGCTTTATTTCATAATTTTGTTATTTTCAAAATATGAGCCTGATAGTTCATCATTTTAATTTCACTGCAAATTAAAATGTTGTTTTATTACTTGACCCTCACGTTTATAAAGCAAGAGTCTGCTTTTGCTTTGCTCCCATTAATAAACTGATACTCTGTGACATTGCCTCTTGTGAGTGGGGTTGATCTGACTCAGCTTTCGTGACATTCTTAAACATGGGGTAGCATACAAGTCTTACAGTGCTGGTGCCAACCCAGAGTACTGAACAATCACCACAATTTATGGGCATAAATAGCTGTGGGTCCTATTCACAAAAGTCATTTTGGAGTATTCGCCCCTGCCTTTTACAACTTTTCTTTACATGGATCTCTGGCACAGGTCCTGAGGTATCTGCACACTGAGGTGCAGGTTTTAGTAGAAAATGTGAAAGGGGCAATGGGGAGGGATGGGAAATGGGAAATAACTATTAATAAGTGGGTGGGGTTTTCAGAGGGACATGCCAGTACAAAAACACACCCACAAATGAATAAGATAATTTCTGTTCACAAGAGAGACACCTACATCAGCTTTAGTAGTACTACTGACAAATTAGGCTTTATTAAGGCCTTGGAATAAGTAAACACTACAAACATCCAACCACAGGTACATCAACACACTCCCATAGAAAACAATGACCATAGAGAATTATACTAACATTCTTGGCCCTGCACAATTAGCAACAACACAGTCATCCAAGGCTGAGAACCGATCACTACACTGTCACCAGGAACACTATGACAGTAATCTATCAGCTCTTCTTTCTCCCAGAAGATTATTTCAGAACAAAAATGCAATCTCCAGTCATCTCCTACCCAGAAGAAGAAAATGCTCCATCATTAAGGGGACATAATTTGACATAAATAGAGCGCCATAAATATGGTTTACATAAATGCTGCCCAACTGGAGTTAATAATAGAAAATCCACAAACAAAAAGACAATACTTTTCTACACAATATTTAGTACAGAATATTTATGCCCGATGCTAATTCTGTAGACAATGTTCTGACATACAACCCCTGACATCTCTAGAAGCCATTTTATTAAGAGCAACAGGTCTCACCAAGTGTGTGGAGAATTATCACCACATCATCAAAACACCAACAGTGTTACACTGGCTCCTCTGAAAGGCCATTATCATCTTCAGACTAGCTGCAAAACCTACAAGAACATCAGAAGCAATACCCAGACATACCTGGCCAAAAGAAAACATAACCACCTCTGGCAGACAGCACAACACCAGGATTTAGGACATCACAAGACTGGAGACCAAAATATCGTTGAGGACCTGGAAAAGCATTGCCACTGACATCAGAACTGCTCTGCACCTCCTGGTATTCAGGAAGAAGTTGAAGACTCACTTCTTCAAGGAGCATTAACCCCTGTTATCTCTGTCCTGTCTGCCTCCTATATATTGGTGTGCTGTGCTTGGTGCTCTCCTCCAAATTCATCGCTCAGTTGTTCCCTGACTAGGTTAACACTAGATCTCAGTGCATACACGCTTACCACAGACTTAAAAAGTAAAACCTGCTCTCATAAATATCAGGAAGGCCAACAAAACATATCCTGCTTATTGATGTAGTTCGGTAGTCACGCAAATATTGTTTTTTTTTTTATTTCGTCTCTGTCAGAGGCATAGAGACAGTTTATTTTATACAGAGCATACACAGAGATATAGTTAAATAAATAAATGCATGCATGCTTAAATGCATTTCCAGTTTTATTTTAAATTTTCATTTGTATGTGTTCTATACTATCTAATGCTTCGCAAAAATCTAGAGTGATAACACAGAGGATCCAAGTGAGGAGGAAAAAAGTGACATTTTTAACATACATTGAAATAGAGAATTCTTTCAGGTATGGTCGGACAGGCACTAGAATAGTCAGGTCATTTCCAATTAATCCTGTTTATCTTCAGGGCAAAAATGGCGTTTTGTAAACACACTGCTGAGTCTGTCAATTATTTAACATCATTGTGGATATGGGCCCCCAGAGTACCTCAAAACTCACAATGGAGGTAAACAAAGGGCGAACATTCTCGGCTGTGATGAAGAGCTTTCCTATAGTCTTTCTGTAGCGAACGACGAAAGGTCCCTTTGTTTGACTTATGCAGATCCAGCAGTGGAAGCTGTATATATAGGCTGCAGCCCTTCCCACTCCAGAGCCAGAGGCACGGCAACCGTACACCGAGCACAATGGGGAAGGTAAGAGATGTGCCACTCGCATCATCATTTTTCTCTCTACAAACACTGTCTTCTCTAAGCTTTGTGATATGAATGCCTGCTTAGAATTTTCAAATATATATATAGGGGATTTTTTAAATTCTATATATGTCTATATTCCATTGAAACAGAGTCAAGACGAGGCATTCTTCTGTTTACCGATAGGTCCAGACATCCTTAAACTCTTTCCACATTGACGGCTGCTGTAGATTCACCTCCATCGAGTCTGACACGGGCTGGCATGGCTAGAGACTGGTCAGTAGGTGAGCAGCAGTACTTTCACATACAGAGAAGAGGTCAAAAGGAATCCTGATTCACCACCGGCTCTTCCCTAGGAAATGAATATTGCATCAGTCACTGCTAGAAATAAAAACCTAGAGGCCAAATAATTACAGATTTTGAATTTACTAATTTTGAAAGCTAGAATGAGAGCATCCCGCCAAAACCTGCGGCCTGTGCCCTGCCCAGCGGCTACACTCACATCCCGCTGTATTGAGCTGTGCATGTGCTCCTCTTACCTGCTGGGCAGTTGTACTGCCGGCGGGCCGCCGCCCAAGCCTAAGGGCATTTCTTTACCGTGACTAGCCCGCTGGTGTGGCCTCTGGCGGTCCTCTCTTTGGGGGTCATGATAGTGGACATCATAGTCTTCCTTCTCCTTCCCAGCGTTTTTGGGAAGGAACTCTGGATATTGTTTTCCCCAAAGCACTATGGAGACCATTCCTTGATTCCTTTTGGTCTTTTTCCAATCCAAGATGGCAGCAGCAGTTTGCTGGAGCAACTTCCTGTTCAGGGTGGGTCTCTCCTTTTTCCTTGTATTGCAACACTTCTTCATTCCTGCTGGTGTCATTCCTCCCTTTAGTTGATTCTTTGCTCCTGCTGGTGTGATTCTTCACTCCTGTTGGTTCCTACTCTTCAGCTGGTTCTTTGCTTCTGACGGGTCCTTTTCCTCTGTTGGTGTCCTCCTCTGTGCCAGTGTCCCTGATGGTATTCCTGTGTCCAGTTCCTGTCCACTGGGTTCCTTCTCTCAGCCCTTGTCATCTGGAGCCTTTCCATCTCTCTGGATGGTTTTTAACTTCGGGTTTTTATCTTTTGGGGCTCTTTCTGGAAGGCACTATCTGCTCAGGCGCTAAACTTGTCGGTGGCATCATGGCTACTGGAAAGAGTCGCCCATATCTCTGACAGAAAAAGATGGTTAAGAATTGGACACTATGATCATCACATTGTCCAAGGTCTCAGATCAGCAGGTCCTCACCTGAAAGGTCTGACACCAAGAGTAGATTTGATGTTTAATTTTCAGCGCAAAACTTGTTTTGCACTGAAAAGTTGCCTTAAAGTAAAACAAAGCAACATTATTTTGCTTCAAGGGGGCTCACTGTGGGTGGTATATTGGTGTTCCTAAGCAACCACTCATGGTTTTTGATGCAAAGCCCTATTGACTAGCATTTGTAGACGGGGCTTTGGGGAAAGAAAATACACCTCTTTTAGGCAGATGTTAAAAAGGAGAAACGTTTTCTTCTTTCCCCTAACGTTTCTAACTTTCTATGTGCGTTGTACGGTAAAGCGCACATGCAAAGTGGAAAAAGGGTAGTATTTTTTCCTAGGATGGCACCTTACAGAACAAAACCTATGCTAGACTCAGATGCCTTTGCAATAGGGTGCAAAGTTGTGTGGGTGATGCTAGACAGACCGAAAGTGGCACAAGTGCTTGGGAAGAAATTGGTAGCAGTCTTCTGTGCACTCAAACCGATATATATAATTTACAAATAATTCAATTTAATCAAATGTAAAATATAAGGTTTTATATTTAAAGGAGCTAAAAGGATTATAGTCTAAGTTTATAAATCTGAAATAAAAAGCCCTGGCCAAAGCAATCAGGAGCAATGTGTCCATGTTGATTGAAGCAACATGTATTGTCACATGTGTTGTCGCACTGTGATGACAATGAACACTGTGCCCTTCAGCATGGCTTCTGTTGGACTTGGCCCTTTTTGCAGGGTCATCCCTAAACTTTTTGCCTTCCTCCTAGCCTTTTTTCTGACATGGTGTTGGTGGTTTTAGGACTCTGGGCACTTTAGCACTGTTGTTCAGTGTAAAGTGCGTGTGCTCTCTGTGATAAACATGGTAAGATTGGTCTACACCTGTTTGGCATATTTAATTTACCTATCAGTCCCTTGTAAAGTGATATCTCTGATACCCAGGGCCAGTAAATTAAATGCTACTGGTAGGCTTGCAGCGCTGATTGCGCCACCCACCAAAGTAGCCTTTCAAACCTGTCTCAGGCCTCTGCCCTTGCAGGGCCTGTGCGCGCAGTGTTACTGCCGCTGTGACGTGGCACCTAAAGTGTGTGCCATGTCTGTGACCCCCCTTTTACTACATGTCAGTCACCCCTAAGGTAGGCCCTAGCTAGCCCTATGGGCAGGGTGCGTTGTAGGTAAAAGGTAGGACATGTACCTTAAGTGTGTGACATGTCCTGGTAGTGACAAACAGCCATTTTCTCACTGCTATGGGGCAGCCCTCCCATAGGAATGCATTGGGGATTCCCTGATAAGTGTTTCAGTGGTAATTCCTGATATGAGAGGAGCAGCGTGGTCAAGTTTGGTATATTTAGAATAGTGATAATAAATGCTACGCAAAGGTGTGCGCAGATTTATTATAACTATTTTAGAAATGCCACTTTTAGAAGTTGGCATTTCTGTGTGCTATGTGTCTGCCTGCCTGATGTGGATTGCATGTCTGGCTTTGGAGTGACAGGGGCTGGTGAGGTGTGTGTGGCTCCAGGAGGGGCAGGGTGAGTCAGCACTAGGCTGAATAGGGCATCTGCATTTGGAGTAGTGGTGGAGTAGTCCCCTGACCCGGAATAGGTCTGTGCCTGCCTAGGTGAATGCTAGCTCCGCCCCCCTGTGGTGTGTCTGATGGCAGAGCCCCCATCTCACAAAGGAGGGTGTGAGCACTGTACACAAAGTGCTTCTACACACCCCAGAACCAGTTGAGACTGGTTCCCCCAAGCCCTGTGCCAGGGCAGACAAAGCAAATATGGTGTATAAATATTGGGGCTGTGACCCCATGAATAATGTGCTGTTCCTGTGCTGAGGAGACCTGCTGCTGCTGGGCTCCAGGAGGAACCGCCACAAGGGACTGCCTCCCTACTGGAGGGCCCTGTGAGCTGGCCTGCCTGGGCCCAGCCTTGTGCCCCTAAAAACTTTGGTCTTTTGGAGCTGTGGCCCCTAGCGCCTTGTGAAGCGCTGTATCCTGATCCCAGGAAAGGAGGAACGTGGGGTCATGCAGCCCTGTGCTGCGAAGTGCCTGCCAAGGGAATCAGGAGCGTAGGGATTCCCCCGCATTGTTGGCTTTTAGCGGGAGCCCACCCTGCGTTTTTGCTGCGTCGGCGGGAGCCCACCCCGCATTGGAATACTTTTGAAACCGGAACGGGAGCCTACCCTGCCGGTTCATGTCCCCCGAAGTGAGCCCTATCGTGGGCTCGTATTGATTCACCGCCGCTGCCCGACCCGGAAGACAGGCAACTTGCCTGGTTGTGGGCGGGGCCGCCGGAGCGAGACGCCGTGGATCTGCAGGCGGGAGCCAAAGAGGAGCGAGAGGCGTCGGAGCCTTGCGGGCTCCATTTGCTGCGTTTCAGCCTTCCCCCACCTGGCAGAAGGGGAGGAAGGCCGTGGAGATCGCCGGGGGCAGAGAGAAGGAGACCAGAGCAGTGCAAGGAGAGTCCCGGTGAGTGGGGCTCCCATTGGGCATCGTGCTTGTGCCAGTACTTCCGGATTCTTCACAGCTGCGCCGCAGTTGCGGGCAGCTGCACCGAGGGCATAATTTTGTTTGTTGAGTCCCCGAGTGGGGCTCCCCCCAGGCACAGTTAGTGGCGGTACAATTTCGCCACATCTGCACTGCGAGAGAGAGTGGGCAGCTGCAACGTTTGGGCAAAGTTTACTTTGGGAGTCCCGGAGTGGGGCTTCCACGGCACGCATTGGTGCCAGTGCTCATTTCTTGCCACAAGCTGCACCGCGAGAGGAAGCGGGCAGCTGCAACGTTTGGGGGCCATTTCTTGTGTTAAGGAGGGGGTGAGTTGCACCCCACGCCCCAGCGCATTCGCGCACTTTGGTTTTGCTGCCGAGGCAGCCAGGGGGCCATTTGGAAGGCCCCACTAGAAACCCTGACATTTTGGGACAGAGGGCCAGGGGGTCAGTATTGGTAGGGCGCAAGGCCCTAATGTGATGCCCAATGTGTGTATGCCTATGGTTGGGCATAAGGTGTTTCATGCCATGTGTTGATGAAGGTATAATGTGTTTATGCTTGTGATGCCTAATGTCATGCTATGATGCTTTAGGATGATGCCTATTGCATAACGTGTTTATGCTAATGAGGTTTGGTCCTAATGTGTTTTATGCCTAAAGTGATAATGCTGAGGTCATCATGGTACCAGTAGTTACTGGTTGTGTTTTATGTTTACTACCTTCATTCTGATGGTTCTGACCGTGGCCCGATTGGCCTGGTCCTGTATATAATCCGCTGTAAATATTGCCCAGTGCCAATTGGCCCAGTGTATATTGTGTGATTATGATCTAATGTGTTTATGATAATACAAAGGCTATTTTTTATATAACCTGGTGTGGAGTTTCTTTTGTGGTGTGCCTAGTGTGTTGCTGCTGTGTGTGTGTGTTGCGCAAACGCTTTACACATTGCCTCTGGGATAAGCCTGACTGCTCGTGCCAAGCTACCAAGGGGGTGAGCAGGGGTTATCTTCAGCATGTAACTCCCTTGCCCTGACTAGAGTGGTGGTTTCTGCCTGGCTTAGGCGCAAGCCCTAGCCAACCAGAAATCCCATTTCTAACAGCTTCCATCTTGAATGTGTAGAAAACAATGTTTTCAATGTTTGGTGAACTTTTGACATAACCGTTTGTCACTTTTGGATTTGCCAAAATCGCAGAGTTTAAAAGCGCCATGCAATGGCAAAGTCAGTAGCAGCTACCACCAAGGAGAGGGGCAGAACTGGATAGTGCAGTGGGAGAACATCCAGGTCATTGAGGATGTCATATGGTTTCTGGTGCACCAGGAAAGAGCCCCTGGAGGGAGTGGAAAGGGGAGAGATGGGGTAAAGAGAACATCCAGGGCATCACCATCCAGCTCCTCGCACAGGAGGAACATTGTGAGGGAGAATGGGAAGGAGGTATGGGGTGAGTCTGGGAATCAAATTAAAGTGTGCAAGCATGATCTTAAAACCAAGACATGCACTCCCATGCAGTGCTTAAGAAGTAATGAAATAAAGTAAAAGTAGTTACATTACGTTAGCATGAAATGTTACACTCCAGCCAATCAAAAGCAAGGGTGAACAATCGATGCTCCAGGAAGGGACAAACACAGCCGCTAATAAAAAGAAGAGATCTAAGATTAACAAAAGAGCCACCTAATCATGAGCAAAGACAGAGTCTGTTTACTATTGTTTACAATGTAATATTTAACAGACAGGTGGGGTTCTCTGTAGCAAGACCACAAAAAAAGTTTCTATGCGCGTACCTAAATTTCTGGATGATTTAGAGCCAGATATACGACGGATTTTTGCATGCGCAAATGGGTTTTAGACCCGTTTGTGCATGCAAAAATCCTGTGGGCTATGTACTATCCCTATTTTGCGAGTCGCAAATAATTTGCGACTCGCAAAATAGTGTTTAGCGACTCGTTATGAGGAAGGGGCGTTCCCTTCCTAATAGCGACCCCAACAGCTATGTAGAAATGTTTAGCGACCCGACTCGCAGTTTACCATCCTTTTCAGAAGGGTGATGTTGGACTTGGCCCTTTCTGCAGGGTTATCCCTGAACCTTTTGCCTTCCTCCTAATCTTTTTTCTGACCTGGTGTTGGTGGTTTTAGGTCTCTGGGCACTTTAGCACTGCTGTCCAGTGTAAAGTGCGTGTGCTCTCTGTGGTAAACATGGTAAGATTGGTCTACACCTGTTTGGCATATTTAATTTACCTGTCAGTCCCTTGTAAAGTGGTATCTCAGATACCCAGGGCCAGTAAATTAAATGCTACTGGTGGGCTTGCAGCGCTGCTTGCGCCACCTACCAAAGTAGCCTTTCAAACCTGTCTCAGGCCTCTGCCATTGCAGGGCCTGTGCGTGCAGTGTTACTGCCACTGTGACGTGGCACCTAAAGTGTGTGCCACGTCTGTGACCCCCCTTTTACTGCATGTCAGTCACCCCTAAGGTAGGCCCTAGCTAGCCCTATGGGCAGGGTGCATTGCAGGTAAAAGGTAGGACATGTACCTTAAGTGTGTGACATGTCCTGGTAGTGACAAACAGCCATTTTGGTTTCTCACTGCTGTGAGGCTGCCCTCTCATAGGAATGCATTGGGGATTCCCTGATAAGTGTTTCAGTGGTAATTCCTGATATGAGAGGAGCAGCGTGGTCAAGTTTGGTATGTTTGGAATAGTGATAATAAATGCTGCGTAATGGTGTGCGCAGATTTATGATCACTATTTTAGAAATGCTACTTTTAGAAGTTGGCATTTCTGTGTGCTATGTGTCTCTGCCTGTGTATTGCATGTCTGGCTCTGGAGTGACAGGGGCTGGTGAGGTGTGTGGCTCCAGAGGGGCTGGGCGAGTCAGCGCTAGGCTAAATAGGAAGATCTGCATTTGGAGTAGTGGGAGGAGTAGTCCCCTGACCCTGAATAGGTCTGTGCCTGCCTTGTACAATGCTGGCTCCGCCCCCCCTTTGGTGTGTCTGATGACAGAGCCCAACCTGACAAAGGAGGGTAGAAGCCCTGTAAACAGAGTGCTTCAGTACCCCCCAGAACCAGTTGGGACCGGTTTTCCAAGTCCTGTGCCAGGGCAGAACAAAGGGAAATGTAGTATATATACTGGGGCTGTGATCCCATGTAAGGTGTGCTGTTTTTGGGTGCTTGAACTGCTGGGCCCCAGGAGGAACCACCACAAGGGATCGCCCCTCTGCTGGAGGACCCTGTGAGCTGGCCTGCCTGGGCCCAGCTCTGCCCCTGAGGACTTTGGGGCTTCTGCCCTGCAGGCGTAGCGCTTAGAGAGCGCTGGGCTCATTAGAGGGTGCCCCCCCTCTTTGCTGTGGGGACATCCTGCTTGGTGGGCCTGATTCCCAAAGAGTGGGATCCCACTTGGCCTGTGAAGGCGCCGTCGCGCCATGGTAGGAGAGCCCCGGGGAGAAGGGCTCCAACACCGCTCGGTCCGAGCGAACAGGAAGCCAGGCGGCGCTTGCCTGACTGTGGGCGGAAACCGGAAGGAAGTCTGAGAGCGGGCGCATGCAGCGCTGCTCGTGCCTGGGGAGTGTCTGCCCAAAAAGAGAAGGGAGCCGAGACCAGAAGGAGAGCGGGAGCCTACCCCGCATTTCTGGTGCCCAGGAGAGAGTGCCCTTCGTGAACGTGCGGCGGCTGGGGCAGCGCGCCGCCAAAACCGGACGTCAGGCGAGACAAGTCTGACTGGGGGCGGGACCTCGCGTCCCCGTGAAGGAAGTTCCCCCAGCGCAGGAAGCCAGGCGAGGGACGCCTGCTTGTGGGTGGGGCTCCCGGTGTATCGAGGGAAGCCCCGCGTGCAGTCTGAAGTCTGCGAGGCTGAAGAGGAGGAAGCCCCAAGAGGAGGGGCTCGACCGGAGCCTCAAGGGCTTCCTGGTCGCGAGAAAGAGAGCCCCCGTGAGTGGGGCTCAAGTCCTGCACTGTGGTGCCAAGGCTCATTTCTCCAGCTGCACCGCGAGAGCGCGGGCAGCTGCAACAAGGGGGCACTTTGTTTTGCCGATAAGGAAGGGGTGAGATGCACCCCCGGCCCCCAGTGCATTGCGCACGTCATCGTAGCTGCAGAGGCAGCTAGAGGCACTGTTGGTGCTAATTGCTTTCACAGCTGCACCGCAAGAGCGCGGGCAGCTGCAACGCGAGGGGCATTGTCTTTGGTCTCTAGAGAGACACAGGTGGATTACACCCTCGCCCTCATTTCTAGTGCTGGCCGGTTGGGCCTGCACCCTGCTGCAGTGGCAGCTGAGAGCCCTGACTTTTGGGACAAAGGGCATTTGTGGGGAAGTCCCAGATGGGCCCCCGAGGAAGGCCAGTTGGCGGGTGAGTACCTGCGGTACTGGTAGGGCGCAAAGCTCTAATATGGTGCATAATGTGTTTATGCCTGAGGTGATGTATGCACCTGGGGAGTGTTACTACGGTGCACTTCTAAATGTGATTTATGTCTAATGTGGTTATGCATAACATGATGCTGAGTACAGTATTTTGCCAGTAGTTACTGGTTGTATAGTGATTTCTAATGGTTCTGACAATGGCCCGATTGGCCCTGTCATGTATATAATCCTGTGTGAAATATTGCCTGGTTCCAGGTGGCACAATGTACATTTGCGATTATGATTCTAATGTGTTTACGATAATACAAAGGCTATTTTGTATATAACCTTGTGTGGAGTTTCTTTTGTAGTTTGCCTAGTGTGTCGCTGCTGTTGTGTGTGTGTTGCGCAAACGCTTTACACATTGCCTCTGGGATAAGCCTGACTGCTCGTGCCAAGCTACCAAGGGGGTGAGCAGGGGTTATCTTCAGCGTGTAACTCCCTTGCCCTGACTAGAGTGGTGGTTTCTGCCTGGCTTAGGCGCTTGCCCTAGACAACCAGAAATTCCATTTCTAACAGGTGGTAAAGCACTCGCAAACGGGAATGCATGCACAAACAATTTTACGGGCAGGTAGTGGTCCCAGGGAAAATGAAAAGTTACATTTTTTTTTTTAAAGTGCATCACGTTTTCCCTTAAGGAAAACGGGCTGCATTAAAAAAAAAACTGCTTTATTTAAAAGCAGTCCCAGACATGGAGGTCTGCTGACCCCAGCAGGCCAAAAGTCATAGAAAAAGGTCTTTCTTCGAAATAATCTACACCAATTCACACATACAACAACATCCACAGCCAGAGGATCTCTTAGGTTATCAATATATCGGCAATGCACACAAGAAGTATCTATACCACTAGTTGAAGAAGATTAAAATATTTTTATTCAATACAGTTAATAAAAAACTTCATATCATCATGTACACTATTGTTTCATTAAATTCAACATATAAAAAAATTTGCAAAATTACAATAAATGCAATTTAGCAGCAATGATTTAGAACAACATATTTAAAAACATATTTAAAAGCAGGGGGAAGCGAAAACAAAAGTAGGAAAAAAGGAGACAAAAGACATTTCCTACAAAAAAGAGATAATATGGCTGGCACAAACAATGGATCAGGATCATATAATGGAAGAGAATATACAATAGTACATATATATTTTTTATGTGTTCTCAACCGGCAATATGTCCATATGTTACATATGTTACAATATGTCCATATGTTACACAGCACAACTTAAAAGAGCATCGACGCGTTTCGGTAGGTCATAAATTATCGACCAACACCTTCATCAGGAAAAAACATCTATATATATTCCCACCATCAAAATCAATTCCTTTATTCCAAGGATCTAAAAAAGGAAAGCAGAGAGAGAGAACACAACATACTCATTAATAAATTGCATAACCCCAAGGTTCTTGTTACACTGTCAACATACCAACAACCCAGAGGGATATCCTCATTCATCCACTCTTCTTTACATTCAAATAATTGCATTCAACATCCTTATATATTTACCTTAAAAAACAAGGTTAGACAGGGGTCATAAAGCCTCCAAGAAAACGACAACAGCGTTTCGCAGTGTTCTTATGAATACGCCATGCAGCTATATATCACACGAATAGAGAGAAAGTGTTACTACATCTCTTCTTCTAATCTTCCAAAAACGATTGAATTTAATCAGTCGAAAGTTATTTAGTACCTTTTATTAAAGTTTAAATATGTACTCCACGTGGCTAATAGCGAGACCTTCCTGTATCAAAGAAACTCCGCATAGGGGTAACTGATAATCCACACCTATGTATGACAGAAAGCCATCAGTCAATATCTCAAAGTATATGTTCCACATAATAACAACCAATGGTGACTCCTAACTCGACACATAAAAACAAAGATACCTACACTGATAAGTGATTTCACGTCTTCAAACCGCAAGGGCCCAGCAGGCCACCATCCCTGGGAGTGCCTGTCATTCCCAATGGGGTCGCAAATTGCGACAGCCTCATTAATATTCATAAGGCATGCAATTTACGACCCCATTGGGAATCGCAAGCAGTGTCTCAGACACTGTTGTACATTGGAAATTGCTACTCGCAAATTGCGACTCGCAATTTGGTGCAATTTGCGAGTCGCAATTTCCAATGGTCATACATCTGGCCCTTAGTGTTAACTTTCACATTTGTTTGGTCACTGTTTATCCAATAGGCCTTTGCAATTCTCTTGTAGCTCAGCGCTCCAAAGAATGATTGGTCATCAAAGACACACCTCGTTTGGGTTTCCTTCAAACAAGCTCTTCATATCTCAAAAAGTATGACAATTTTAGAAAAACTGAGATTAGTCTTTCACCATATTTAAAAATAAGCAAACACCAGCCATTCGATTGGCCGGCATGGACGTTTTCTATAAAGAAGGGAGATATTGCACATTTTAAAGTGTATTACCTTAGAAAAGAGTGTCTGAGCTTAACACAAACAACTAAAGCTTGGATTCTAGAAATGTGAACACTTGTGTCCGTGCACACTATGGCTTGTGCGCGATCTGCACCAAATTCACTTGGCTTGTATGTGCACTTATGAATAGAAGGGACATGCTGCCCGGACCCCGGCAGGATAACTTTCATTAATATATAAGGGTAGGGCTCTACACTTAAATATTCGTTGGCAGGGGCATGGACTACCTTCATATGGTGTTTTTGGAGTGTCCCACTCCCCCAAATAAAAGCATTTTCATGTTACTAGTTTGGTCCTTGGAGCACCTGACAGAGTCTGTCGGGTTTTACACGGGACTAGTGCCAGCATCACAGCTAATCTATGAATGGTGAATATTCATAGTGCCAGTGAAACTCCCGAAGGCACTACTAAAGTGAACCCATTGCTTAAGCCTCGGTTTCGACTGCTCAGTAAATGTATTTTCTGTCTGCTCACTTCTGTGTGCAGCCAGGGACAGGCCTGAAGCAGTTAAGACACTGAGGTGGATATTCACAATGAAGTGGCGGAGAGAGGCGTTAGCTTCTTGGCTTAACGCCTGTTGGACTTCGCCCTTTTCGCAGGGTCATCCCTGAACTTTTTTTTGCCTTCCTCCTGTGTTTTCTCTGACCTGTTTTTGTTGGTTTATGACTCTGGGCACTTTACCACTGCTGATCAGTGCTAAAGTGCATATGCTCTCCCTATTGTAAATTGATGTAATGGATTAGTGACTCCATGATTGGATTATTTGATTTACTTGTCAGACCCTAGTATAGTGCACCATGGGTGCCCACGGCCTGTAAATCAAATGCTGCTGGTAGGCTTGCAGCACTGGTTGGGCCACCCACAGAAGCAGCTTGTAAAGTGTGTCTCAGGCCTGCCATTGCAGAGCCTGTGTGCAGTCTAGTACTGCCATGTCGACTTGGTAAGTGCACCCACTTACCAGTCCCTAAACCTTCCCTTTTCTACATGTTAGCCACCCCTAAGGTAGGCCCAAGGGAGTCCTAAGGTGTCCCTTCCTGCACATAAACAAACCTTAAATGCCAGTTTGTAAATTACATGTGTGCTGCTTCATGCAGCACACATGTAAGTTACAAAACGGCATTTTTAAAAAAGGTTTGTTTATGTATAGGAAGGGACATCTTCCTGTACATTAACAAACCATGGCATTTTGCTTTTTCCATGTGTGCTACACAAGGCAGCACACATGGAAAAAGCAAACACGAGGAGAAATTAAGCATTTCTCCTCGTTTCGCCATCTTAAGACCAGGGTTTTCCTGGTCTTAACTCTGGCGCTACCTCCTATTTACGCTGCCCTTGTGAATAGGGGGTAGCGTCAAAATCAATGGGTGTTGTGGTGGAACGCCCACCCCAACACCCACTGCATGCCCCTTTCACGCTAAACACAGCGTGAAGGGGGCCTTATTCACAAGGCAGCGTTAAGCCACGTTAAGTGGCTTAACGCTGCCTTGTGAATAAGGCGAGGCCCCTATCGCCACCACAACGTCACTGAAAGTGACGTTGTGGTGGCGATAGGGGCTTGTGAATATGCCCCTGAGAGTCCCTGTAGCCAGCAGAGAAAAAGAAACATGGCAAACTGCATGAACTCTGAATTCTGTGGAAGGACGGAGCTCAAAGATGTACCGCTTTGAGGACAACATAAGAGAAGGCAGTTAATAAAACGAAAGATGGAAAGGCCCGAGATCGCCATTTACCGCCATGCAGTGTATTTCTCTTAGCTAATTATTTCTAATAATAAATTAATTTCAGAAATGATGTGATATGATTGTCTGACATCCATTATATTCTGCCACACAAATGGATTTTAATAGGTTATTAAAGGTAAAACCATTTATAATTGTCTACTTTTCCCATGGACGCTGAACTCGCGTCATGTCTCTTCTAGTACATGCCACGGAAAGATTTTGTAAAGGGCTGGTTGAGCTGTGCTCTTTCAAAGCATTTTCAGAGTGAGGAGCAGATGTGAGCATGTCTGTGAGGTGCAAACCTCTTCCTAGAGTGGCTAATGCACGGTGTGTGCTGTACTGTTCCTCTGCTCCATTCCTTCTGCCAGTGGAGTTCTACTCTCTCCATTCCTCTCTGCCTTTTCATTCTTTAAGGAGGGGGAAGCATCTGGCTATAGAGCTGAACCCACTGGAATCAAGGGAGATAACATTATAATTTAGAGAGTGTGGATGTTTTTATGGCCAGCAATAAATAACACTGGTGTATTGTAGAGATGTTGTTTGGAGAGTACAGAGGAGTAGACACTACAAATAAGGGTGCGTTTTGAGGTATTGTGTACTATCCGAGGGAGATGATACATTTATTCATCAAGCTTTCTTACTAACATTGGAGCCTGCGGCCTGCAGATTATTCAAAGACCACTGCAGCAGGCACTGATAGCCGAACCCACAACTTGCAAGTGATACAGAATCTATGGCATGTAATCAACACATTAATCTATTTCTTGACAGCTTTTCTCAAGCTCCTTGTATGTAACAGACTGACACATCAATGCTTAGATAGGTCTGAGGCTTTAAGAAAGTTAGTTTCCTACCTGAATAATATTCACACTTCCACTGACATCACTAAGACATCTCTAAAACCTCACCTCAGACCTCTGTCATCTAGAAAACCATCTTCCTTCTTATTTAAGCTACATCCTGCCCCCCCCCTTGCTCACTGTGCCCTCTTGTATATTTGGGTGCCCTACAGCAGGGCTTTAAGTGGGCTGGGTCTCACCGGGTCTGAGCACCGGCAGTTATTTTACGGAGGTCTCGAAACGGGTCTCTATCGGGCTCTGTTTTGTGCCCTGGCACAGGCGGTCCATTTTTTCCGGACTGCAGTGACAGCAGGCACATCAATGTGTGGGTGCTCACACTGCTCACTTCTCACTAGTGGAGAAGTTAAACAGGCATGACATCATGCCAGGTGAGCGTTGTAGGGGGAAGGGAAATCCTTTTAAGAGAGTCATTTTCTCTCTGGATTTCCCTTCTCTTTGAAACTCAGGGGCAGCAACATTGTCGTGGTGTCACCAGTGCTTTAAGTGGAAGCCTTTTCAATAATATATACAAGCCATAGTTGCTGCTTATTTATCTTATGCAACTAACAACCATTGACAAAGCCAATAGTCCTGACTTGTTGTAGATATGATGTTACTTGTTGTATCATATATCTAGATGCAATGCCAGAAACAGCAAAATACAAGTCGGGCGGCACACTATGCTCAGCACAGATTTTTAGATTAAGTGTTTTAAGCCACGCCCTTAATTACACTGGCCACGCCCCTTTGAGAGACCCCCCAGTTTTTTCATCCCACTTAAAGCCCTGCCCTACAGTATTTTCTGGGAAATCTCAGTCTCACACGCCCTGAATCTCACTGACTAAGCTCCATGCATCTAAACAGATGGTGTTAGCTACGGAAACAAACGCCACCCCTCCCACTTAGTATGTGCTGCACAGTCACAAATACTTAATCAGCTTGTAGATAAATACAATCCAATAGAAAGAAGCCCACTAAAGATTTGAAAAACTTCACATGATTTATTAAATTAAAATTTCATTCAATATACTTTGTACCTACAAAATAAAAAAATTACATAATTTATCACTAATGCATATTAAATTTATAAAATTTAAAAAAAACTCAAAATACATGCCCATTATCTTCTCACATGTGCCAAATCAACCCCCCCCCCCACTTTCAACACACACTCTCACTCTTGTACAGCTCAAACAAGTGCACTCAATAAAATAAATCACTGTACATCATCCGGGTCCAACACTTTCCAAAGCCTTCACTCTTGATCTTTTGTGTCTGTTGTTTTTATCTTTTTTTTTAAATACGATATCTGTTGGACCTCCTATCCCGTGTAGTGATGTTAAATGACCATTATATCTCTTGTCATGTGTCGATACGCTTTTCAGGGAAAAACGGCTAACAGCCATCCACTTTCTTCAGGGCACAACTAGAGCAATCCTCGTGTTAAAAGAAATAGGGAGGTGAGGCTTGGAGAAAGAGAAAGTCCATCTACAACATAAAAAGATCATGGAACCAATATAAACACTGTAATTTACAAAATTGGGCTCCAAACTACTTCATAGAATAGGCAAGACAGATAGATAACATCTTACCTGCCCAAAGGCCTACACTGTATCCATGTGACTAATTCACCCATATATAAACCATCGCCAATGTGTCACCTTATGTGCCCAGAAAGTCTAAACAGATGGTGGGAATGAATGCCTGTGTGTGGTAGTTATCCGTCCCTTTGAATTCAGCGCCGAACAGAAACAAAATTTGTCCATTCAAGTGAAATGGGTAGAAAATATATGTTCCACAATCGCCATGTAGGTTTGTTGGCTACTATGTTAAGGGGCGCCAAGGTACACAGGGCACAGAAATTACTCCTGTGTGCCTTACTCCTGCACAAACTTCATGTAGGATCAGGTGAAAGCTCGCTCGTGTGGCTGAGCAATGGGAACGCGTGCCTACATTAACTAGGATGTGCTGCTATTGAGGTAGGCCAACTCTGTGCGCTTTCTCTCTCCTTTACAGTAGCATACATGTTCCGAATCATATATCTGTGAGTGTGCCTCTGCACATATGCACATAAGCATGTATTCTTTGCTAATCAGGTCCAAATTCTGCCAACTCACACAGTGCCACGTGTGATACACGATATCGGCTCCCATCACACGGCCTCCCGGTGAGGAGCCGATATCACACTGTTGCAGGAAAACGAGCTGAAACCCACTGTAACTAATGGTTTCCAGTTCGTTTTCGGAGGCTTTGAACTGCCAATGTCGATTAAGCGGTATGAAAACAACCCAGGACATAGCACCAGCCTCAGGAAGATTTTTTTAATTTTATTTTTTTGTGATGAGGGGTCTTGGGGGCGGTGTGGGTTTCAAAAGTGTATGGTACCTGCTTCTCTGCAGGAGGCCCTGCCCCCTTCAAGGCCTCGCCCCCTCCTCACATGGTGAGATTGTTCTTCAAGTTAGCAGGTCTGTATCTGTAAAATCTGTGGAACACACAAATGAGAAGTTCTTTTGTAAATCAGGGCTTACGGGACACATTTTGATTTGTTACATCTATAGAGATTTAAAGAGAGCAACACAGAATGCCTCAGTTTCAGATAAAATAAAACAGAAAATGAACCCTGCACATAATGTGGGAGAAAATTTGGAATTACTCCATTACTTGAGCTAATTTTTGTACTATGGGTTGTTGTAATATTTGTTTGGTGTCTTTTAAAAAAAAAACAGGAGAGAAACAGAACACGTCTTCATAGGCAGTTTATCATTTTGCTATTTAGAAAATATATAAACTTTTCGTTTCGGATTCCTGCAGATCATCTTCTACGAGGACAACAACTTCCAGGGACGCTCCTATGAGAGCAGCTCTGACTGTGCTGACCTGCACTCCTTCTTCAGTCGCTGCAACTCCATCCGGGTGGAAAATGGAAACTGGATGCTGTACGAGCACCCCAACTACAGGGGGCACCAGTACTACCTGCGGAGGGGGGAGTACCCTGACTTCCAGCAGTGGTTTGGTTATAATGACTCCATCAGGTCTTGTCGCATGATTCCGCAGGTGAGTTAAGTCGTGTTCTCTTTTTTTACCATTTGCTACTCAAAAATCACATCACAGACAGTATTCATGCAAATGCTTCTACACAGGTACCCTCTTGGCCTGCATTTTAACACACTGGCGATCCGTGGTTAAACTCCAGGAACAAAATCTGTTTCTTAAAAATAGAGGAGATTCAGGGCTTTACAGTGAAAGAGTATTGACATTGCATAGACATTGTTGGGGGCAAAACTGTTCCCAACATGAAAAGAGCACAAATGCTTAATAGCGAATAAGGTTTTTGGAATCTCTATGCTGACAGTTCTGCATTGTGCATGTACAATTATATGGCACCTGGCTACATTTTTAAAAAGTTCTCCTTGTTTTTACACATTGTTCGAAGACTTTGATGCATGCATACATTTCTTTTGCAAAATTAAGAAGTTAGAGAAGTCAAATTCCACAATAGATTTAAACGTTTTGAATCTCAAGACTTGTATGTATGTTTTTGTGAAACAACTGTATTCTGCATTTTTATATCCAGGGCACATTCTGCACAAACAATCTGCTAACTGCATTAATCAGCACCAAAGATTTCTTAAAAAGACTTAGGAGCTAATTTATGAGAGGCGTGTGCCGCCTAAACATGACTTTTTTTGACGATCAAGCTGCCAAGCCTCTCAATCATATCTATGAGATGACGCAAAGCCACTCTGCATGGCTTCGCATGGCCTCATAGATATGGAGAATGACAAAGCAGCGCAAGTCGCTCCCTTACCTTACTCTGTTTCAAGGAGGTGTTCCATTGGCGTTGCGGTGGGTTTTCCCACGCAACACCCATGGATTTTGATGCTACCCCAGATTAACTTAATCACGTAATTCTCGGGCAGTGCCAAAACCTTGCACCTGCCCAGAGCATGCAAAATATTTTAATTTCTCCTCGTTTTTTCCTCTTTACATGTGTGCTGCATTGTGCACATTTCATTTGGCGTAGGGCAGCGCAGCAAGAAGAGTTGCGGCGCTACCCTACGCCAATTCCCCCTAAATAAGGCCCTAATTGTGCAAATGGAAGAACATGCAATGCCATTTAAAGTACAGCTGGTGCTAACATTGAGAGCAAGAGCAAATATAAAGCCATTTCTATAATACAGGGCAAGGAAACTGTAGTTACAGGCACCACAAGGCCTTGTTCTGCAGTACTGTCATCATTTAGTATAGTATAGTAGTTAGCTACTTATTTGAAATGAGTTAAATTATATTCATTCCGCTTGCTTGAAGGATTGCCTTCATTAAAACTTAAATCCTTTCCTCCCTTTTAAGCACTTACACGTACCAAATAATGTTCATATATATGAAAAAGGCGAAATTGTGCTGCATAGAATTGTAGGTTTTTGATTAATGCAAAAAGAGAACACGCCAATAGCATGTATGAAGTGTAGAGTTAAGTTTGCATTTCATCTTAATGCGGCATGTGGTGCATTTGTGGTGCTATTAAAATAAGTTCTGGTTTCAAATAACCAATTATGGAAAAAGAATCAGCAGTAACAATGTGGATGTGTATGACTCTACCGCCTAACAGAAATAGGTCATTAATTTCAAAGTAGTTCAGTCAGTCCTAACTTGCTCATATCCCATTACATAATCTATTGCATGTTACTCTTCTTGTCTATAGAGCAGCGTTTCTCAACATGTGGATTGGTGTTTACAAACTGCTCTCACTTTGCAGTTAGAGAAAGAAAAGTAAAATGAATTATGTAACAATCTTGCTGGGGTACAGGGTGTGTGAAATGAAAGGCTGTAATATGTCATTTTTGCAACACCCAACAAAATGTAAATACCTATAAATTAACTGTACACATTCAGGAGTTAGAAAAGCAAAAATGAAGCATGTTTGTTTTTTGTAATTCAGAAGTGTAATGGAAACAAAGATTTTATTAGGATAAAAAAAAATCAAGACACTTTACTTGGTGATGCTCAAATGATAAATATTCACTGAAACACGATTTCCACATATTATCATTTGCGTGCAATATAGTTTTATCAGCAAAACTGTATGTCTGTGCAAATTTAGTGGCCATTTCAATGGAAAAGGTGCTGACTGTAAAGGACAGTGCACTACCCCACAGTGATTTCGGTACATTAAAAAAACTCCTTCTTTGTGTCCATCAAAGCTAGATAGGTAGCAAAAGTTTGTCATTCTAAAAATTGGGTTGTGTTTCTAAAACGTTTGGGCAGCACTGCTGTGGAGCAATATAAATACAATATAAATAATAGATCAATAAACTGAGCACAGTAAAATGGTTTATTTCTGAAAGCAAAACAACAGTAAATACATCTTTCAAATCAAAATCACCAAGGGCCTATCACATAAAGTGACCACTGGCAGTGTTAAATTAAGAGAGTCTTGGCCACAGTTTAGAGCTGAGTGGTGTCTTAAGTAGCTGGAGAGCTGGAGCAGTCCTTTTTAACTGCCTGTGTTTTTTTGGCTGAAAATGTTACACTATTTGTTGGCATATCTAAAGTAAACAACAGAACTCAACACAATAGCAAGCACAAAGCAAAAAAACGCCATATTTAAAAATAACTGGAGACATCACAACAAAACAGTCAAAAAAGATTGCAACACAACAAAATCACATTGGAATACTTCAGTACAAATAGACAGCAGGAAAACAGACAACAGCACACATCACCACCACATAAAATGTTAAGAATTAAGCACTTCCTTATCTTTATTTATTTGAGAAGTTTTATATAGCGCTGGCTAGACCCGGAGGTATCAGAGCGCTTTACATAAGGATTTGTGAGGTTACATGGTTACAAACAGTTACTGGAGCATGG
Source organism: Calotriton arnoldi (assembly GCA_963921515.1). Taxonomy (NCBI): domain Eukaryota; kingdom Metazoa; phylum Chordata; class Amphibia; order Caudata; family Salamandridae; genus Calotriton; species Calotriton arnoldi. The sequence goes on along the minus strand of CAWUFW010006592.1, from coordinate 702,425 downwards.
CAATACATACTCAAAAAAGACAAACATACAGCAATGTTACATAGGTATATGATACAAGACGAATGTGGCATGGGAGGAAGAGGGGTGAGGTAAGGGATCAGAGGTAGGGGTAGAGACGAGGAGAACTATGTCCAAGGTCCGGCTGGGTAGGTGACGGCCAAGGGGGTGACCCAGAGTCGATCTCCTCTATAGCTGTCTAGGCAGCTCCACCGGACATCGGCCATGTTGATGGGTCTCTTTGCGCTTAGGAGTTCGTGTAAAATTTAGTTCGTGGGGGAGGCTCAGGCTCACTCTTTTCTTGCATTCTCTGCTGCTGTGATAGGGTAGTGAGTTGATTATTTAAAGTTCACCGAGGGCACTTATCTGATCCCCATATTCGGTTATGCATTCGGCAGGGGGTAGGCCACCATTTTAGGGTCAGGCATCATCCTGACTGGACCCGGTGTGCTGCTGCTTTTGGGCCTTAGCCTGGCTGGCTGGAGACTGCCGCACTCCCGAGGCCCTGTGGCCACGTCAGATCGCCTCAAGGCGTCCCCATACAGAACATCGGCAGGCAGCCAGAGATCCTCTTCCTCAAAAGCCAATATGTATATTACAGAAAATGTAACATCTACTGTTGATATATCTCCTCCGTCAACACACAGTAGCTCCTTGGACGTCCGACAGACAGCAGTGGCGCCCTGGTCCGGACGTGAGTTTACCTCGTTACCACTGACTTCTTGCATTTTAACCAACACTGAGGACATGAAATAGCACCAGTCAAAAATGTTTTGTTATCTGGACGCATTTTTATGTGTTCTGCATACTCAAGTGTTTTCTGGCCAGAAGCTGTGATAGTAAGTTAAACAACTATGGTATTATTCTGTGCAGCATCACCGTATTCAACATTACAAAATGAATTACACCCATTCTCATCAGCATGGCATTGGCTAATGACATCGAAGTTTCACATGACCCCCTTGCCTTAAATTCCATCTTTCCCTCATTTGTTTAAATTATGGTATCTATCTGCAAACGATGCACCGTCCTTCTGAAAATCATTCAAAATCGTTACATAGAATCGCTGACAATGCTTCTCTTCCAAAATAGCCTCAAGTAATCCATTGTTATGCATTAGAAGCTTATGAGGTAATGTTGCTGTTTTTTTTTTTTTACTTTATACTGTGGTACTTGTAGCCATCGATTTGGAGTAGGGAAAATACTAGAACTATCAGAATGCAAAGAGAAAAAAAAACTAGGACTGAATAAACCTCCTTTGCTGACATGGGACTACTTGAGCATTATCTGACATCTCCTTGAGTCCAAAGATTTCATGTTAATTTTTGTTTCCTACTGCACATTGTCCAGTGTCGCCGACTGCACATCACCTTGTACCCTAACTGCACATCAACCTGTGTCCCCATCTGCTCTTCACTCAGTGTCTCCCTTTGCAGATCACACTGTGTCCCCAATGCGCAAAGCGATGTTAATCCTGAGCTAAAAACTCCTAATGATCTCCTGTTAAAAAGCATCTAGTTGTGTTCCCTGATGCACAGCACCCTGTGCTTTTCTGAGGTACAGAATCTGTGCTTCTCTGAAGTGCATCAATCACTACTCTAAGAAAGGGTCTTGTACCAGAATATTGCTGTCAGAATATTGTGTCACATAAATATTGTGCACTAAGGGGCCGATTCCGATGTTGTTAGGAAGGGCTCCGGGTGGGATTTGATATTGTTGAATCCGATTCGGAACCCTTCCTTCCTACCGAATCGTACAGTTTTCCCAACGACCAATTACGATGCTCGGAAACCGTTCGAGCAGACCGAATCGGTTCCGAAAGGCTTCTGGACAGCCCAAGTCTTTCAGAGCCGATTCGTACAGCTCTATGGACACAGTTTCCGGACGAGCGATTATTATGACGATTTGGACAGCCGTTCCGGTTTGCCCGAAATGAAACAGCTGCCGGAATTCTGTCTTTGGGGGCCCGTTGCGGACCCCCCTTCACCAAGAGGCGTCCGAATGTTGCCCTTGGGGGTACTCAAGGGACCCTTCTTCCTAACCATGCACAATGTGGTAGGCACCGCCACAGGGTGCAAGGCTTTCCCCAAACACCCCTTTTTTCAATGGGAGCCTGTGTTCGCTTTCGGGACACAGGCTACCATTGAAGTCAATGCGAGTCCGCCTGAACAATGCTAGGAGGCATCATAATCGGTCGTCCGGACTCACAGGACCCGATTCGTTTGGACACTAGTCCGGAACCGATTCATTCGGGACAGTTTCCTAATGACATTGGAATCGGCCCCTAAGTATGGTTTGCATAAATACCATCCCATTGGACTTCATAATAGGAAATGTACACCCTATGGGGCGGCATTTTTAAAAATGATATTTTGGACATAATATCTATGCCAGTTGATATTTCTATTTGGTATAAACTATAATCTTACCCTCTAGAAGAACATAATCTATTGCTCCTCTGAGACACATGCCCCATTGCTTGTTTGGTATATACATCATTTGCTTTCCAGTTGGACATCACTTTTTCCTCACATGTTGCTTATCACTCAGAAGCTATGATGCAGTTCGACCTCACTGGGTCTCTAGGCACCCAAAATCTGAGGGGATGCTACATTAAAAAAAATCTCTCCATTCTGACCTCACTTTCTCAGAAGATTGTAGTTAGCTCTCTGTTTGTACGATTCCAGTAATACATAAATCTGTTTTTATAGTCTTTTAAACCTGGATGGTCTTCACAATGGAAATGGAACAGGTGTAACCAACTTTGATAAGAAAAACCTAATTTCACATATTGATTAAGCATTAGAGAAAGACTCCAGTATTGCCATCTGTGGTGTGTGTGTTCTGTCTGCGTGTGAAGCTGGCCTTTCACATGTATGATCATTCTGCCATGTTATAATTAGTATTAAGGTGATATAGCTGAGGCTCTTTCTTTGGCGTTGGTAAACATAATGCTCACTGTTGCTTGCTGTTATATTGTATGTTGGCTTGGGTAGTTGATAAAAAGCAGTCTTGTATTTGCTGGCTTTACTTATGTTGCCTTTTTCCTCCTAGCACCGTGGATCCTTTAGGATTAGGATCTATGAGAAAGAGGATTTCCGAGGCCAGATGAGGGAGTTCACTGAGGATTGTCCTCATGTCTATGAAGAGTTCAACTACCATGACATCCACTCCTGCAACGTGCTGGAGGGCCACTGGGTCTTCTATGAACAGCCAAACTACAGAGGGCGACAGTACTACCTGAGGCCATCCGAGTACAGGAGATACACCGACTGGGGGGCTACCTCTCCCCGGGTTGGCTCCTTCAGAAGAGTGTATGATTATTAACATGTCTATCATTCTCTCTTCAAATATTAAATAAAGGCAGCTAGAAAATAATTTTGTCCAATTCCATTTTTTTAATAATAGATTGAAAATAGTTTTTGAGTTATTTACTGATGCACACTATGATGAAAAATAGTTCTAGAGGAGCAGGTTTTGCAATAAAACAACAAAAACAAACAATTTGATTATATTTTAGTAAACAAATAAATATTATAAATATTCTTCACGTTTAAAATGTCTATTTCACGAACTGTTGCTTTTCCTGCAAAAAAGTAAGTCCTATTGGTTCTACGTTCCAACTTTCTGTAACTTAATTGGGGTTATCTGTCAATTCATAATACATGATTTTTGGGAGTTCAAACGAGCTTAGAGCCTGATTTATTATGTGGCAGATGGCCCATCCACCAAATTAATATATGGCAACCAAGCAGGCGGTCATTTATAATCATTGGCAGGAACTGCTGTTACAGTGGTCCTGGCAATACATTTTGGTGTATTGGTGCAGGGCTGGATGATGCAGCCCTGTACCAAACAGTTTTCTTTTTTTATTTTATTTTTGAAAATAAAACATGTAATGTTCCCTTAACCATGGGAGTCATTTCCCATGGTGTGGGAGTATTATTAATATTTTATTGTCCCTCACCGCCTGGGTTTGCCTGTCAGTGAGGGGCAGTAGAAATAGGGGTATATGTCTGCCAATCCTGATTGGGGGGGCAGGCATATAGCCATTTCACTGACGGCTCTTACTCTGTCAGGCCATTGGAGAGGTTTGGCTATGTCAGTGATGGAGTAGTCACCACCATAGCCAAACCTATGGCTCACCCGCATTTAAATTGGGAAGGCAGACCATTATATTGGTGGTAAGGATACTCCGTCGGAGTATCCTTACTGCCAACATATAAATCAGGGACTTAGTTATGATTATATTTTACAGGCGAAGCACCTGAGGGCTGTAAGAGACTGAATTGTTCGTCAAACTGAACTCCTACAAGATGATAGAGAAAAACATTGAGACGGAGGAATCTTGAACGTTCTCAAGGTGGCCATTTTACAATGAATGAATGAATGAAGAAATAAGTGCATTTGTATGGTGCACATTACCTTCGGAACGTCTTGGAACACCCAGAACAAGTGAAGAGCTAATGGGGTCCAGTGATGAAAGACGTTCAAATCAATACAGTAGAAGGCAAAACTATTAAAGACCAGTGGTAGATTAATGCCGAAAAACGCAGGTGTTTATATGCAAGTCAAAAAAGTGTGAAAACACTATAGCATTAAAGACCTGTCACCATAAAAACTGATTGGTTGGATGAAACCCTTGTTTTCGTAGCCAAAACCAATGGAAAGAATATCCAACAAGGCCTTCAGTTATTAACCTGATGAAATACTCCAGAAAAATGTAGCCTCAGGCAGGGTAGGCTCATGTGAACTAGACAAGAAAGACTGACCTCTAAGTAAGTCTCGGCTGGATGTGCAACAGCAATTTCTCCCACTGAAGTGGCGCTAGAGCAAGAAGGCCCAATTGACAGTCTGTGCTTCAACCGCAGTTGAGCTGCAAAGAGGATGTTGTGACCAAAATGGGATTACAATCAGAGTGAAAATTGTGCATTTAGAAATCCTTTATTGCACAAAAAAATAGCTTGTGCATCTTGGAAAGGGAGAAACACACAGTCTAACTCTTATCCCCCACTCTGCTATCGAAACCTTGAAATCAGATCCAAAATGAACCCCTGCTAAACACTGATCTCCGTGCTATTGTTATTTACTGAGTGTCAAATTTGGACCTGGAATTTTGTCCAGGTTGTCACTGAGCTTCAGCCTCTGGAAGTAGTTCGACAAAACATATGGGTCTGACTCTCTGATGGAGTCTGGCTGATGATGCACATTCTTCAAAACCCCACTGGCTGTTAGTCTATTAAATGTACGATGAAAAGATGTAGGCCCAGATGTATTGTACTAAGGCCTGCACTGGTCCCAGCGTATCAAGGGAACTTTATTGGGGCAGATCAGTGCAAACACACACAGGTTTTGATGCAAAAGCCAATCTACTAAGGTAGCCAGACTGGACTTTGAGCCAAAAAATATTGCCTACCAAAAACAGGCACAAACAAGGGAAATGTGTTTATTTAAAAAAAAAAAAAAAAGCATTCTATGTGTGTTGCAGTACACAGCACACATCTGATGTGTGGGACTCTTCTGGGTTTTTCCACGCAAAGGAATTTCTTCTTGAAAGGTATGCTTCCAGTACAAATATTATGCTAGACAACTATCACTTATCTATGCAAAATGGTGTGAGCCTGTGCATCACACAAGATAACCTTGTTTAAGGGTCCGTGCAGGGTATGACACCTGCAGCAGGCCAGTCTTTGTAGAGATGGCTCTGAGCTGTTTTCGTCCTTCCTCAACTAAGCACAGTCAGGTTGGATGCTGAGCTGTGTTGCATGAACAAATAGTAAATCTGTTCTGTAGTCTCAAAAGTCACTTAGAAAAAAGGCATCAGTCTATACTCGAAACTTAGGGCCTGGGTAAGAACTCAGTAGACAGGTTATTCCATCACAGACTTGACAAATATCCTGTCCACTGTATTTGATATAATGCACTTGTAATACAGTGGCCGTGATATCCGTCACGCTTGTGATGGAGTAACCTGTTGGTCAAACTGTAAATCAGGTTGTTGCAAAGTCATCCTGTGCCATGCGCACCCCCTTTTTTTGCTGACTGGTACTGGTGGTAACTGACTCTGACTGACCCTGAGCTCTGCCTAACCAGGCCCAGGGCCAGTGCTATGCTGAAGAGACACTTAGAATACAGTGGAAAAACCTACATACACTAGGGTACACAATGGGTTAGGGTAACCCTATGATTGGCATGACATCCGCTATAAGGCCCTAGTACATAACAGGGCAGGCAGATTGAAACTACCTTTAAGTCCCTATTATATAATAGGGCATGACGGTTTAAAGGCCAGCAGCCTTTCTACATTTGGATGTGTGCACTGCTGAAGCCTGAGGTCAGTTTAAAAGCAGCCCTGTGTTACAGGAATGCTTTTAAAATGCAAATTATGCCCAAACTCGACTTTGGTGTTTGAGGCACTTAAAACTTAATAAACTACAATGTTTGGATATATTAGGTCTCCCCACCCCTTGTCTCCTAGGGGTGGGGGGTCAGGTATTTATAAGGAGGGTCCTTATAAAATAGTTTTGATATGCACTGTGGTTAGTGAAATTGCACATTTCACTCCTCACATTGCAGTTAAGTGCTTCCCCAAATCGACTTTTGTGCTAGGTGCACTGTGGAGTGAGGATCTGCAATATTTTAACATATGCAGAACCCCTAAAGTCTCTCCTAGGTGTTCCAGGGGTGGGAGGTCCTGCAGATATAGGCAGGGTCCTTATAAAAGATGTTTTATAGGCCCTAGTGTTGGCAAAAATGCCCAGTTGATTTTCCCCATTGCAGATCCTCAGCCACATAGGTTAACATGGCCAGAGGTTATAAATAATAACTAGCATCAAGGATGTCATAACATCATCATTCAAGTATTCCTAGAATGGTATTGATAAATCCAACAATATGTTATTTTTTAATTTATCCTAAATTGTGCAGATAAGAAGTTATAAGACTTTCTTGTCTGTAAGCCAAAATTCAACCTTCCAGTGATCTGTCCTGATTGGTCAGAGTTAAGTGGATTAATCAGGCTGCTTTGATGAAGTGATAAATAGCCCCTAGAGTTAGAGAGCCATTCTGGGAGGGCAGGGTTCTGCTACATAGGAATGCCAGAGCAGGAGGAGGGGTAGTAAACAATAATCTTCAATAGACGGAGGAGAAAGACAGGATAGGCCAGTTTCATTTACCCCCCCTACTCTTTGAACCCAGCCAGATGGCTGGATTAAGGAAGAGAAGGACAGATGTAAGGGAGAGGGAGACTATGAAAATGAACCATTCTAGAGGTGGGTTTAGCCAGCTCTTGTCTCTAAGCTAAAAAATCAGCCATGTTGAATTTGTGAGAATTGGTTCCCTCTGGGAGACTATAGTGCCACACTTTGGAGGTTATGGTCATAATCTGGGGTGTTGCCCTGCACCTCATTGGGCAGGAGTGCCATCAAGCTTGACGCAGAGAACTTGGAATAAGTATCTGAGAGGGGCAAAGCCTCTCAGATCTGCTGCTTGAAACCGAAGGAAGAGAAAGGGTCCATGCTGAGAGGTTTGATTTGCACCAACCAGGACCTGCACTCTGAACACTTCACCTGCTGCACAATCTGGAACAACAGCCGTGTGGACCTAACTTGCTTCAAAAGGACTAAAGAGTGGACTCCCTGAGGAGGAGAAAAGAAATGGTGGCAGTGAAAATGATGAAGAGTTTGAGATGTCCACGGGTGGTGGATTTGACCACAAACTTCCCAAGGGTATAGTACTCAGGTACATAGAGGGGGATGACATTGACAAATGGTTGACTGCATTTGAAAGGGCCCTTGAGATGTGGGGGGATCCACCCCAAACATTGGGGTTCACTCTTGTGGGAACTGATTACAGTGGCTGGAAGGGATAGGCTCCTGATCCTACAGGGAGAGGAGACAAAGTCCTATACTCACATAAGGCAATGCTTAGGTGAGAAATTTGTTTTAACTCCAGAGCAGTACAGGGTGAAGTTCAGAGACACACCACTGAAAGTGAGTACAAAGTCATGGGTAGACTTTTTGGACATCTCATATGAAGGAAGAGGCCCAAAATGGGTCACCCGGGTCACTTACAACCACCTCTTAGCCTTCCAAACAAGTGAAGAGTCGGTCAGACAGCAGAGAATACAAACAATCCTTTATTTGTAAATTACACTGCAGTGGAGCCCCAATCTGATCAGCACCCAGAGATGACTGTCGAGGGGACTGGCTTTCGCCAGCATAAGGGTACCAATTATACATTTCAGCATGGGCACAAGACACACCCACCCAGTAACTTTCCACAGAAGGCAGAGAAGAACAAAGGGGCACACAGAGATGAGCTAAGAGTCAGAGACCGGGCACACACTATCTCTCTGGCAAGGTCATTCAATCTGTGCTTGCAGCTGGACTAGTGGGAGCAAACCTCCATCTAAAGGGAAAGGTATGCGCTAATTAGTAAGTTTCAGCATTAGAGAAACAAAACTTACCAGGGATCATTTCTCATAAATGAGCAAGTAACAGTTTCAATTTATAATACAAATGGAGTCTTTGAAAACTAAAATGGTGGCACAGATGTCAACCAAACTAACGCAACATTTGCATCTACCAATTGCGTCTACACACAATATGCAAATATAATGTATTAGCTATATAATGCTAACGTAATATTGGGTAAAACACGAGTAAGATGACAATTTTACGTTTCAATTCTATCAGACCCTCCTTTTAGCATTATATGCTAAAACATCTTTATTCTTGCTATCAGGTAAGGGTCTTTACAATTCTAAAGGTAAAAAACCTGTTCAATCACAGGCTACTGTTGCTAACTTATGAACCATCCGTCAGAACTAAATACTTTATGAGGCTAAACACACGCGGTGTCAGCATTGATACACAGCAGGCACAACAGGCTGGGAGAAAGTGTATACAGGGGCATATTCTTCGCATCAGCAACCCTTTTGGCTAAGGGCAGAAACCTACTTTCACATTGTAGCTGATAGCATGTATGATGCACAGACTAGGCAACAAGTATGAGGGAAAAAAAGAAAGGAGAGGCAACATCTGTCAGACCATTCCCTCATAGGCAAAACATGAGTGTGCTATTCATAAGTAAAGTAAACATTATGAAGTAATGTCCAAGGCAGACTTATTGTCAAGCAATCTATAAGTGAAGTCACATGTGCTCTTACCCACCTTAGTCTCCCTCGCCCCCTGGATACAAAACGAACTGCCATATTAATTACCATTACAGACATCTTCTTAATGTACATATTCATTTGCAGTGCGAAAAATCAATAAATATCATATCTGGAACAGAAAAAAAGGAATTGAATGTGCATCAATCAAAATAATTGAATTTCAGCAGGGCTGCAAAGAGCTGTTCTTCTTCAATAATGGAACGACCAAAAGGATACATGGTAATTGGGAGAGAAATGCAATACAATGGAATTGGGGACCAGGGAACAGGAGGATGGGGAAAACTCTTCTTTCCAGTGTCTTTCAGAGAGCCAACACTGGCAGGCTCCTATTGCTCATCTGGCGTAGGTGCTGTTGAGCCCCGGCCTTGGAGCTGTTCGTCTAGCTCGGATCCAGATCCCACGTTGCAGGGCAAGGTATCTCTTTCTTTAGAATCACAGTCCATTTGCACTGTTGGTTGATTGTCCAAACAATGCACCAATTTTCCTTTTCCTACTCAATCGCTTGTACCTTAGACAGGGTACCTGCACCCTATTTTTCGTCCATGAAGTCCATCCCTACTAATCCGACTTTCTCTAGGTGCACTGTTCCTCCGTCTGGCGTATATTGTACATTGTCACTCCAGGCACAGAGGGGTCAAGGAAGAATGGGGTCAGACTCAAGAGGACCAGGGGGCTGAGGCTCAAACACAGGCGAGCCCACAGGCTGGGCTCAATGGGCTGGGACTCAAGCACAGGTGGACCAACAGGCTGGGGCTCCTGGATAGCCCCTCTTTCTTTTGTTTTTCGGTGGTACTGCCTCGTCCAGCACCTCTTTGCTCTGCAGCTTCGCCTTAGTCATATTCACGGATGTTCTATAACAAGCAGCCATGCTGTGCATCAGATCCAGGCCCCTCTGGTGACTGCAGGGTGTCCCGGACCTATTAGTAGATAGAATACAAACTTTTAGTTAACTGGTAAGGATAAAACTTTATATAATTAATTGTTTTCTCTCCCAACACAAAGTAGTGGAGTAAGCCTTAATTCATTTACTAAGCTCTGAAAGAACAATTCGGACATACTTTGAATCATTGCATCTGTCCATTCCTATATAATTCATCTGAAGAACCTCAAAGAAGAAAATGTGTGGTGCAAAATTATTGGGGGGGGGCATACAGGTACCCTTCCTAGTAATGTGCGTCATGCGCATCATACAGTACACGAGTTGGGCAATGTCTCCTCATAACCACAGGGAATACATAAGCATCTGGCCACATTCTTTTTCCTTCCCTGGCCCATCAATACACCATGCCTTGTCCTTTCAATTGTGCTATACTTTCTATTCAAACATCATGACTTCCGGTACCTTTTCAACAGGGTCTCTTACAAACATTCTTTTCATTTTCAGTCTAATCATTTTGCTTAGTTGTCTGATCTGCAAACATTATCCCTTCCCACATCATCTGTTATTTTCCGGTGGGTACTACACTTACTTACAATTCACAACCCAGTTACTCAGGCTAACTAATAAGGGACTTGTGATGTCTCTGCGACAGTATGTAGTGTTGCGGTAACATGAGCAATAGTGGTGGTGCCACCTGAGAATTTAAACAAGAGCCATCAACCTATAGTTCCCCTTAAGGATCAGATAAGGGAACATCAGTCTAGTCTTCCCGTCCTTTCATCTCCTTTTCAATTCCAATTCCATCAATTTACAGAAAGGAGGGGCAGTAATATGGCTGACTTCAAGGTGACACACTTTTAATCATGACATTTTTTTGAACAGTACTGTTTTATAGCCGGTTAGACGTGCACTGGTGAGGTGCTGTGTCTCAGTTTATTCAAGGGCATGTTCACAGCATGGAGTACCATATCTGTGAAATTAGTGGCTAAAGCGAGTCCAACCGATTGTCTTATGGAAATGGCCACCGTCATGACCGTTCCTAGACTCGGGAAGGCTCTTGAGTAGCGTCAAAGACAGAAAGCGCACAACAAGCCGTCTTGTGTACTCACCACACAAAACAGCACGCAACAATATATGTACCAAGCACAGAAGCCAAAGAAAGCGCAGTTTGTTAGTTGCCCAGGTGTTAGTTGCCCAAAAGACTGTTTCAGGCATTTAGGGTAAAGGCTCAAGCACCCCATGTACCTCATTTAATGTGTTAGTTCACCAAGGAGCTAATCTCCTACCCCCCTTCGACAGTAGGTGACCTAAGCATGTGACCGCCTGTCGACAATACTTACCCCTTTTTAAAAGCATACTCCTTGGCCATTCAAGGCTAAGTACAAGAACTATTTATTAGAAATGGGGTTCTCCAGTTGGCAGACGTAGATACCTTTGTACATATAGGTACCCTTCTTTTCAGTCAGGGTAAGGGGATACACACTTTAGATAATCCCCTGCTCACCCCCCTTGTAGCTTGGCACGAGCAGACAGTCCTATCCCAAAGGTAATGTGTAAAGTATTTGTACCAACACTCACAGTAACACAGTGAAAGCACCACAACAGAACACCACGCCAAATGCACATCCTCTGTCTCTGTCACACTGAAACCCAACAATCAATCCACAATCAGACAGAGGCACACAGAAACGTTGGACAAGAAAATAGCCACTTTCTAAAAGTGCTGTGTTCAAACACAGACTTTAAAAACCATCCTTACTAAAAGATGTGTTATCAAATTCTGAGTTCAAGAGTACCATATTTCTATTTTCTATCTTATCCCCATGTAAGATATACTCATAAAATGGTACAAAAATTCCCTATTCTGTCCTATCAGCAGGACAGCCCTTCAATGGTGAAAAAGGAAAATGACAGCATTTCACCACCAGGATACGCCACACACACCAGCACACATCCTACTTTTCACATACACTGCACCCTGCCCAGGGGTGTACCCTGGGCCTACCATAGGGTGTCCTATGTACAAACTGCACGCAGGCACTGCGGTGGCAGGTCTGAGGCATCTTTTCCAGGCTACTCATGTGGGTGGCACAATCAGCGCTGCAAGCCTACTAGTAGTAATTAATTTACCAGCCCTGGCACAGTCAGTGCACTTCACTAGGGATCTACTGGCAAAACAAAATACGCAAATCAGGGAGAACCAAGCACAATATTATGTGACACATGGAGCACCTGCACCATGATACTGACCAGCAGCGGCAAAATGCACAAAGCATCTAAGCTAGCAAAAACGAAATCCAGCACAGCATCAAAACATAGGAGGTAGAGGCAAAAAGTCAGGGAAAACCACACCAAGGATGTCATGTCCAACACTATTTAACTGTACTATCCCTACAACTTTGCTATGTGTCTGAAACTATGAGCAAATAACTACCCCTTTTTAAAACATTTTTATAGATGCTCTTTCTTTCTGCATAGTCCTAAGAAGTGCAGCGGAGCCTATGACTCCTACCAGTCAATGTGAAATGCGGACAGAGACCTATTATTGAAATAAATAGTACCCCCAAAGAATGTATTTTAGATCAGTAATAGAAAAACATTGAGCAGCAGGAAAAACCATTAGCAGAAGCATAGCAATGGCTAGAACAGCAGGATGTTGGAAAACCACATTTTCATGAATTTCACACCAATCAGTCACAAATTGTAAACACAATCATAATAATGGGACTATTACAATGCACCAGTCTTCTCCTTTCTCAACCAAATCCTGAATCATACCCAACAAGGCTTGTGAAATCTATAGGAATCCCAGCTCTACATCACCTGTTGCCCACAAAGTGGATGGCATATCCGCAAAACTCAGGGGGGGGAGAACATACACTATTCACTACTTACATTAAGGCCCATCATCAGACATTCACCTGCCTGAGAGCAGTAATAGTAGGATGCCAAACCCATCACATGCTCACCACTATTAGACATTAACTGAAATGGAAAATTCACGGTAAAAAGGACCAATAATCAGATCAAGAGAGCGCAAAACATATGCTACAACTAATGCGTCTGAAACACCCACCAAAACACTCATAACACTGTGCTATGTTAAATACGTAACAGAAAAAGGCAATGTAGACCAAATACTTACAAAAGTCTACAACCAAAACGCTATTGCAAAAAACAGAGAAAAAACGAATCTGCAAACAAACAATCAAATTCCCTTTTTAAGACACAAATCCTGCCCACTATATTCTAGACACACCTTCACTCTCACCTCTTCCCCTGGCGACAAGCCTTTAACTTACCGTACCCAAATACATGACACTGCGGCCTAACAACATAATGGCCACAGGTGGCAGAGACAAAGAAAGAGCAAGATGTTCCATAGCCAACACAGCCTGAGCGACATAGCAGGAGCAAAAACAGCAGAAATGGAAAGAACAGCTGAATATTTAAAGCAATAAAATCAGAGGGTAATGTGTCAACTGTCATTTATGAAAACAATGCTACAGCTGTCTCTTGTTGGGCCATGTTAGACTGTAGATTCTCATCAGGAATCTGATATTTAACATCTGGTGTACAGTAATCTATGCATTTTAATTTACAAAACAAATCTTTTCCTGTCAGGCCTGAGTCACAAACAACAAATTGGTAACCTTTCTCAAATGAACCTATTGTTGCTGCAACCCTCTCTAAAACTGACTTTGCATTTTCTCTTTTAAAATTCCTACAACTTTGATATTCTTTCCTAAGTGGAGAAATCTGGCCCTTCCATCGTTGCCATAATGCCAGAAATGTTAGAGCCAGAAACCTCATCTTCAAATACAGCAACCTGTTAAAACGTGTTCTTATTTTCTTTCTGAAAAGAATTCACATTTGCCCTGGACAACTTATTCAAATTAATTTTTGCATTCTCCATATTTCGAGGGAGCATCTGAGCTTGAAAAACTCCTGAGCACCTTTTATTTCTGCTTGTGAAAACAACACATTGTAACTCACTTTCATTCCCTGCAAACAACTTTTTCTGAGCAAACTCCCCTTGTACCATCATATATATATATATATATTTTTTTTAAATCCGTCTGCCTTTCAAGCTCATTTCCTTCATTTCTTACTTCTCTGCCTGCTGTTCTGCGTCTCCCTGCCAGATGAGCCCCCTCCTTTTCCTTCTACAGATGAGGCTGTGTATTTCTGCCTGTGTCCTTCAGCGAGAGAAATTCCATTCTTATCCCAAGGCCAAACAGCAACCCTTCCAACACTACTGAATTACGAGCATGTATTTCATCTCTCCTACTGCACTTTTAAAATGCGTGTCTGTTCAGCACAAATATACACTACCTTGAATGTCCACAACACATTTTTCAAATTAAATGCACATTCTATGATGAGGTCAAATCTGAATTCAACACACCCAAATCGATCATGAATTACTTACTTGAGCATTCCTTACACTTCCCATCAGACTAAAAAAATATCAGCATCTGAGCAGGGCTCATTCATTCATTTTTTTTTTCTTGCATGCCACTTTTCAAATGCAACTTCATGTCTGTAGCTCAAAACAGCTCTTATCCTTTTGCAATGTGCAAAGCAAAATGCAAGAACCGACAGGAGCAGGTGGGCCCTCCAGAGAGGAGTTCAGTAAGGGACAGAGAGACTGTCCCACCTTGGAGAGCTTGAGGCGGATTGCCTCTAAGCAAGGGGAGGGGGGTGACAGATGGTTCCACAGAATCTACTGGGAAGATGGACTGGTTTATACTGAGGCCAGAAACCTCAAGGAGGGGTTAGCCAGGAGGTTGGTGGTGCCCCAAAAGTACAGAGAGTTCATCCTGACTTTGGGTCATGATATCCCCTTGGCAGGACATTTAGGACAAAGACATGGAACCAGTTGGTGAACCATTTCTACTGGCCCCATATGTCTGAAAAGGTAAAGGAGTTTTGCAGCTCCTGTGTCACCTGTCAGGCCAGTGGCAATGCAGGGGGCAAGACAAAGGTTCCCCTAATACCACTGCCAGTGGTAGGGGTTCCCTTTGAAAGGGTGGGGATGGACATTGTTGGTCCCCTGGACCCACCTATTGCCTCAGGGAATAGGTATATCTTGGTGATAGTGGACCATGCCACTAGGTACCCTGAGGCCATACCTCTTAAAACCATAGATGCTCCTGCAGTGGCTGGAGCACTGCTTGGTGTGTTCACCAGAGTAGGTTGTCCGAAAGAGGTGATGTCAGATAGGGGCACAAACTTTCTGTCCAACTATCTGATTGCTATGTTGGATGAGTGTGGTGTCAACTACAAGTTCAGCACCCCCTGTCATCCCCAGGCAAATGGTCTAGTGGAGAGGTTTAACAAGACCCCGAAGTGCATGATAAATGGGTTGTCAGAGAAACTCAGGAGGAGATGGGATGTTCTCCTCCCATACCTTCTGTTTGCACAAAGGGAGGTTCCACAAAAAGGGGTTGGATTCAGTCCCTTTGAGTTGCTGTTTGGACACACAGTGAAGGGGCCATTGTGCCTGCTGAGTACATGTACAAGGCAAGCAGAAAACTGGAGGCCAGCCAGGAGCTCATGAAGCATGGGTATGATCAGAAGGCTACTATGCATGAGTATACTCCAGGACAGTTGGTGTGGGTGTTGGAGCCTGCGGCTCCCAGGGCCCTCCATGACAAATGGAGTTGGGCCTATCCTATCTTAGAAAAAAAGGGTGAGGTTACCTACCTGGCTGACCTTGGCACATACAGGAACCCTCATAGGGTCCTGCATGTGAACATATTGAAACTCCACCATGACAAGGCAGATATGACCATGTTACTGGTCACTGATGAGGGAGTGGAGGATGAAACTGAACCAGTGCCTGACCTCCTTTCCAATAACGTGCAAGATGGGTCACTGGAGGGAGTGGTACTCTCTCACACATTGACAGACCAGCAGCACAGAGACTGCAAGCAGGTGCTGAAGCAGTTTGCTGGCCTATTCTCTTTGACCCCAGGCATTACTGAGTGGTGTGTGCACCACATTGACACTGGTGACAGCCTACCTGTCAAAAACAAACTGTACAGGTTGTTTGACCATGTCAGTACCAGCATTAAGGCTGAGGTAGCTAAAATGCTGGAGTTGGGAGTAATTAAACCATCTGAAAGTCCATGGGCCAGTCCAGTGGTGCTGATACCCAAACCTAATCCCCAGGGGTGACCAAAAGATTTAAGGTTCTGTGTGGACTACAGAGGACTGAATGCAGTCACAAAGACTGAGGCTCACCCTATACCTAGAGCCGATGATCTCATTGACAGGTTAGGAGCTGCCAAATACCTGAGTACTTTGATTTGGCTTCAGCCTACTGGCATATTGCCCACACAGATGGAGCAAAGGAGATGTCAGCATTCTCCACACCAGAAGGACATTATCAGTTCAAGGTAATGCCCTTTGGCTTAAAGAATACACCTGTCACCTTCAAAAGGTTGGTGAACAGGGTCTTGTCTGGGTTAGAACAGTTCAGTGCAGCTTACCTGGATGATATAGTATATACAGTTCTACCTGGGTGATCAATTAAGCCACCTGAGGGAAGGGCTTCAGGCCATGCAGCAGGCAAGCCTGACTATTAAGGCGAGTAAGTGCCAAATAGGGCAGAGAGACGTGGTGTATCTCGGCCACCTGGTAGGTGGAAGCCATGTACAGCCTCTCTAGGCCAAGATTCAAACTATTTTGGATTGGACAGCTTCTATTACCCATATACAAATCCTCTGCACACGTTTGGAAACAAATACATAAAGTTGCATAGATATATCACACTGATGCTTGTCTTGTATTTTCGGATGTCTTTAATTCAAAATCTCAAGCCTTCTTAGCCAACACGTGTTTTGTCGCTGTTACAAGGGAATACCCCGTGACTTCTTCAGGGCTAAGGGAATATATAAACAAGTACTTGTTCGTATATGCAATCGTACAATAGAACAGCTTTACTATCAAATATTATCATCGTGACTTTGGTGACTTATTTAAGTTTCCACTTTGTGAGTGGTGTTGTGTGGAAATCCAAGTGAACTGAAATAATACATGCACTTTGTACATATTCATTAGTGCGCCAGTATAACCATGGGTGAAGAAAGAACATAAAAACCCCAGTTGTTCGTGTTTATCACTATTATGCACATGGGTGCAATTGATGTTATCAACTCCCTTGTGGGGGTAGTCCTTGGTAGGCAAGGTGCGGTTCCGGGCATGCAATCAACATATATGATTGGTTTCTCATATATTATTCTTTCATTTTGTTCTATTTTATTTCATTTACAGTGAGGTAGTGCACCCTCATGTTGCCCAGTACGGGAGTGCGCATGCTGACTAAATTATGTGAGCACACGTATATGGGCTGTGGTATGTGGTTATCATACGATACCTGTGGTAGGTTTCAAGTGGTCTCTAAATATTAAAAAGTAAAGTGCACATAAGCTAAAGGATGGTATTAAATTTATTACATTGATGATGAAACTGAATAGTAATTGGGGAACCCCCTACCTTGTTCCCGGTGATACTTCCAACCCAGAAAGGGGTTCCTTATATTATTAATCCTGGAGATATGGTCTAAGTAGTCTAGTAACTACTGGTCTATTTCATGTATCCAAGAATGATGGAGTTGTTAGAATATCATAATCACCTTGCCTCACTTCACATATCATGAAGTATACTGCCTTGATGTTAAAATGTGAATGTAAACCACAACATACTTGGTATGAAAAGTAATGCCTTGTATGAATTGTCGATCTTAATAACGTGGCACGCACGCTTCCACAGAATGTCACACTTAATTGTAGTGCACCGCCATGTTGCTACTTGCCCCTCACTTTAGCTCTCCAGCATGTAGCACACAATTATATTAGGGCATTCTACCATCTCCCAAACCCTCGATATATTGTTAAGGACCTAAATATTGGGTCTAGTGCCCCGGGGGTCCCCAAACACCACTGTAAGATGGCGGCCGTAGTGGGATCTATAACCGGCTTAGTCCGCCCTCGCTTTGCATTACTTAACAAACGCCAGTTTTGGTCGACTGCAGAGCGCAGCAGACTCGCACGGCGAACACGCCACGTCCTGGAGATCGCTCCGGATCAACATCACTGCCAGTAAGTAATGCTCCACAGACCGGCAATAGTTGAATACTGGTTGTAAGGGTAGAGCCAATAGTGCTAACACCGTTTATTTTTACTTTAGGATGGGGCAGTGAGTCTAACAACTCCATTATTCTTGGATACATGAAATAGACCAGTAGTTACCAGACTACTTAGACGATATCTCCAGGATTAATAATATAAGAAACCACTTTCCGGGTTGGAAGTATCACCGGGAACAAGGTAGGGGGTCCCCAATTACTATTCAGTTTCATCATCAATGTAACAAATTTAATACCATCCTTTAGCTTATATGCGCTTTACTTTTTAATATTTAGAGACCACTTGAAACCTACCACAGGTATCGTATGATAACCAAATACCACAGCCCATATACGTGTGCTCACATAATTTAGTCTGCATGCGCACTCCCGTACTGGGCAACATGAGGGTGCACTACCTCACTGTAAATGAAATAAAATAGAACAAAATGAAAGAATAATATATGAGAAACTAATCATATATGTTGATTGCATGCCCAGAACCGCACCTTGCCTACCAAGGACTACCCCCACAAGGGAGTTGATAACATCAATTGCACCCATGTGCATAATAGTGATAAACCCGAACAACTGGGGTTTTTATGTTCTTTCTTCCCCCATTGTTATACTGGCGCACCAATGAATATGTACAAAGTGCATGTATTATTTCAGTTCACTTGGATTTCCACACAATACCACTCACAAAGTGGAAACTAAAATAAGTCACCAAAGTCACGATGATAATATTTGATAGTAAAGCTGTTCTATTGTACGATTGCATATACGAACAAGTACTTGTTTATATATTCCCTTAGCCCTGAAGAAGTCGCAGGGTATTCCCTTGTAACAGCGACGAAACACGTGTTGGCTAATAAGGCTTGAGATTTTGAATTAAAGACATCCGAAAATACAAGACATGCATTAGTGTGATATATCTATGCAACTTTATGTATTTATTTCCAAACGTGTGCAGAGGATTTGTATATACAGTCAAGTGGTCTGCTGACCACGAACTTGGGGATTTGGTGGTTTTTCCCTACCTTATGCACCGTACCAGATTACTTGCTATAACAAATATATACTTGTGATAGACCTTAGAGCGCCATTGGCCTATTGCCCACCACCAACCTTGTATATCCAAAGCTTCTGTTACCCAGACTCAGGTCAGGGCATTCCTTGGACTGACTAGGTACTTTAGAAGGTTTGTTGCAAATTATGGGGCCATTGTGGGGCCCCTAACAGAACTGACTTCTAAAAAGAAGCCCAAATGGTGGATTGGACCCCAGAGTATCAAAAGGCTTTTGACACTTTGAAAGCTGCTATGTGTTCAGCACGAGTGCTGCTGGCCCCTGACTACACAAAGGAATTTGTGGTTCAGACAGATGCTTCAGAACAACAAGGGATTGGGGCAGTGTTGTCACAGTTAAAAAAAGAAGGCCTTGATCAGCCAGTTGCCTTTATTAGCAGGCGACCACTTCCGAGAGAGCAGAGTTGGAGTGCCATTGAGAGAGAGGCTTTTGCTGTGGTTTGGTCCCTGAAAAAGCTGAGACCATATTTGTTTGCCACTCATTTGTTCAAACTGACTACAGGCTTCTTAGATGGCTCATGCAGATGAGAGAGGAAAATCCCAAGCAGTTAAGGTAGTCCACTACCCTCCAGGGAATGGAATTTAAAGTGGAACACTGACCTGAGGTTGCCCCTGCAAATACTGATGGACTTTCCAGGTTTTTCCAATTAGCTGATGAGGACTACCAGGTTGTAGGTTAGTAACCCATCACCTTTTGTTTGGTAGGGGACTATGTTGAAAAGTAATCCTGTGCCCTGGGCAACCATTTTCTGCTGCCTGGTACTGGTGGTAACTGACTGACTGACCCTGGGCTCTGCCTAACCAGGCCCAGGGACAGTGCTATGCTGAAGAGACACTTAGAATAAAGTGAAAACACCTACATACACTAGGGTAGACTATGGGTTGGGGTACCCCTATGATTGGCACAACCTCTAACCCCGGGCGGAGACCTCTGCCCTGCCGCGGAGTGCGCAGAGATTTGCCTACTCCGCGTTCCGCGGAGAACACGGAGTAGGAAAATCTCTGCAAACTCCCCAGCGGAGCGGAGTTGGCCAGCCCCCGCCTCCACCCCCCATTATTAACAAGAAATTATACTACTTAAAACAAGTAAATTAAAACCACTTACCTGTCCTGTGGCGTCCCTGCGCTGCCCTCCTCTTCTTACTCGCCGTCTCTGCTAATCCTTGCGAAAACTGTGCTTGCGCGCGCGCATGCGCAGTTTTTGCAGGGATTAGCAGAGACGGCGAGGAAGAGGAGGAGGGCAGCGCAGGGACGCCGCAGGACAGGTAAGTGGTTTTAATTTACTTGTTTTAAGTAGTATAATTACTTGTTAATAATGGGGGGTGGAGGCGGGTGGCGTAGTGGGCTACGCGGAGCGCCACGGAGTTTGTTCGCAACTCCGTGGCCCTCCGTGTAGCCCCACTACGCCCACTACGCCCAGGGTTAATAACTTCCCCTATGAGGCCCTAGTACATAATAGGGCAGGGGGATTGAAACCACCTTTAAGCCTCTAGTATATAATAGGGCATTGCAGTTTAGAGGCCAGCAGTCTTTCTGCACTTGCATGTGTGCACTGCTGAAGCCTGAGGTCAGTTTAAAAGCAGCCCTGTGATGCAGGACTGCTTTTAACATGCAAATTGTGCTCAAACTTGACTTTGGTGTTTGGGGCACTTATAAATGAATAAACTACAATGTTTGGGCATATTAGGCACCCTTAGGTTCTCCCCTAGGTGGCCCTGGGGTGGGGGGGTCGGGTATTTATAAGGAGGGTCCTTATAAAATGGTTTTGATATGCTCTGGGGTTAGTGCAATTGCACATTTCACTCCCCACATTGAAGTAAAGTGCTTCTTAAAATCGACTTTTGTCCTAGGAGCGCTGTGGAGTGAGGATCTGCAATATGCTAACATATTCAGAACCACTAAAGTCTCCCCTAGATGTTCCGGGGGCAGAGGGGGCCTGTAGATATAGGCAGGGCCCTTATAAAAGATGTTTTATAGGCCCTGGTGTTGGAGAAATTGCCCAGTTCATTTTCCCCATTGCTGATCCCCAGCCACATAGGTTAACATGGATTGAAGTTATTAAATAATAACTAACGCCAAGGATATCATAAAAATATAATTAAAGGACTTCCTAGAATGGTATTGATAAATCCAACAATATGCTATTGTTGAATTTATCCTAAAATGTGAGGGGAATAAGTTATAAGACTTTCTTGTCCGTAAGCCAAAATTCAGCCTTCCAGTGATCTGTCCTGATTGGTCAGAGTCCAGTGGATTAGCCAGGCTGCTTTGATGAGGTGATAAGTAGCGCCTGGGATTAAAGAGCCTTTCTGGGAGGGCAGGGTTGTGCTACACAAGAATGTCAGAGCAGGAGGAGGGGTCTTAAACAATAATCTTCAATAGAAGGAGGAGACAGGCAGGATAGGGCAGTTTCATTTACACTCCTACTCTTTGAACCCAGCCAGATGGCAGGATTAAGGAAGGAATGAGTAGATGTAAGGAGGAGGGAGACTATGGAAACCACACTTGATCCCTGCTAGCATGGGCCCTGCATGCTTTTGCTGAACAAAAAACACAATCTGTGCTGGGGAAAGGTAAGCACATCCTGATGACGCGCTTATAGCTCACCGTATCCCCGTAGCATGGAGTAGTTCATGGGCTTTTCCAGACTTTATCCCCGTATCGAGCAGATACAAAATGGCGACCACCACCAGCACTGTCTAATAATGTTGTCTTAAAGAGGCTGTGGACACATAGAGAGCGGTAAGTGCTTGATGAGACCTCCACTTTGACCACCTGACCTCCTTGGAAGACCCTGCCTCATCCCAACGAATCCTCAATAACATGACCGCTTTGTGGGCAGCCGGCGCCAACACCAAGCGTCACTTCCCCTGATATCTATACTGCTACTGCAGTGCACACGGTCAACCCCAGCACGGCTTGGAAGAACATTGTGATTACCTGCACTTGCCTCGTGGGAACTCGGCAGCCTACCTATTTCAAACTGATGAGCCCCGGAAGCCTATCAATACTATGGATTATGCTAATTTGATGACAACATCTGACAGCATGTAGTAAGCTTTGGATCCTTCCTCAACAGCACACTTACTGGGATATACTGGTATTTCCTTTTCACAGGTCGGCCTGCACCACCATCAACCTGTTTACCTGGTTAATATTTGTGGTGCTACATAGTAATCCACCTCTTGCACAATATCTAAAAGCCCTGCCTACTGGAACTTTTACAATATCCCTAACCCAACGTGCTCCCAAAATGGCAGATCACAGGGGCAAAGAATCTAGGGAGAGCTGGGACACTAAGGACACCAAAACAATGCTTAAACATGCCAAGCAGAACCATCTCTACTAGACTTACCGGTCAAACCCAAAACTGACTCAAGTGCCAGCTTGGACATAATGCTACAAAGACTTGGCACTCTGCATGACCTACATGGCACCAGGACATACAGGCATTGCCCACCCGAAACTGGTCCCAGGATGCTTGTTTCCGGTCTAGAGAAGACCTGGCTTGGCAGTTCGAGCTGGACTGTTCCCATGAGGAACAGGGTCAAGACTGATTTGCATATAGCTGGGTCTGAACTGGGGTGGCGAAGTGAGCTAAAGAACGATGATGGATTCAACCCAGATCTGTGACTGGGAGTGAGTGTCTGAAAAGTTTCAGCGCTCCGTCCATCATCTCGTTGCGTTTGCTTTGTTCGCCCTAATTTGGCAGGGTATGCCCAGACGTGGGTCCCTTGCTCACTTTGCCACTGAATTCAGGCTAGCCTGGCTGATGAGGGGTGTTACCCCTAAACCGATTCCAGGATGCTTGCTTCCAGCCCAGGGAAGACCTGTCTTGGCAGTTCGGGCTGGACTGGTCCCATGAGGCACAGGGTCAAGACTGATTTGAATATAGCTGGGTCTGAACTGGGGTGGCGAAGTGAGCTAAAGAACGATGATGGATTCAACCCAGATCTGTGACTGGGGGTGAGTGTCTGAAAAGTTTCAGCGCTCCGTCCATCATCTCCTTGTGTTTGCTCGCCTTATGGGCTGCCATGGACCTTGTGGTCAGGTACACCCACTCAGGCAGTCACAACATCTCCAGTTGAGACCAGAGCTCCACCTCTTTCCCGGTGGTGTGCTCTATGTCATTCCCTGACAGAGAGTCACCAGGCATAGTCGAACTCCCAGCTACCTTTATGGAACCTGAGAACCCCCGCCCATTGAAACTGAACTACAGCCACTGAACAGTGGTTCACCTAGCTGATTACTGTCACATCCTGCTGGACAACATCAGGGACTACCTGTAGTTATACTGGCTCCTCTGTCCCTCAGAGCCTCTACCCTCTTCCCATTGATGGTGACCCACTGCCAGTACTTTTTGATATTGTCAGGTATTGTCATCTCTTTGTCATCCAGGGACACTAGGGTGACCTCTGCGCTCCTCTTAACACTAACCGGGGCAACTTCCTCCCCAAGCATTAAATTCACCAATCCCAGAGTCGGCTCATCAGTGTGAGACTGCTTTCTGCATGTGTAGATGGGATCCCCTTAAAGTGCCCATATTGGCAGCACTCATGACACTGGGGTGTAAAGTGGCCTGAGGGCTTCTTCACATGAAGATCACCTTTCATTGGCTCAGGATGGGACTGGGAATCCTACCACTGAAAACTCTTTTGGGAGTCTTTAGATAACTCTTTAGATTTATCCTTGTCTCCCCCTTCTTTTTCTGGTGAGGGCCCTGTCCACCCTTTCAGGTGCTATGCAGTGTCACCTGCATGCCACGTTTTATCTTTGTTGTTTTAAAAGACAGAGAAGGGTAATCCCTTGGTCTATATATTAATTTATTGACCTTACATTTTTTCATTTATGATTAGATCATTCTTGCACATTTTCAGGTAGGACTCACCTGAGCACATTAGTTTTTTCATGTTCTGTCACTAATTTTTGCTCCTCACCATATAAACAGGCGAGTAGGCCCCCTAGAGTGAGTTAGGGATCTATGGCCCTGAGTAATGCCCCAGACCTGTATGGGCTTCTGGATGGGCACAAACATCTTGGCCTAACTTCTATGCCCCGCCATTTTTTTTAACCCTACCTAATGCACTCACTGATCAAGGCAATTAGCCGGGATACATTAAGGTATTTTTAATTCACTGACCTGGTTCCCTTCACTGTCCAAAATCTTTTATCTAAGAACTCCCTCTGGTGCAGAGTCCAACAGGAGGTTGAGTCTGCCCTGGAAGTATCGTCCTTCCAGGGTGGGGAGAGGTTGCTGATGATTAAGCATGACACAATTTTGTGTGTGAGGCTTCCTCTTCCATAAGGATGACCTTCCCTCCATTCAGCACTCACACAGGGTTTCTGTGACTTACTGGCTGTTTGTTTTCAGGCAAGAACACTAATTGTGTATTCTACCTGCAGCTGCCGTACTTTTTGTGGTAACAGGAACTAAATTATAGTCACCACAGTTTACTGAGCAATATGTTGTCTTTATTCTAATGGATGATTATGGTAGTAATTACATTTTGAAAGTATTTGAGAAATGAGATATTTCTGATTTTGGTTACTGCTTGTAATGCTAAAAGACTTAAAGGCCAATTCTCATAAAAAGTCATAAGTAGTTGCTGACTTTCTTGTGTACTTCTGTGCAGCTACAACTTTTACATGTTTTACATTCTTTTTGTGGACATTTTTCCAGTACCCCCTTGTTCAACCTGTCAGTCTTCGGGTGGTCATCCCCCAAACCTTTTGCCTTTCTCATCCATACTGTTCTGATCTCGTTTTTGTTGGCATCAGGATTCTGTACACCAGTGCTAATGGGACTGTGCTCTCTCCTCTAACCATGGTAGAATGAAAAATTTCCTAGCTCTCGAAATTGAAAGTTTCAATTTTATTAAGGACACGGAGGCAAGTATTATGCTCTTCTTTCTTCACTTTATTTTGCAACAGCAGCCATTTTAAACAAAACCTAAAAACTTTATTTCCCATGAACCATCAGGAAAGAGAATAAGTTCATTTAACGAATCAGGAACAGGAATCTCCCTTCATATCCTACTGTCTACTCTCTTTCCCCCTCTTTCTTCCTGAGATCAAAGCCGGCACTGAAATATCACAACCCTGTCTGGAAGACTCCATTCCTAAAAAATAACTGATCAACATTTAGTCATCTGAATACCTTAGAGAACAGGTTCAAGTGCCATTGATGTAATCTACTGGTAGAGACAGAACAGCAAACTCAGCATTGACTCGTACCAATGACAACTTAAGCGTCACATAAGAGATAGACTATTTACTTCAAATTGCTTGGTGTCCTTTTCCTTATTGGGTGGGTAAAGATCAATTAGCAGTGGGTGGGCTAATCCTCGCCTCTGTGTCCTTAATAGAAAATTGAAACTTTCCGTTACGAAAGCTAGGACATTTTTCATTCTAGGTCAGGACCAGAGGCAAGGATTATGCTGGTTTAAAGCTTGTCGACCACCAGAGTCACGATAGAGGGGACTACTTTGAAGTAGAATCTTTTGAAGGGAGAGTCTGAGGACCAGACTGCCACAATATCCTCCAGGCAAGCTCCAAAGGCTTTAAATGTCATAGCTCTTCTGGTGGAGTGCACCCTGGCCTGAACATTTTAGGGGTCGATTCTGATCCCATAAGGAAGGCCTTCCTAGAGCCGTCCAGAGCTGTAGCCTCCTACCTACTCGTACTGGAAGCCGCGTCTTCCAAAGACGAAGTACGATGCTCAAAAAACCCTTCCTTACCGAATGTCTCCATCCCTTCGAATCCGTTTCCATTTTCCCAACGAGAAGTCTCCATAAACGCTGAATGGGGTCGTACAGAGGCATATTCCCAACCCGATTACGGCCGGCCAAGTAGGATGCGTACTTCCCATGTGTCTAATCCGTCGCCACTACCCACATTTCAGAGCATCCGGAAGAGGAGTATTTCAGCTCCGAAGCGGGCAACAACGCGATCCCTGCGAACGAGACGGTGCACCCATGTATCCTATCGCTCACGTCACACACATTCTCTATGCCTACGGGCAATACTACAACCCTAACGATGCGGTCGTCACAGACTGTAAGTCAGACACCTTCCACACACAAAAATGCCACTACCCCGCGAAATGAAACATTACACACAGCTTATGAGAAATCACAGTCACCATTCTGGTAGGGGAAATACTTGCAGCATTGTCTACCCTAAAGGGGGGTGGATGGCTGACACTACCAGCATTGTCTACCCCATAAGGGGTAGATGGCTAACACTAGCAGCAATCTAATGCCCATAGGAGGGGGGGTGGATGGCTAACACTACCAGCATTGTCTACCCCATAGGGGGGTGGATGGCTAACACTACCAGCAATCTAATGCCCATAGGGGGGAATGGCTAACGCTACCAGCAATCTAATGCCCATAAGAGGGGTAGATGGCTAACACTACCAGCATTGTCTACCCCATAGGGGGGTGGATGGCTAACACTAGCAGCAATCTGATGCCCATAGGGGGGGGGAGGTGCTAACACTACCAGCATTGTCTACCCCATAGGGTGGTGGATAGCTAACACTAGCAGCAATCTAATGCCCATAGGGGGGGTGGATGGCTAACACTACCAGCAATAGCTACCCCATTGGGGGGTGGATGGCTAACAATACCAGCAATCTAATGCCCACGGGGGTGGCTAACATTACCAACAATATAATGCCTATAGGGGGGATGGCTAACACTACCAGCATTGTCTACCCCATGGGGGGTGGATGGCTAACACTAGCAGCAATCTAATGCCCATGGGTGGATGGCTAACACTACCAGCATTGTCTACCCCTTAGGGGGGTGGATGGCTAACACTACCAGCCATCTAATGCCCATAGGGGAGTTGATGTCTAACACTACCAGCATTGTCTACCCCATGGGGGGTGGATGACTAACACTACCAGCAATCTAATGCCCATAGAGGGGTGGATGGCTAACACTCCCAGCCATCTAATGCCCCATAGGGCAGTGGATGGCTAACACTATCAGCATTGTCTACCCATGGGGGGTGGATAGCTAACACTACCGGCAATCTAATGCCCATAGGGGGAGATGGCTAACACTACCAGCAATCTAATTCCCATAGGGGGGGTGGATGGCTAACACTAAAAGCATTGTCTACCCCACAGGGGGGTGGATGGCTAACACTAGTAGCAATCTAATGCCCATAGGGAGTGTGGATGGCTAACTCTACCAGC
The DNA here is from genome assembly GCA_963921515.1 of Calotriton arnoldi. Classification (NCBI taxonomy): domain Eukaryota; kingdom Metazoa; phylum Chordata; class Amphibia; order Caudata; family Salamandridae; genus Calotriton; species Calotriton arnoldi. Next base: position 674,943 of record CAWUFW010006592.1, on the reverse strand, counting down.
ATTGTCTACCCCATAGGGTGGTTGATGGCTAACACTCCCAGCCATCTAATGCCCATTAGGAGGTGGATGGCAAACACTACCAGCAATCTAATGCCCATAGGGGGGTGGCTAACACTACCAGCAATATAATGCCCAATGGGGGGGGTGGGGGTGGCTAACACTACCAGCATTGTCTACCCCATAGGGTGGTGGATAGCTAACACTAGCAGCAATCTAATGCCCATAGGGGGGGGTGTATGGCTAACACTACCAGCATTAGCTACCCCATTGGGGGGTGGATGGCTAACAATACCAGCAATCTAATGCCCACGGGGGTGGCTAACACTACTAGCAATATAATGCCTATAGGGGGGGTGGATGGCTAACACTACCAGCATTGTCTACCCCATAGGGGGGTGGATGGCTAACACTAGCAGCAATCTAATGCCCATGGGGGGATGGCTAACACTACCAGCATTGTCTACCCCATAGGGGGGTGGATGGCTAACACTACCAGCCATCTGATGCCCATAGTCGAGTTGATGTCTAACACTACTAGCATTGTCTACCCCATGGGGGGTGGATGACTAACACTACCAGCAATCTAATGCCCTTAGAGGGGTGGATGGCTAACACTCCCAGTCATCTAATGCCCCATAGGGCGGTGGATGGCTAACGCTATCAGCATTGTCTACCCATAGGGGGGTGGATAGCTAACACTACCAGCAATCTAATGCCCATAGGGGGGGATGGCTAACACTACCAGCAATCTAATTCCCATAGGGGGGGTGGATGGCTAACACTAAAAGCATTGTCTACCCCACAGGGGGGTGGATGGCTAACACTAGTAGCAATCTAATGCCCATAGGGAGTGTGGATGGCTAACTCTACCAGCATTGTCTACCCAATAGGGTGGTTGATGGCTAACACTCCCAGTCATCTAATGCCCATTGGGAGGTGGATGGCAAACACTACCAGCACTCTAATGCCCATAGGGGGGTGGCTAACACTACCAGCAATATAATGCCCATAGGGGGGTGGATGGCTGACACTACCAGCATTGTCTACCCCATAGGGGGTGGATGGCTAACACTAGCAGCAATCTAATGCCCATAGGGGGGTGGATTGCTAACTCTACCAGCATTGTCAACCCCATAGGGTGGTGGATGGTTAACACTCCCAGCCATCTCATGCCCATAGGGGGGGTGGATGGCTAACACTACCAGCAATGTGGAGACAATATGGTGTTTGGGGGGCTAACCCCCACAGCAATGTGGAGACAATATGGTGCTTGGGGGGCTAATCCCCCCGAGGAAATGTGGAGACAATATGGTGTTTGGACGGCTAACACCCCCAGCAATGTGGAGACAAAATGGGGGTTTGGGGGCTAACCCCACCAGCAATGTGGAGACAAAATGGGGTTTGGGGGGTAACCTCCCTACAATGTGGAGGCAAATCTGGGGCTTGTGGGGGTCAAATACCCCCAGCATGGCATAATCGTAAGGGCTGTGGGGGGCAAAGCCCCACCCGCAAGTTAGAGATTATTTGTGTGTTGGGGGCCAAATACCCACAGCAGCATACAGGAATGCATTGTTTGGGGGGGTTACATACATACAGCTATGTGTAGCCCAGTCTGGTGTTTGGGGGGTTAACATCCCCAGCCATGTGTAATTGGACAATATGTCATTTTACCATAAAAAATGCATTAATAATACACACATTTGGAGTACAAGCTGTGCAAAAACATTAATATTCTAAGCCAATTCTCATTTTTAATGAAACGCAGTCCCACACTGTGGCATTAACGTTGACTGACAAGCTTAAAGAAAGGCCAGAGTGGAGATGTTGGCGGCCCAGGGCCAGGAGACAAAAAAGAACAAAGACGAACATCCACTCAATGCCCCTCAAATGCAAGTGAAATACATGGGTGCTGATGCACAAAGGCAACAGGCCAGCCACACACACCAGATCAATTTCAACATGTGTGTGTGTGTAATTGTGTCAGCCTGGCCTGACACACACGACGGGGGTGCTGAACTCCACTGAGCCATATGTGTGTTGAGTCCAATCAGGAAGTGACCTGGATAGGCCTTGGAATGGCAATGTGGGCAATCAGGCATTTGTCGATGAGCGGGTGCACCAGGGTCACCTGCGGCCCAAGCTGTGGGTGGCCTCCAACAACCACAACAAGAGACTGACTCACTTCCAAAGTCCCCATCAGGCCACAGCACTGTGGTGCCAGTATCCGGTCCGCTGAGCTGCTGTGCTGCAAATTGATGATGTGGGCCAGACTTCAGAGCAGACACTCTGTTGCGCCCTATGTCACGTGCCTTGCAAGTAGCAGTGTCTTCTTACACACCCAATCATGACTTTCAGGGCATGGCAGGTGCAGGGAGGCTGTATTGGAGGTAGGGGCCTTGCAGGGAGCAAAGTCACTATTGGACAGTCTATTCGCCCCCCTGATCAGCAGCATTGTGCCTCATTGAAAACTACATCAACAGGTGACATCGCAGAGGCCACCATGACAGTGAAGATCAGGGAATGTATGGCAAGAACTCTATGAGTGCCCAGGCATCATTGTGATTCAAATCTGACCATGGGTCTATAGCATGTTGAGTATGACCAATGAGGGAATGTCAGCATCAAGTAGGTACACCCAGCACGCTACATACCACGAGAAACACACATTTGACGGTAGAACAGGAAGTGCCAGACCTACACATATGTATGTGACACATAGTCCAAGCATCCGTCTACCACAACACACACTCAACCATCGCAGGGCAACAGGAGTACACATACTCACAGAAGGATGACATTGTGATGAGTCTGTGTACACTGAAGCACAGAGGATCCCAGACCCAACAGCACACAAGTATACAAACTATCAAAAATAATTTATGAACCTATCACTACAACAAACCACTGGCAAGATGGCTGACACTGGGGTCTGGTGTGGGGAGCACAAGGCCCTGATGGAGTTGTGGTTAAAACAAACACCAGGCACCACTGTCCGACATCTTGAATGTAAAGTTGTACTCACTGTCAGGGAAGCATGGTTCATGGTGGCCTATTTGTTCTGGGTGGGAGGAGGAGTGTTAGCCCTGACTACATCTACCAGCAGGCCCTGTCCCACACACATTCCTTTCACCCAGCCCAAACAGCACACCTGTGACTATGCTGTCCCTGAGCCTGAATGGAAATGTACTGGCAAGATGGCTGACACTGGGGACTGGTGTGGGGAGCACAAGCCCTTGCTGGGAGTTGTGGTCAGAAGCAAACAACAGTCCCCAGTGTCAGCCATCTTGCCAGTACATTTCCATTCACTCTCAGGGACTGCATAGTCCCAGGTGATCTGTTTGGGATGGCTGTGAAGGTGTGTGGAGGACAGGGCCTGATGTTATACGTAGTCAGTGCAGACACTCCTCCTCCCACCAAGCCCGAAAAGCCCACCAGGAACCATGCTTACCTGATAGTGATTGGAAATGTACTGACAAAATGGCTGACAGTGGGGGCTGGTGTTCTGGACCATAAGGCCCTGCTGGAAGTTGTGCTCAAATCACATACCAGTCCCTCCTGTCAGACAACTTGAATGTACACTTTACTCATTGTCAGGACATCAAACTCCCTGATGGCATGGTTGTGCTGCCTGGGAGGAGGACTGTCTGCACTGACTACGTCTACCATTATGCCCTGTTCTCCGCACACTTCCCAGCCAGCCCAAACAGCACACCTAGGAATATTCAGTCCCTGAAAGTGAATGGAAATGTACTTGCAAATTGGCTGACACAGGGACCTGTTGTTTGCTTCTGACCACAACTTCCAGCAAGGGCTTGTGCTCCCCACACCAGCCCCCAGTGTCAGCCATCTTGCCAGTACATTTCCATTCAGTCTCAGGGACAGCATAGTCACAGGTGTGCTGTTTGGGCTGGGTGGGAGGAGTGTGTGTGGGACAGGGCCTGATGGGAGTTTTAGTCAGTGCAAATACTCCTCCTCCCACATGGCCTAACAAGGCCACCTTGAACTGTGCTTACCTCACAGTGAGTGGAAAAGTACTGGCAAGATGGCTGACACTGGGGCCTGCTGTTTGATTTGCACATAGCTCCCATCAGGGCTTGGTGCTCACGACACCAGTCCCCAGTGTCAGCCATCTTGCTGGTACTTTTCCACTCACTGCGAGGAAAACATACTTCCAGGTGGGGTTGTTGGGCTATGTGGGAGAAGGATTGTTATCTCTGACCACAACTCCATGAGGCCTGTGCCCACACACACCTTTCCAGCCATCCCAACCTTCCTTCCTGTGACTCAGCTTCCCTGTGCATGAGTGAAACTGTGCTGGAAAGATGGCTGACGCTGGTGACTGTTGTTTGGAGCATAAAGCCTTGCTGTGAGTTTTCGGGAAGTTGGTACATGTTATGAAATAGTAAAATTTGCTCTGACATTGCAGGTATTTTGTTGTCAAACTGGCATACACATCACATGCTCATTTGCTCCATATTGTTATGGCTTTGCTAACAGTGATTTGTATCACTGTATCCTTGACAGAGATGTGTGCGGATGTGGAATTGATAACATTAGTGGACAGTTGAGTAGGTACTCACTAGGCTCTCGTGCTCCTGGTATTCCATAGTCGCCCTCCGGCGGTAGGATGGCACACACCTTCTCCTCCCAGGAAGTGAAGTGCGCAGGTGGTGCAGGAGGGCCACTGCCAGTCCGCTGACTTAAGGCGTGTTCTCTTGCAATCAGCTTCTTGACCCTCCTTCGCACATCATAGTACCTGCTCCTGGTATCGTCCATTGTGCGCAAGCAAGGTGCTTAAGCGTTCACCTTGTCAACTTTCCTCTCCCACATCCTATTTCTCTGGGACAGGGGGAACTGTTGGACTTGGTTCCCAAATAACTGTGGCTCTACTCTAAGTATTTCATCTACACTTCCAACTCCTTATCTGGGAAACGTGCTTGCTTTGGGGGCATGGTGAGGGTGAAGGTGTGGGTGAGGGTGAAGGTGTGAGTGAGTGTGAATGGGTAAAGGAGTGTGTGTTTGAGGATGTCCTTTCTCCCAAACAAAATGTGTGGCAGTTGTTTGCTGGTTCAGGGTGTGTGTGTGGCAGGGAACAGTGGCTCAGTGGCTCTTTTGGTGTCTTCTGGTCAGTTCTGTTGTTGCAAAGGATCATGGTCATCTGTTTTACCCTTTATATAGGTGGATTGGTGGGTGTGGCTAATGATTTTGATTTTTTTTTTATTTGTGACGTGGCCAATGCTTGTTTTTCCAAGATTTGACATTTCCCAGTTGCATTTTCGGTCACAAACGACACGTTTTAAAGACCGCGTCGTACGCATCGTCATCTGTTTCCGGGTTGAACCGTGTCTGATTCATGCCCGCAATGCTATGTTTCAGCATTCCTAATGGATTTGGTTGCATTTTCAGTCACAAACAGACACATTTCAAAGACCGCGTCGTACGCATCGTAATCTGTTCGCGGGTTGAACAGTGTCTGATTCATGCTCGCAATGCTATGTTTCAGCGTTCCTAAACGATTCGGTTACATTTTCAGTCACAAGCCGACATGTTTTAAAGACCACGTCGTACGCATCGTCATCTGTTTTCTGGTTGAACCGTGTCTGATTCATGCCCGCAATGCTATGTTTCAGCGTTCCTAAACGGTTCGGTTGCATTTTCTGTCACAAGCCGAGACGTTTGTTTCAAAGACCGCATTGTACGCATCGTCATCTGTTCGCGGGTTGAACCGTGTCTGATTCATGCCCGCAATGTTAGGTTTCAGCGTTCCCATACGATCCAGTCGGATTGGGCTTGTTTCCGGACGAATCGGACTTCGAACGTGTCGGTTGGAGTTTACATCCATTGCATCGTACTCCGTCGTTCAGACAGCTCACGGTCGACTGGTTTGGGAAGCATTCCGGAACAGAGTCGGTAGGAATGCTTTCCCAACAAGATCGGAATCGGGCCCTTAGTGTCAATGCCAGCTTCCTGCATTGTCCATCGCATCCATCATGCAGTTGTCAGGAAGAGATCACCTTAGATGGTTCACTGTATCCTTGACAGTGATGTGTGAGAATGTGGAATTGATAACATTAGTGGATAGTTGAGTTGGTACTCACCAGGCTCTGGTGCCCCTGGTATTCCATAGTCACCCTCCGGCGGAAGAATGGCACGCACCTTCTTCTCCCAGGAAGTGAAGTGCGCGGGTGGGGCAGGAGGGCCACTGCCAGTCTGCTGACTTAAGGCGTGTTCTCTTGCAATCAGCTTCTTGACCCTCCTTCGCACATCATAGTACCTGCTCCTGATATCGTCCATTGTGCGCAGGCAAGGTGCTTGAGTGTCCACCTTGTCAACTTTCCTCTCCCACATCCTATTTCTCTGGGACAGGGGAACTGTTGGACTTGGTTCCCAAATAACTGTGGCTCTACTCTGAGTATTTCATCTACACTTTCAACTCCTTATCTGTGACACGTGCCTGCTTTGGGGGCACGGTGAGGGTGAAGGTGAAGGTGTGGGTGAGTGTGAATGTGAAGGTGTGGGTGAGCGTGAATGGGTAAAGGAGTGTGTGTTTGAGGATGTCCTTCTCCCAAACAAAATGTGTGGCAGTTGTTTGCTGGTTGAGGGTGTGTGTGTGGCAGGGAGCAGTGGCTCAGTGGCTCTTTTGGTGTCTTCTGGTCAGTTTTGTTGTTGCAAAGGATCATGGTCATCTGTTTTGCCCTTTATATAGGTGGATTGGTGGGTGTGGCTAATGATTTTGATTTTTTTTTATTTGTGACATGGCCAATGCTTGTTTTGCTAAGATTTGACATTTCCCAGTTGCATTTTCGGTCACAAACCGACACGTTTCAAAGACAGCGTTGTACGCATCGTCATCTGTTTGCGGATTGAACTGTGTCTGATTCATGCCTGCAATGCTATGTTTCAGCATTCCTAAACGATTCGGTTGCATTTTCGGTCACAAACCAACACATTTCAAAGACCACGTTGTATGCATTGTACTCTGTTTGTGGGTTGAACAGTGTCTGATTCTTGCCCGCAATGCTATGTTTCAGCGTTCCTAAACGATTCGGTTGCATGTTCTGTTACAAGCCGACATGTTTTAAAGACCGCGTCGTACGCATGGTCATCTGTTTACGGGTTGAACCGTGCCTGATTCATGCCTAGAATGCTATGTTTCAGCGTTCCTAAACGGTTCGGTTGCATTTTCTGTCACAAGCCGACACTTTTCAAAGACCGCGTTGTACGCATCGTCATCTGTTCGCGGGTTGAACCATGTCTGATTCATGCCCGCAATGCTAGGTTTCAGTGTTCCCATACGATTCGGTCGGATTGGGCTTGTTTCCAGACGAATCGGACTTCGAACGTGTCGGTTGGAGTTTACATCCACTGCATCGTACTCCGTCGTTCGGGCAGCTCGCGGTCGACTAGTTTGGAAAGCATTCTAGAACAGAGTCGGTAGAAATGCTTTCCCAACAAGATCGGAATCGGGCCCTTAGTGTCAATGCCAGCTTCCTGCATTGTCCATCGCATCCATCATGCAGTTGTCGGGAAGAGAGCACCTTATATGGTTTCCTAAGGGCAATGAGCAATTGCCGCTCTCCATGGGGACTTTCTCCATCAAGGTCTTGTATGCCTTAATACAGTGAATCACACAAAATTTAGGAGATATAGCAAAAGCAGGGCAGCCGTGAGATACATTTTGTAAGTCTAGAGACGTGGAAGGTGAACGTCCTCCCAGTAATATCAAGGGGCTGGACATCAGAGACCCCTCTACAAGACACTAGGCATAACAAGATAGCGAGTTTTGCAGGGAACTCCTTCCTGGAGAGATAGCTATTACCAGGCCAGGATACGAACATGTTCAGGACCTTGTTAATGTCCCAGAGAACTGAATATAGCAGTACCAGGGAAGGGGGGACAGCTGAATGCCTCTGAGACGTTTCCTGACAAGGGGATGCATTGTTCCCCCACTGGAAGACCCCCGATGTGGGCGTGACCTGAGGATATTGCAGAATGAAAGGTGTTGGCTGATCTATAGGCCATGCTGTCTGACACCAGTGAGGCCAGGATGTTGACAACATCCGTCCTCACGATATCCAGGTCTCTCTGCTTACACCAACCAACGAGATCAGGCTGTCTGGTAATGTTTGCTCGTGCCGTTCACCCAGGCTCCAGATAGGAGATACGCAGCACTTCTTGAAAGTCCTGGGAGTTGCCATTGAGACCTGTAAGCCACCACCACATGAGCTAAAGGATTCCATCCATTGCCAAGTGGTGGGGATTCCCACAGAGATCCTTGAGGAGATCCGGAAATGGGGGTAAACGGACTGGAAAATCCGAAGAAAACCAAACTTGCGGTTTCCAAATCAGGGTCACCACCACTAGGTATGCCAACTGCCTGTGTGTTTAGGCCGTGAGCCTCATTATCGTGGTGGTGGATAGGCATAACCCTTCTCTGTTGATCAATCCTGAAGGAAAGCACCAGTCGCTGCTGAATTGGAACCTAGTCTCCTGCTGAAGTACCATGGTATCTGATGGTCCAGTGGAGCTGCAAAGAGGTCCACCGTAAAAAGGACCCAGGAGTCAGAGAGGGCTTGAAACAAGGATGGGTGCAACTGTCAAAGACTTGCGCCTCTTAGATGTCATGATTGACAATCTGCCACCTGGTTGGCCGTGACTGGAAGGTGCTGGGCCACCACTAAAATGTTGTTGCTGAGGCAGTATTCCCAAAAGATCTGGGCCAGATCCAAGAAAGCTCTGAACCTCGTGCCCCCAGGTGGTTGATACAGCAGACTGCTGCCACATTGTTCATCTTTAGAAGGATACAACATTAATGCTCAATCCTTGGCTCAGCACTGTACCGCAAAAGAGCCGTCGATCACCTCAAGGCAATTGATATACATGGACTGCTCTGGGGTGAATCACCTGCCTCCTGTGGCAAACTCCTCACAGCAGACACCGCAACTATTGTCACCGGCATCTGGCTCTATTATGAGATCCAGTTGGGAGACGAAGATTGCACACCCATTCCAAGCATGTGAGTGAGCCACCACTGTAATTCGCTATTGCGTGCTCTGAGAGAGGGACATGTTGGGAGTAAGTGATACCGCAGCGTAGGCGAGATGCCTTCAGCCATTGCAGAGCCCGGAAGTGTAGTAGCCTGAGGAAAATGGCCTGAATAGGGGACGACAGCAGGCCTACTACCCTGGCTATCTGCTGGAGAGAAGTGGATGGTCTGGAAAGGGTTCCGCGTACCTCTTCCTGGATGGGGGACTCAGGGTGGTCTCTACCGAGTTAATCACAAAACCCAAGAAGCTGAGGGTCTGGGATAGGGATAGGGATAGAGCTGATTTTTCATGATTGTTGAGAAACCCAGCAATTGGAGGAGAGAAATGGTTTTCTGCAGGTGGGCCAATAGTGTCTGTAGGCATTGGTCAATGAGGAGCATGTCGTCCAGGTACACTATCATGTGCCTCCTGTTGGCTCATAGGTGTTCCACCATGGGCTTAAGGACCTTGGTGAAATACCAAGGAGCAGAGTATAGGCTGAATGGGAGGGATTTGAATTTGAAGGTCTTACCCATTCTATTGGAACTGTAAGAACCAGTGGTGTGGCGAGAATAGCGGGATCGTTAGATAAGTGTCCTTGAGATCTAGATGTACCAGCCAATCGTTGGGTCTTAGGAAGTCCCAGAGGAGATGAATTTCCTCCATCTTGAAAGGACAAAATACCAAACATTCATTGATCTCCCGGAGGTTTATCAGCAGAAGTTGGCTCCCTTCCCATTTTTCCAACATGAATAAGTTCCTGAGGAAACCTGAATGATGTGGCATGGATGTGAAGATGTCTCCTTTGAAGAGGAGCTCCTGGATCTGTAGCTGGATAAAGGCAGTCTTCGCCTCTGAGAAGAAGAGGGGGTCAAGGAGGATAGGGATGGAACGGAGATCCATAGAACTCTATGTGAAAGCCTTGAACTGGCATCATAAGTCAGAGCTTTCCAAGTGTGCACAAAATGTGCCATGCGACCCCCTCAAATCGGTAAGTGTCTTGCCATTGACCCCACTTGGAGGCCTGATCTATAGCAGAGGCTTGAGACTGTGGTCGGCCGGTCGAGTGACCCCTGCCACGGCTAGCCCCTGTGAAAACCTGGAGGATGAAGATGCACTTGATTGAGGACTGGGACTTGTCCAAAGAGTTGGAAGTAGAGGCAAACTTGCCGAACTCCTTGATGAAAGACTCCTTAAAGAGCTCTCCCTGTGCAACCTGTCCTGCTTCAGAGGTCTCCACATCCCCCAGCTCCGAGTCAATTTTGATTAGAAGGGACCTGCGCCTCTCAGAAGAGATGGAGCAGTTGGCATTGCCCAGTAAAATAACGGCACGTTGGGCCCAGCCTGAAAGCACCTCCTAAGTGATGAGTGCACTGGAGACCTTGGTGTCCTCCGCCATGTCAAGGAATTTTATCAGGGGATTGTCATATCCAAAAGTTTATCATGGCACAACAGTCAAGAGCAGTCGATTCCCTTCTTCGGGTCCCCGATGCATTTGGCCAGAAACATGGCAATCTGGGGCCTATTTCTGGTGTCAAGGCCACTTTGCTGTCCAGGTACGGGCGGGGATACTCCTCCCTAAGGCAGTTACGCATTTCTCTGTCCAGGGGCTTGCACAGCCTACCAACCACCTGCATGGCTACCTTGTCAGCCGGGGTCCATTTGGAGGAATGGGGGTGCATAAGCCCCTCGGGGTCCAGCATATCGGACTCCTTGAAATGGGCCTCACCGCTGTCAGGGACTGTCCACGTTGTGGGGGTGACCAATGGGCGTCATGACCTGTTCTGGTCATATTCTCCAACAGACCCCATGAGGGACCCCTCAGAGTCAGGTGGAGGAGAGGAAGATTGATCCGCCATCTGGGTATCAAGGTCCCCCATTGACTCTGGCTTGGCAGGAGGAGGGAGGGAGAGAGAGAGAGGGGGAACTTGGCTCATGAATGCCCTCTAAAGCATGCATTAATTTTGCTCAGGTTCACAGGGTATCTGGCGTCAGGCTGTCCTGGAGGTAGGGGGGGCCAAAGTCTTTGGTAGGCCTTCCTTCAGGGAGAGGGGTTTTAGGCACCTTTGGGCCATTTCCAGAAGTTTCCTCTCCAAGAGCGGCAGTACATATGAAACCGCATTATGTATAGATGTGTCTACCACTTCACAGAATTCGTCTGTAACCGGGAAGTAGGAGATTGACACCTCCTCAGCATAAGAGTCTTTAAACTCTTCCATTGTATAGAGGGCAATTTTAAGTGGGGGGTACAGAAAAATAGAGGATAGTGAAGCGCTATGTATGGATTCACAGTAGAGAGGCAAAGAGCCTCAAAGGACACCACATTCCCTTCGGATCAAATGGGCTATTATGTTGCCGGCTGGGTAGGTGTCCATGGGGGATGGAATTAAGACTAATGGCCACAATAGAGAGTACAGACCCCAGCTGGGGGGTTCAGACTCCAGGCAGTCAGGGCACAAAGAATCTCCTCTTCACAGCTGGATGCGCTTGGATTGGCTCCTAGGGTAAGTCCCAAAGCACGCTCCGGCTGGTGGAGAGCAGGGAGAAGCATCCGCATCAGAATATGCATGGAATATGAGGCGCACGTCTTCTAGAGGTGGGAAGACAGATGCACACCGGCCCCGTGGCCTTGCTTGAGGCCAAGAAACTGACTGGGGCGGCTGAGCAGAAGCATCAAAGCGTTCCTTTAGCCGCAAAGCTATAAGACAAAATATATATAATGAACACACTAAAAGGTTACACAAAGGACAGCCACAGGCAATAATATGAAGTTAAAGGCAATAAAAAAGTAAATTAAGGACCGCAGTCCCAGTACTCATCTCTACGGCTGCTGGAGCAGTGAAGTAAGAGACGGAAAGAGAGTCAGCAAAAGGTTATGAAGAGGGACTCCTGTTCCTGATTGGTTAAATTGATGTATTTTTCTTGATGGTTCACAGGAAATGAAATTGTTAGGTTTGGTTTAAAATGGCTGCTGTTGCAAAATAAAGAGAAGAAAGAAAGGCATAATCCTCGCCTGTCATTGAATTGGCTTACAGCCAAGTGGCATATTTATTTACTTATAAGCACCTAGTAAAGTGGTACTACATGTACCCAGGGCCTGTAAATTAAATGCTATTAGTGGGCCTGCAGCACTTATTGTGCCACCCACTTAAGTAGCCCTTTAAACATGTCTCAGGCTCGCCACTGTAGCATGTGTGTGCAATTTTAAAGTGCCATTTCGACCTGGCAAAATAAACCTTTTCACAGTCTCAAAGCCTTCCTTTTTAATACATATAAGTCTTCCCTAGGGTAGGCCCTAAACAGTCAACAGGGCAGGGTGCAATATATTTACAAAGTAGGACATGTAATTCTAAGTTTTACATGTCCTGGTAGTGAAAAACTCTTACATTTGTTTTCACTATTGCAAGGCCTACCTCTCCTATAGGATAACATTGGAGTTACCTTATTACATCAAATAAGGTGTAAACTCCAAATGGGAACAGGTAGGCAGTCCCTGTTTGGTATCTTTGAAATTGTAATGAAAAACTTCTTGAATGGTAAAGTCAGATTTTGAATTACAATTTTGAACATGCCACTTTTGGCATTTTCCTGCCTAGTCATTAATTGCTTGCAGCCTGTCTCTGAGTCACATAACTGGGTGTAGTAGGCAGTTGGTCTTTGTGCATACCTCCTAGACAGCACACACAATAGAGAGCTTAGGTGTGTCTGGATGGGCCAAGGCTAGCAGGATAGGAAGGCGGAGTTAGGCACAGACCCACTTACTCCTTAAGAGCTAGTCTGCATCCAGGGCAGGGGAGGCAGGAAACCTGAGCACTTCAAAGGGTATCCTCTATAAGTTTCTCCCACTTCAAAGAAAGCACCAGGTACAAATATTGGGTCTCAGACACCAACTCTTCAGTACACTTCTGGATCTGTGGAAGTCTCTGCCAGGAAGAAGGACTGCTATGGTACTGAAAGGACTGCCATTCTTCTGGACTGTTGCCCTGAAGGAATACTGCCTGCTGTGCTGCCTGCTGTCCTCTTGCCTGGGTGAGAAGGAATGGACCTGCAACCTGTACCCAGGACCACCAGATTGACTCCAAGGACTAGTCTCTTGTAACCAGTACCTGAACTCTGCAACTGTGAGTTTTACCCTGCAAGCGGTGCAACCCCAATCCTGGGTCCTTAGAAGTTGGTCTCAAGGTGCTCTGCCAGGCCATCAGTTGATCCAGCAGAACCGATGCATCGCTTCTGCTGTGAGGATTCTTCCAGCGCAAGGACTCTGCATCAACCTCGCAGCCCACTGCCTCATCGGAACCGCCGCTGCATAACGCAACCCTGATGCAGGCCCTCACATTGCAAGCCTCTTGTTGACGGCAGCCTCAATGGTGACGCAGAACTTCACATCGCAAGCCCCACAGTCTTTTCAGAACCAGCCAGTGCGTGGCGCATCCTTGATGACTTCACATTGCAAGCTTCTCTTGTCGACGGCATCCTCAATGACGATGCAGAACTTCGCATCGCAGTCTTGCATTTCTCTAGAACCGATGCTGCGCGAAGCATTTCTGTCCAGAACCAAGAGACACATCCTCGATGCAGGACCTCACAATGCTCCGGAATAAGGATTTAAGGTACTGTAGTTCAGAGGTCCTAACTGGATCCCTGCAGCTGGCCAGCGCTCCACCATGGTCATCCTGAACTTCTGACTTTGTCCTTGTCCGGACCAACCAGCTGTGCACAGCTGGCGATTTGTGGTTTTCGGTGCTATTTTAATTTAAATCTTTAAACCTGCATATTCCCAGTTCTACTCAGTGGATTTTTGTCGTTTTGGTCTTATTGTATTTATTAAAATTTACTCTATTATTCTAATCTGGTGTGGGATCCATTTGGTGTTGTGTTTTTACTTTGTTACAGTTTGAAGTGGTGCACAAATACTTTACATATTGCCTCTGAAATAAGTCTGACTACTCTGTGCCAAGCTACCCGAGGGTTGAGCACAGATTAATTTAGAGTTTGCTTGTGACTTCACCCTGACAAGGATTGTGGTTGCTGCTTGAGTAGGGTTTCAAGCCCCCCAATCAGTAACCCAATTTCTTACACCCCTGTAAGTCACATGCTTCTCTCCGAAAATGTATTTTTTCCTGCCTTTGACAGGGCTCTAACTTAGACTTTTTCATGGTGTAGCTACCCACAATAGGTTTATGAACACCTAAAAGCATGCAAGTTTGTGGTTGCTAACCATCTGTTTCAGTGGTGTAGTTCCCACAAATCCGTAGGACCTGCGTGTTTGCGGGAACTAAACGGCATGGCACCGCCAACGTTGGTTGGGTTCTTATTCTACGAATAAACCTGAGTAGTTCAATTGCTCCCTTTTCAGAGACTCCTAGTCACCTTCAAACTGGAGATAACTAATGTGGTAGGGAAATCTGCCTCAGCTGGGTAGGTATTGCCTATGCATTGGCTGTAGGTTATTCAAGCATGTAGGATAAAACTTCCCACATTGTGCTTACCCTGTCGCCATAAATTAATCTACTAATTTCCTTCTTCTTCAAAACAATGTCTATAAATGGAGAAATCGTTGAAGAAGTTGAAGGGGAATTAAACGTAGCAGAAAACTGCAGACATGCAGTTACACTCAAATTACTGAATTATGGTCTCCCAGCTAAGGGTGCAGATGTTACCTTCGTGGTTGAGGCACACAAAGAATTCAGGACAGAGGTATTCTGTTCCTGGGTTTATTTCCCAGCTGCAAATGCCCATACACAAATGTTTCATACCTATATTGAGAATAAAAAACCAGAGGAATATACTCCAAGTGAAGAACTAGAAATTCCTCTCTCTTACCAAAAGCATATAAATTGGTTTAAGGCGCTCTCCCACACACTACAGAAAACATGAGAATCGGTCCACTCAGCAAAGAAGGAGCGGCATGGCTGGTCTTAGCTGCATATACACCGCATCCAGACTCTGCTAATTTAACTGCATCAGAAATGAGAACACTATACAGAGATTTAGTACAAATTTACAGAAATCTTACACAGTTTATAATGCGAACACTCACAGTTAACTCCGCGCGGACTGCTCAAGCACGCACAACCATAATTGGCTACCACAGGTATCTGCCCACAAACACTGAATGCCGTTATAGGAAAGATTCCCACCAGTAGGGAGCACATCTTGTTCTGGATAGCACAAAAACGAGTCAACTTGAAGCACTATTTCCCCTTACGGGCCCGCAGAAAATACACAGAATACTGACTATTTGCTTTCCAATAAGGATGGTTCCCCCGGTGGGTCTAAGACTGCACAACTTGGGGTACAGTCTTCACTGCCGTTTATACCAGAACATGATACCCCTTCATTGGCTGTTTTACCTGATGTATTTAAGCAGCTTATGAATGAGTGTGGGGTAGCACCTGCCCTGGACTTGGGGATGAAACTGATGGGCAATTTTGCTGCAGTATCCACCATTATGTTAAGTAACATAAAAGGGGAGGCAGCTGCGTTAGTTATACACCAACGCTTGAGGGATTTCACTCCTGCACAACAGGAATGGGAATTACCAAAAATTATCATAGACACCTATGCCACCCTAGGTCGAAATAATTTGAGAGCCAGACTTGGGAAACCACATCTTATGAGTAATTCTGAAAAGGATAACTCTAAGCAAGCACCCGATTCTTTGACGAAGAAGATGTGGGATAAAAAACAAAAAAATAAAGACAATCAAAGATCACAGGGTGGATCTCCTCAGCAGGAAGCCACTGAAAACAGATACAACCTTAGAAACCGTGACAATATTAGAAAGCCTGACAGGTATCAGGATACTGATACACATTCCTTTCAGAAGTTATCTGATACACATTCGTAGAGAGGTGGACGGTCAGAGCAAATATTGGAACAGCATTTGAAGCTGAAGAAGGAATCACAATGCTCGTCTGACCATATCAATAGTAAAGAAGAAAAACCCAAGAACAATAAACCTCAATTCAAAAAGAAGAAATGAGCTGGGATCAAAATAAGTCATGCCCAGGCTACTGAAGACTCTGCTTCTGAATGGGGAATGGGCAGTGATGATGCTGGACAGCGCAGCAGAAGTCACAATAGTGCTTCGGAGCCTGATGGATTATCTGGTGGCAGTAGCGCTGAGTGAGCATATCATGGAAACACCTGATACTAGGGTAAGTGTTCCCCATAGTTTATATAAAATTGGAGGGGGATATACCGGAAACATTAAGGTTCTGTTTTGGGAGAACTTGACATTTGGTTACAATATTCTTTTGTCTGAAAAAGACTGGCCACCTGAGTTCATAATGGAATGCCCAAATGGGAAAACGGTAATTTTACCTGCTTTCTCTGACCTCGTTACGGAATCAGTTAAACATTCTTACGCCAAGGAGTGGGCGTTAGCGCTAGCTCCTGCACTGTACCGAAATCATGTTGGGTAGGATAATGAGTCATCTCATCATAAGATCCCATTGAAATCAAATTCTCAACCGCAGAGACAATACCCAATAAAACATGACGCGCTGGAAGCGAAGGGGCTTGTTGTTCACCGTTTCCCTGCACAACTGCACAACTGACCCTGGCAGGAGCATAAGCCCAGGGCGCTACATCTTCCCCTCCAAAAACTCACCCCACAGCAGCTACCGGGACCGTCGTCCACCCTGGTGGGACTACTAGTCCCAGGGTACAATGCGAGGAATACCGCCCCACTCCCGCTGCCACAGGTGTTACAGGTGAGGGGGAGGAGTGTCCATTGCTCTACAAAGAGCAGCCTATCCCTCCGCGGCGCGGGACGCGATGGAAGCGAAGGGGCTTGTTGTTTACTGTTTCCCTGCACAACTGCACAACTGACCCTGGCAGGAGCATAAGCCCAGGGCGCTACATCTTCCCCTCCAAAAACTCACCCCACAGCAGCTACCGGGACCGTCGTCCACCCTGGTGGGACTACTAGTCCCAGGGTGCAATGCGAGGAATACCGCCCCACTCCCGCTGCCACAGGTGTTACAGGTGAGGGGGAGGAGTGTCCATCGCTCTACAAAGAGCAGCCTCTCCCTCCGCGGCGCGGGACAAAGCCCGGGCCAAGGGTGGGCCCGTCCTTTCCCGTCATTGCCAGGAAGAGGCAGGGCAGGGCCACCCCTCTTTCATTTTATTTTCTGGACAAACAACGTGGAGCCATTTGTAACCGGATTAGGTACTGTGCCGATTTTTTGTAGACCAAAGACATTTTACAAACTTACACTTGCAAATCCTTGCATTCTATTTGTTCATCATAAGATTTTCCTTTTGGGGAATTAGTATGAAGCAGGCCTCTGGAAAGTATTGACCTTAAGTATCTATTGAAGGCCAAAAATGGGTAAAAGGAAAACTATGGAGGGAACAGGGGGGGCAAATGGCCCTACTGGCGGGGCGGGTAAGGGGAAAAAGGCAAGAAAAGCCCTTAGGAACGCTGCCAACAATTGTGTGATGGATAGAATTGACACCCTCATCACAGAATGCAAAGGGATATTAGGAGCTGAGTTGCCAGCCCCCACTGATAGCACTAATCCTCCGCCCGAAAAGAGTACTATCCCCTTCCGCCCAACCATTGTACCCTCAATGTTTCAGAAAGCCCCACGTAAAGATGCCCCAGGTTGTAGCGAGGCCACTGAACTAGGACCCAAGTTGGGGCAGCTGGAAGAGAATCCTCCCCACCCTCCTAATTCTTCAATCCATGATGCTGCAGGCCATTTTGAGCCTTCTATTACCTGCTCAAATAGATTTGCAGCATTGGCTGATGCGCCTGATTGTTCTGGGGAAGCAATGCCCCAATCTATAATCCCGAGTCCTATTGAGAGTCTCACTGAGTTAGCTGAAACTTGTGCCACATCGCCTCAAGCCCTTTTTCGGATTGTTGATTCACTCAGGGTGGAGTTAGGTGCAATGAAGCTGATGATTGAGGAGCTTGTGGCCACTGTTAACTTGCTGTCCACGAAAAATACAACGTACACTTCAGCAGCTTGTTTGCCGCCTAATTCCCATCCACATCGGACACTTATAACTGCCCATAAAAAAGGAGATCCAATAAGCAATGGTCCGTCTCCCCTTTCTATAGTTTCACTTCGACAGGCCCCCAGGGCTTCCATCCCCAGACAGGCAGGCCCCCCTCAAGCTAATACGCCTAATAGTCAGCAAAAACAACTTTCTTCCCAAGCTATTACAAACCATAGAAGACCTAACAATACATTAACGACCACACGCTTGTGTACTAAAGATCACTTACAATTGAGTAAACAATCCAGTTTTCACCCCGCACAAGCACGGACAGCCTTCATGGGCAACGTCCCTAAGCTTGACTCACTAGGTGGCTTTGAAAATGAAGACTCCCTGAAAATAGTCCATACACTGGATACGCCATGTGAGGGGTTGTCGCTCATTGATAAGGGAAGACATAGTCAGGGCACGGAGATGCACGTCCTATAACCAATCTTTAGACTGCATAGAACTCACCCTGACTAAGCCCGATCTGGCTGAAAATCTTTTGGCATTAGAGTACCGGACTTGCCCCCCGGACTCTTCAGCCATTCAGTTTAGGTGTTTTCCAACTATTGCTGCTGCTAGGGCACAGGATAGTGTGTTAATGTTGCCCACAGGAGGGGGGACGTCACTGGAAGCTATTGATTGACTACGCTATGATTCCAATTTAAATCAGGAACCACAATCTGTCCCTTTAACTAATAACCAAAGTGCTCCTAACACTATGCAATCATGCAGTGATCGCGAACAATTATCAACTAATTTGGGATCTATTGACCACAGTAGGCATCCTGTTTGTAACTTGAGGGGTCAAGGGGTTGCAATATCCACTGATATTTTTGTTCTATCCTCTGATACTTCTGCTTTATCCTCTGCCCCAATGCCTTTGACTTATCAAACCCCTTTATGTGATATAGCTCCCATTCGGGCCCCCCCTCCCAGCTTAAGATCATTTCCTGGAATGTTGCAGGGCTCCAGAGCAAATTGTTACTACCTGACTGGAACGATCTGATAGAGGGACACGACATTTGTATTTTCCAGGAAACTTGAAGCTTAGTTCCACTCTACAAATCGGGTTACACTTGTTTTTTTACAACCAGCTATTACTATGGGAGAGGGAGGCCTTATTATTTGGGTGAATATTGCCATGGGCTGTAGAATTATTGAACATCGATGTGCGAGCCCAGATATAATGAGGCTTACCATTAAGGGAAGTAGAGGAGGTGAAACTCTCGAGTTGTTTAACGTCTATATAAGGGGGACACCAGGGGGTAAATCTTCATCTATTGTTACATCACTGTAACAGGAGTTATCTGGTTGCCCGTCTGATTCCTACGTCATGGTTGCAGGAGATTTTAATTGTACCTTTGTGCCCCTAAGCTCTGAGGACGTGTTGGGGGTAGAGGAGGATGATACAAGGTGGGGTGTTCCACTTCTAAATATACCTCCTATCAAAAGATGGTCTCAGGTAACAATTCAGCTTAACGCACTTACCTTAGAATTCGGACTGAGGGCTGCCAACGGCAGAACTTTATCAGATGCCATGGGGGCTAATACATACAATAGAGTTAGCTTCCCCTCTCGCATTGATTACATCCTATTAGACGTTAGACTTTGGAGAATCATGATCGACATGGAAGTGGTTCCTACTACCGATAGTGATCATAATCCACTCTGCCTGACCATGAAGATCCCATGGCTTCCCCCTTGCCCTGTTCATAGTGTAGGCTCTTCCATGACGACCAAAGAAGTGGTTCCCTCCAGTTGTAGAAGGTACCTCAAATGGCCTAAAGTTGTTGCCCAAGAATCAAAAATGGCCGGTATCAGGCACGTCCTGAGCGAGAACACTCTTGAATTACAGGAGGCACTTAGCGAAATAGATGGCCTGGAGAAAGTCCCAGAAATATATACAAGAACGATAGACCAGATAGAGTCCTTCTTCCAAATAGCAAATAACTATAGTAAACCAAGTGTCCGCCAAAAAAGTTGTCAGACATGGTTCACTAGGGAATGCAGACAAAGAAAAAAGGACCTAGCTCTAGCAATTAAAAGTAAAAAGTGTCCTCTGATCCAAACCACTAGAAAAGAATACAAAGCAGCTCTGCTTTACGCAAAGTTGAAGTGGGATGAGTCCCACTGGCAGGATCTAAAGGACGCTAGTATAGCTAGGGATGCTAACTCTTTCTGGAACCTTGTCAGAAGGGCGGATAGAAAAGACCCTGATATAATTCCCAATCATATCACGAGCCAAGAGTGGTATGATCACTTTGGGAAACTTTATTCTGGGATGGATGTAATCCACAAAGAAGGGCCATATGACCAACCAAGTACCCGTTTTATTCCAAATACTTGTGACCTCTTCTCGCTAGATGAAGTGGAAGCGGCTATAAAGAGAATAGTCCCAGCAAAAGCTTCGGGACCAGATGGTCTACCAGGGGATCTTCTTCTCGCAGATCCCCATAATTGGGCAAGTTATATCATGTTTTTAATTAATTCCATTGCCAAAGGATGCCCAGTACCTGAATCGTGGAAGGGTGCTGAGGTGGTACCAATTTTACAAAAAGGGAGCTAGGGAGGACCCTGCCAACTACCGACCAATCAGTTTGATTGATTTTATTCAGAAAGTAGTTGGCAGGGTGTTGTTGCAGAGAATTCAATGTTGGGCGGAGGACGAGAACGTCCTCTCTCAGTATCAGGCGGAATTTAGGGCCAACACAGGGACGGTCGACCAGGCATTCAGGCTGCTTCTCCTTTATTGGAAGGTAGTCGTGATTGGCAAGGGCAGTCTTTATCTCGCTTTTATCGACTTAAAGACTGCCTTTGACCTGGTCCCCCGCGAACGGCTGTGGTAAATACTGGGTGAGATGGGGATCCCCCCGTTGATCCTCAACCTGTTGATTCGGTTACATGAGGGCAATTATGCACAAGTAGGGTGGGGGTCCCAAGAACAGAAAACAGACAGGATACCAGTAAGCAGGGGAGTACGCCAGGGCTGTGTTATGGCACCCACCCTGTTCTCTTTATATGTGAACGGGGTGGTCAGCTTCCTCCAGGAGGTTTCAGCAGATGCCCCGGGCCCTGGCAGGAGACAGGGTACCTACTCTCCTGTTTGCAGATGATACCCTGCTGATCTCTAAGACCCCTGTAGGGTTACAAAGACTCCTGGATAGATTTCAGCTTTTCTGTAAATCTAGGGGCTGGTCATTAATACCTCCAAGACTAAGCTTATGACATTTAACCCCTATAGATCATCTAGAGATAACCTCACTTTAGATGGAACCCGCCTGGAGAGAGTTACTACGTTCGACTACCTTGGCATTAGATTGTCTGAAAAAATGCGGTGGAGACCTCACATTGATAAAATGCTTCTGAACCATAAACGTGCGGTTGGGGCACTAGGTAGAGAACACCGCTCTTCGCAGAGCAAACCAGTGGCCCCAGCTCTCACGATTTATGCTGCAAAGGCAGTTAGCTCGGCCCTTTATGGTGCCGAACTATGGGGTTTCGACAATGTAGAAGAAATCTGCAGATCTGAACACAAGTTTTTAAGAGACCTAGTGATGCTTCCCCGCAATGTACCATTGAAACCCCTGATGTGTGACATGGGCAGACGCTCATTTAGACATATTGCTAGGCTGCGACCACTGCTTTTTTGGGCCCGCATATGGCGGACTGCTAAACTCTCTAACTATGGCGCTGCGCTCACAGAGGTAATGAACCTAGATGGTAGTCAAAGAGTCAGCCGGATAAATAATGTTAAGAAAGGCCCTTGGCCTTTGGCCTTAGGGAATCGTGGGAAAGTCAAAACCCTCCCAGCAAGGTTGAGCTCAAAAACTTTTATTGGGCCTGGGTTGACATGCAGGAGCTCAGCAATCCCAAAGCAGGAAGGCTCACAGAAGATTTTTATCTACATAAACAGCACATATGCTTGGAACCATATCTGGTTTTCATCCAGACGCCACGAGATAGGGCACTTTACATACAGTTCAGGGTAGGCTCACTTTTGGTTCACGAATTAACTGCAAAGTGGAGCCCCCCCTACCAGACAATCGCGTGCTGTCCCTGTTGTGAGGCACCAAAAGAGAGTGTGGCCCATCTCATGTTCGCATGCCCAGCATACAAATCACCAAGATCCAGATGGCTAAAACCCATCTGTAGACAACTGGGCACTTCTGACCATTGTGCTGCTTTGCGTATCTTGAAATCAGACCCAAGAACTCTCTTTGCTTGTGGCGTGGCTAAGTATCTAAGTTGCGTCTGGATAATCAGGTATAAATTCCTACGCAGGGCGGTTTGATGAAACAGCATGGTTTTATTCCATCTTTTATTGGTGCATAAATAGCTTAGCCAAATTAAAATGCACTGTCACTTTAAACAACTATTTTAAATGTAAATGTCCTTTTTTTTAGCATTTAAGGAAGGAACCAAATCAATTTTACTTTTGACTAAGGACCTGTCTGATATAGTTTGTTAATGTTATTGATATTGTGACAACCTATTATACTTTGACAGATTTGCATATTTTTATTATTACTGTTTTAAAGATAACTCGTATTTTATTGATGGATTGTAAGAATGTTGATGCTTTTATGATACTTGTTATCGAAATAAAGCTATTTGACTGACAATACCCAATAAAACATGCAGCTAAAAAACAAGTTAGGGAAATCCTAGAACAACTTGAGTACCTGTGTGCAATAGAATATTGCACCTCATCAAAGAATAATCCCTTGTTTTCCGTAATGAAACCAGACAATTCATAATCAATCAATCAATCAATCACAAGATTTGTAAAGCGCACTACTTACCCGCGAGGGTCTCAAGGCACTGAGGGAGAGGAGGGGGGGTGTTGCCGCTACTGGTCGAATAGCCAGGTCTTGCGTCGTCTCCTGAAGGTCAGCAGGTCTTGGGTCTGTCGTAGGTTGAGGGGAAGGGTGTTCCAGATCTTGGCGGTGCGGTGAGAGAAGGATCTGCCTCCGGTGGTGGTTCTCCGGATGCGCGGGACGGTGGCCAGGGAAAGGTCGGCGGAGCGGAGCTGACGGTTGGGAACGTAGAAGGAGAGTCGACTGTTGAGGTAGGCTGGGCCGGTTTTGTGGAGTGCCTTGTGTGCGTGGATCAGGAGTTTGAAGGAGATTCTCTTGTCGACGGGGAGCCAGTGCAGGTTTTTCAGGTGGGGGGTGATGTGGCAGTGGCGTGGAATGTCGAGGATCAGGCGTGCAGAGGCGTTTTGGATTCTTTGCAGTCGTTTGATGAGCTTGATCGGGGCTCCTGCGTAGAGGGCGTTTCCGTAGTCGAGTCTGCTGCTGACGAGGGCCTGGGTGACTGTTCTTCTCGTGTCTGTCGGGATCCACCTGTAGATCTTGCGGAGCATGCGGAGGGTGTTGAAGCAGGAGGAGGAGACTGCGTTGACTTGCTTGGTCATGGTGAGCGTTGAGTCGAGGATGACTCCCAGGTTGCGTGCGTGGTCGGTTGGTGTCGGGGGTGCCCCTAGTGACGAGGGCCACCAGGAGTCGTCCCAGGCTGATGGGTTGGAGCCAAGGATGAGGATCTCCGTCTTGTCTGTGTTCAGCTTAAGTTGGCTGCACTTCATCCAGTCGGCGACGGCTTTCATTCCTTCGTGGAGGTTGGATTTGGCGGTGAGGGGGTCCTTGGTGAGGGAGAGGATCAGTTGAGTGTCGTCGGCATAGGAGATTATGTTGAGGTCGTGCTGTCGGGCGATGCGTGCGAGTGGAGCCATGTAGATGTTGAACAGTGTCGGGCTGAGGGAAGATCCCTGGGGTATGCCGCAGATGATCTCGGAGGCTTCGGATCGGAATGGGGGAGGCGGACGCTCTGGGTTCTGCCGGAAAGGAAGGAGGTGGTCCAATCCAGGGCCTTGTCTCGGATCCCTGCGTCGTGGAGGCATGTGCGTAGTGTGTGGTGGCAGACAGTGTCGAAGGCGGCGGAGAGGTCCAGGAGGATGAGGGCCGCCGTCTTGCCGTTGTTCAGCAGGATCCTGATGTCATCTGTGGCGGCGATGAGGGCGGTCTCGGTGCTGTGGTTGCTGCGGAATCCTGACTGGGAGGGGTCCAGGATGCTTTTATCTTCGAGGTAGCGGGTGAGCTGTCTGTTGACGATCTTCTCGATGACCTTAGCTGGGAATGGAAGCAGGGAGATGGGCCGGAAGTTCTTGAGGTCGCTCAGGTCCGCCTTGGGTTTTTTGAGTAGGGCGTTGATCTCGGCGTGTTACCAGCTCTCTGGGAAGGTCGCGGTCTCGAAGGAGAGGTTGATGACGTTGCGCAGGTGGGGTGCGATGGAGCTGCCGGCTTTGTTGAAGATGTGGTGTGGAAAAGGGTCTGATGGGGAGCCGGAGTGTATTGTGCCCATGATCTTTATTGTGTCCTCAGTGTTCAAGTTGACCCAGGCTGTCAGGGGGTCGTGGTTGATGGGGTGCGGCGGGTCTGATGTGTCGGGCCTGTTGGGGTCGTCCGGGAGTCGAAGCTGTCGTGGATGTCGGCGATCTTGAGGTGGAAGAAGGTGGCGAGGGAATCACACAGGGCTTGCGACGGCGGGATGTCGTTGGCGTTGGAGCTGGGGTTGGAGAGTTCCTTCACGATGCTGAAGAGCTCCTTGCTGTTGTGTGCGTTGTTGTCGAGGCGGTCTTTGAAGGAGGTCCTCTTGGCGGACCTGATGAGGTGATGGTGGTTGCGGATGGCGTCTTTGTGGGCTGCGCGGCTGTCCGGCGTCTTCTCGCTGTGCCATTTGTTCTCCAGTTTCTGGCAGGTGCGCTTGGATGCTAGGAGTTCCGGGGTGAACCAGCTGGCTATCTTGCTGGTGTCTTTGTAGGTTGGTTTTTTCAGTGGGGCTAAGGTGTTGGCGCAGTCGTCCATCCATCATCTGAGATTGCGGGCGGCGGCGTCGGGGTTGGAGGGGTCGGTGGGTGGGCTAAGTGCGAGGTTTGTCTGGAGTTGGTCTTCGGTGACTTTGCTCCAGCATCTGCGGGGGATCTGCAGGGTGCGGTGGTGTGCGGCGGGTTTCCGGAAGGTGAAGTGGATGCAGTGGTGGTCGGTCCAGGTGAGTTCGGAGGTGTGGCTGAAGGAGACGTGGGAGCTTGAGGAGAAGATGGCGTTGAGCGTGTGTCCGGCGATGTGGGTCGGCGTCGTGACGAGCTGTTTCAGTCCGAGGTTGGCGAGGTTGTCGATCAGGGTGGAGGAGTTGCTGTCGTTGTTGTTCTCCAGGTGAAAGTTCAGGTCTCCGAGGAGGATGTAGTCGGTGGAGGTCAGGGCGTGCGTGCTGATGAAGTCGGCGATGGAGTCGCTGAACTGGGGTCGGGGTCCGGGGGTCTGTAGATGAGGGTGCCTCTTACGGTGGTGTTGGGATCCGTGTGGATCTGGAAGTGCATGTGTTCGGCGGTGCTGAGAGTGTCGTTGGTGCTGTTCGAGACCCTGATGGTGTCTTTGTGGACGATGGCGATTCCTCCTCCGATTCCGTTGGTGCGGTCTCTGCGGGTGATCTTGTAGCCGTCGGGGATGGCTATGGCGATACCGTCTAGTATTACATTACAGACTTTTAAACCCAGCTACTCGCACATTTGCAATACAGAATGCACACAGTGCCACACTAATGAATAACATTGTGCGGAATAAATATGAAACAACACTAGATATCTCAAATAGATTTTTCTGCCAAAATATACCTTCTGAAAGCATATATTTGACAGCATTTTCAGTGCTAGGATCACAGAGGCAATTTTGTTGTTTGCCTCAAGGGTGTAAGAATAGCCCTGGGAATTTTTCAGCCAGAATGACATATTTACTTCAAAATGTTGATGAGGAGGCATTGTCCTATGAAGATGATATATATATCTGAAGAATTATGAATTAATGGAACTCTTAGATAGAGTAAACCGTATAATTCTAGGGTTTGCTCACCTGGGCTACAAATGTAATTTAAAAAAATCAAAAATTGCCTATCTCAATGTCCTATTTTTAGGATGCAAATTGTCAAGTGAAGGCAAAAGCCTGTCGGCACATTTTGTTTTTAAATGTGCATTGCTCGAACCTCCGACAGCTGTGAAAAAATTGCAATTCCCTTGGCAGAACATACATTTTGGATTACGCAGAATGAGGAAAACCGTTCTATGATTTAATTAGACCTGAGTTTTCAATAACGCATTGGATACAGGAACATACAAACATTTTACGTTCCATACGAGCTGACATGATAGCTTCCAAACATTTACTCACACGTTTCAGTAGTCTGGGCATCAGGAATAGGACCAAATCCCTATTGACCTCTTTTCTTACTGATAGACGACAATCATTAGCACTGGGTAACTATGAATCAGCTTCCTCTTCTCTCCCCTGTGGGGTCCCGCAGGGCTAATCTATCAGTCCAAGTCTGTTTAGCATTTATTTTACAGAGCTGGCTCTTCTGGTCAAGTATTTTGGCCTTGCATTAACCTCATATGCGGACAATACCCAAACTGTCCTGTCAGCCTTCAAAAATGGTACTGAGGTTTTGGACACTTTTCATGATTGCATGTTGGCAATTAGCTCTTGGATGAACAGACACTGCCTTAAACTTAGCTCAAGTAAAACGGAGGTGGTTCTGTTCAGTAATCTCTTTCCAGTCTGGTCCCCTAGATGGTGGCCAGAAGAACTGGGTTCTCCCCCTATCTCAGCAACCAAGGCAAAGAATGCAGGTAGGTTAATAGATGAAAAGCTACATTTTAGACTGCAAGTCAACTCTGTAATCTCCTCCTGCTTCTACCTGCTCAGAATGATTTAAAAAACTATTCACTTTTATTCCAACACAGGCTGAAAAGACAGTAACCATGACATTAGTCCTTTCAAAACAGTCTTTATATTAACATGCAGGAAAAAACCTCAATATGCTACAGATGGTGCAGAATGCAGCCACCAGGCATCTTTCTGGGACCTCTATATTCAATTCGGTGGCCAAGGAAATTTAGCAATTGCATTGGCTTCCTGTACACAGCTGTATCAAATTTAAGGCTCTGTGCATAGCCTACGACGCTGTACATAAAACTGGCCCTGAGTTCTGAAGCACTCCTTTCAGAGATACACTCCTGGCAGATGCTTGCACTCGCTAGGTGCGAATTGTACATCAATTCCCAGAATCCACAAAGCTAGTTGGGGAGGCAGAAGCTTTGTTGTTGGAACCACAAGCTCTGGAACAATCTGTAGCCCCACATCAGAGCTATGCCCACACTGATCTTCTTCAGAAATGAGTTAAAAACATGGCTCTTTAACAACTATGCTCCTTTCCTGCTCAGTAGTAGTCAGTGCCAAGACACCTCAGGGTAGATGTGCACTTAACAAATTGCTGTAACATAACATAAAATAATGTGTAAATATGACCAACCTGGTGATCTGTGTAGTTGCTGGACCAACCGGGTATACACACATCACGTTCAACGAAGTTGATACAGTACCTATTGCATACAAATCACATTTGTACACAAACGCTGAAATGTGTTTTGCACCTACTGAGAAAATTCTCACAGCAGTACAGACTGCTGTAGTGAGAGAGAGAGAGAGCACTAGCTCAGATAAGCGCATAATTATTTTAACCCCGGTATCAACCTTAGAGGCCGTCACCAAAGCAAGCATTCCTAATGCCAAAGCTTTACATCCGCGATGGAAACAATGGTCTAACTCTCTCAGTGCTACAGATGTAGGCTACAGATTTGATTCTACACTACAAACACAGGCATTTTTGCAGTATGAGCAAGAATATCCTCTGCAAAATTAAATAATGCCTCTAAATCGATATGATTACATCATCTACACTGATGGGTCTGGCCAGCCTGCAGTAGGGACAAAACACCAATATTCCACAGCGTGCTCAATCATAAAGGGGCGCATGTAGGATGGCATGTTCAATCCTGAAAAAACACACACACAGTCCCTAGGAATCTGTAAAACGCAGCTGGCAGAACTCAAGGCCCTAGTATTGGCACTGCAAAATACGGATCATGGATTCCCCACAATTATAGTGTGCAATTCGTATTAATGTTTCCAGTCATACAATGAATATCTTCATTACTGGGTCTAGAATGGATTTCGAGATTCCAAGGGTTGCACAATAAAGCACAAGATGCTTTGGGAACAGGTGGCAAAGCTGAAAGAGTGCTTCCCACAGGTCTCATGTAAAACACACATTGAGTTATCAACGTGTTGGTGTTCACGTTGCAGGGAACTCGATGGCTCATGAAGCCGCAAAGGCAACAGTTCGCACTGCTGCCATTGCTGCAATTACTCGTTCTAGTACGAGAATAGACAGAGACCTATTAGTGGCTGTCAATGCTGTGCTCAAAGACACACACCTCCACTAAATTACTCCTGCAAGTTAGGTGCATAAAACATACTGCATGCTCAGATTCCAGGAGTGGGGGATAGAGTTATACCTAACACTGATCGCAGATTTGGGTTAATACTAGCTGTACATGAGGGTCTGGGTTCAGCCCGTGCAGGGATTACTGGTACAGTTTAATTACTAAAGCAGCGCTATTGGTGGCCAGTTCTTACTAAAGAGACCAAGGACTTTGACCTCAAATGTGACATCTGCCACCAGTTGAAGGGTTCAACCGTAGCACGTCCACCACAGACACCTCACTGTTATCAAGGATTTGCGAGTCATTATCAGGACATACGCAATTGGCACACTACATTCAGGGTAAGGCGTTTCACTCTCGGGCTTACAAAGAAGCCATGGAAAGTTTAGGTGTGACCTTGCCGTACTCCTATCCCTAACATCCTGAGGAAAATTCGGTAGTTGAGAGCAAAAATCTGGACTTAAAGTAATCCTTAACAGCAAGAGTACTAGGTTCAGGTGGCAGTTGGGTCCGTCACCTATATGGGGTCAAGAGGGCACTCAATAACATGTCAAGAGAATCCCTAGGTGGTGGTAATCCATATGAAATCATGTTTGGGGTAAGAAAGTGGGTCCCAGACGTCAATGGCAGAAACGCTGTTTGACATCAATGTTTGTTTGGATGTTTTACAGGAACTAAATGAATTCTGGGACACACAAAGGACCGTCCAAGTAAAATGCACCGTCACAGGTGAAGTGAAGGTTGTACCGGTAAGACCCGTCTGGGTCCCAAAGATTGGGAATAGTGTAAGGGAAAAAGTTTGGGACAAGAAAGAATTTGGGCCATCTGTACCTGTCCTGGCTGTCGAAGGTATCAGAACTGTACTTCTTCCGCCCTTTGCTTGTGGCAGAGACAAAAGGTTTCTCTCCGTTGCTCTGGTCACTGCAGGTGCAGCCACCATCCTCAAAGGAATGGCCTTTGGGTACCATGTGGCATGGTCCACCAAGAGGAACCTGTTGCCTAGGGCAGTCTTGGGATCCAGGGGCCCAACAATGTCTATATCTACCCTCTCAAAGGGTGTTCTGACTATAGGGAGTGGAAACAGGGGGCTTTGTGCTTTGCCCTTGACTTCCCACTGGCCTGTCAGGCTACACAGAACCTGAAGAATGCATCTAATTGCATTCTCATCTGGGACCCATAGAAGTGCGTGACCAGTCGGCCAAAGCTTTAGGCCTTTCCAGATGTCCAACCAGAGAAAAGGCATGAGTCAACTCAGTAGGGTGGGGAATCAACAACACAGGGGCTGCTCAGGCTCAAGGACCTTAGGCTCACTATACAGGACACCATTCTCTAAATAGATGGAGTTAAGTTATCGCCGGAGATGTGGCCAGCTGCCTGGGACTTGATCTACTGCTGTAGTCTGTCAAGAGTAGGGAATTCCCTGTGCGCTTGGCACAACTCTGCCTGAGATAGTCCCCTTCAGTTTGACACCCAACCAACTCAGGTTGGTCCCCCAGGGCAGCAATGACGTCCTCCTGTAGGCTCCGGGACGTCACCCTCAGGATCAGCCTCCACCTGGAAAGTGGGCATTTCAGGGGTGGGTTTCCCACGCCCTTACCCTTTTCTATTTTTTATCAGGTACCTGGGCAATTTTTCCTTTAGACTCACCTTACAGGCTGCCATGGACCATGTGGTCAGGTACACCCACTCTGGCAGTCTCAAAATCTCCAGGTAAGGCCAGAGCTCCACCTCTTTCCCGGTGGTGTGCTCTATGTCATTCCCTGACAGAGAGTCAACAGGCATAGTCGAACTCCCAGCTACCTTTAAGGAACCTGAGAACCCCTGCCCAAACTGGACTACAGCCACTGAATAGTGGTTCACCTGGCTGATTACTGTCACATCTTGCTGGACAACATCAGGGACTACCTGTAGTTATACTGGCTCCTCTGTCCCTCAGAGCCTCTACTCTCTTCCCATTGATGGTGACCCACTGCCTGTACTTTTTGATATTGTCAGGCATTGTCATCTCTTTGTCACCCAGGGTCACTAGGGTGACCTCTGCGTTACTCTTAACCCTAACCGGGGCAACTTCCTCCCCAAGCATTACATTCGCCAATCCCAGTGTCGGCTCACCAGTGTGAGACTGCTTTCTGCATGTGTAGAATGAATCCCCTTAAAGTGCCCATATTGGCAGGACTCATGACACTGGGGTGTAATGTAGCCTGAGGGCTACTTCACATGAAGACCACCTTTCATTTGCTCAGGATGGGACTGGAAATCCTACCCCTGAAAACTCTTTTGGGAGTCTTTAGATAACTCTTTAGATTTATGTTTGTCTCCCCCTTCTTTCTTCTGGTGAGGGCCCTGTCCACCCTTTCAGGTGTTACGCAGTGTCACCTGCATGCCATGTTTTATCTTTATTTTTTTAAGATACCGAGAACTGTAGTCCCGTATATTTATATTAATTTGTTGACCTTACATTTTTTCATTTATGATTAGGTCATTCTTCTTGTGCATTTTCAGGTAGGACTCACCTGAGCACATTAGTATTTTCGTATTCTTTCACTAATTTTCCTCCTCACCATATAAACAGGCGATTAGGTCCCATAGAGTGAGTTAGGGACCCCTAGTCCAGAGGAATGCCTCAGACCCATATGGGCTTCTAGGTTGGGCAGAAACATCTTGGCCTAACTTTTATGCCCCACCAGTTTTTTATCCCTACCTAATGTACTAACTAATCAAGGCCATTAGCCAGGATACATTAAGGTATTTTTAATTCACTGACCTGGATCCCTTCACAGTCCAGTAGCTTTTATCTAAGAACTCCCTCCAGCGCCGAGTCCAACAGGAGGTTGAGTCTTCCGTGGTACAGGTACAAATATTGGATCTCAGACACCAACTCTTCAGTACACTTCTGGATCTGTGGAAGTCTCTGCCAGGAAGAAGGACTGCTATGGTACTGAAAGGACTGCCATTCTTCTGGACTGTTGCCCTGAAGGAATACTGCCTGCTGTCCTCTTGCCTGGGTGAGAAGGAATGGACCTGCAACCTGTACCCAGGACCTCCAGATTGACTCCAAGGATTAGTCTCTTGTAACCAGTGCCTGGACTCTGCAACTGTGAGTTTTACCCTGCAAGCGGTGCCACCCCAATCCTGGGTCCTTAGAAGTTGGTCTCAAGGTGCTCTGCCAGTCCATCAGTGGATCCAGCAGAACCGAGGCATCGCTTCTGCTGTGAGGATTCTTCCAGCGCAAGGACTCTGCATCAACCTCGTAGCCCACTGCCTCATCGGAACTGCTGCTGCATAACGCAACCATGATGCAGGCCCTCACATCGCAAGCCTCTTGTTGACGGCAGCCTCAATGGTGACGCAGAACTTCACATCACAAGCCCCGCAGTCTTTTCAGAACCAGCCAGTGCGTGGCGCATCCTTGATGACTTCACATCGCAAGCTTCTCTTGTCGACGGCGTCCTCAATGACGATGCAGAACTTCGAATTGCAGCCTTGCATTTCTCTAGAACCGATGCTGCGCGAAACATTTCTGACCAGAACCAAGAGACACATCCTCGATGCAGGACCTCACAATGCTCCGGAATCACGATTTAAGGTACTCTAGTTCAGAGGTCCTAACTGGATCCCTGCAGCTGGCCAGCGCTCCACCAAGTTCATCCTGAACTTATGACTTTGTCCCTGTCCGGCACAACCAGCTGTGCACAGCTGGCGATTTGTGGTTTTTGGTGCTATTTTAATTTAAATCTTTAAACCTGCATATTCCCAGTTCTACTCAGTGGATTTTTGTCGTTTTGTACTTAATAAAATGTACTCTATTATTCTAATCTGGTGTGGGATCTTTTTGGTGTTGTGTTTTTACTTTGTTACAGTTTGAAGTGGTGCACAAATACTTTACATATTGCCTCTGAATTAAGTCTGACTACTCTGTGCCAAGCTACCCGAGGGTTGAGCACAGATTAATTTAGAGTTTGCTTGTGACTTCACCCTGACAAGGATTGTGGTTGCTGCTTGAGAAGGGTTTCAACCCCCCCAATCAGTAACCCAATTTCTTACACCCCTGTAAGTCACAAGTTTCTCTCCGAAAATGTATTTTTTCCTGCCTTTGACAGGGCTCTAACTTAGACTTTTTCATGGTGTAGCTACCCACAATAGGTTTATGAACACCTAAAAGCATGCATGTTTGTGGTTGCTAACCATCTGTTTCAGTGGTGTAGTTCCCACTAATCCGTAGGACCTGCGTGTTTGCGGGAACTAAACGACATGGCACCGCCAACGTTGGTTGGGTTCTTATTTTACGGATAAACCTGAGTAGTTCAATTGCTCCCTTTTCAGAGACTCCTAGTCACCTTCAAACTGGAGATAACCAATGTGGTAGGGAAATCTGCCTCAGCTGGGTAGGTATTGCCTATGCATTGGCTGTAGGTTATTCAAGCATGTAGGATAAAACTTCCCACATTGTGCTTACCCTGTCGCCATAAATTAATCTACTAATTTCCTTCTTCTTCAAAACAATGTCTATAAACGGAGAAAACGTTGAAGAAGTTGAAGGGGAATTAAACATAGTAGAAAACTGCAGACATGCAGTTACACTCAAATTACTGAATTATGGTCTCCCAGCTAAGGGTGCAGATGTTACCTTCGAGGTTGAGGCACACAAAGAATTCAGGACAGAGGTATTCTGTTCCTGGGTTTATTTCCCAGCTGCAAATGCCCGTACACAAATGTTTTATACCTATATTGAGAATAAAACACCAGAGGAATATATTCCAAGTGAAGAACTAGAAATTCCTCTCTCTTACCAAGAGCATATAAATTGGTTTAAGGCGCTCTCCCACACACTACAGAAAACATGAGAATCGGTCCACTCAGCAAAGAAGGAGCGGCATGGCCGGTCTTAGCTGCATATACACCGCATCCAGACTCTGCTAATTTAACTGCATCAGAAAGGAGACCACTATACAGAGATTTAGTACAAATTTACAGAAATCTTACACAGTTTATAATGCGAACACTCACAATTAACCCTGCGCGGACTGCTCAAGCATGCACAACCATAATTGGCTACCACGGGTATCAGCCCACAAACACTGAATGCCGTTATAGGAAAGATTCCCACCAGTAGGGAGCAAATTTTGTTCTGGATAGCACAAAAAAGAGTCAGCTTGAAGCACTATTTCCCCTTAAGGGCCCGCAGAAAATACACAGAATACTGACTATTTGCTTTCCAATAAGGATGGTTCCCCCGGTGGGTCTAAGACTGCACAACTTGGGGTACAGTCTTCGCTGCCGTTTATACCAGAACATGATACCCCTTCATTGGCTGTTTTACCTGATGTATTGAAGCAGCTTATGAATGAATGTGGGGCAGCACTAGCCCTGGACTTGGGGATGAAACTGATGGGCAATTTTGCTGCAGTATCCACCATTATGTTAAGTAACATAAAAGGGGAGGCAGCTGCGTTAGTTATTCACCAACGCTTGAGGGATTTCACTCCTGCACAACAGGAATGAGAATTACCAAAAATTATGATAGAAACCTATGCTACCCTAGGTCGAGATAATTTGAGAGCCAGACCTGGGAAACCACATCTTAAGAGTAATTCTGAAAAGGATAACTCTAAGCAAGCACCCGATTCTTCGACGACGAAGATGTGGGATAAAAAACAAAAAAATAAAGACAATCAAAGATCACGGGGTGGATCTCCTCAGCAGGAAGCCACTGAAAACAGATACAACCTTAGAAACCGTGACAATATTAGAAAGCCTGACAGGTATCAGGATACTGATACACATTCCTTTCAGGAGTCATCTGATACACATTCGGAGAGAGGTGGACGGTCAGAGCAAATATTGGAAGAGCATTTGAAGCTGAAGAAGGAATCACAATGCTCGTCTGACCATATCAATAGTAAAGAAGAAAAACCCAAGAACAATAAACCTCAATTCAAAAAGAAGAAATGAGCTGGGATCAAAATAAGGCATGCCAAGTCTACTGAAGACTCTGCTTCTGAATGGGGAATGGGCAGTGATGATGCTGGACAGCGCAGCAGAAGTCACAATAGTTCTTCGGAACCTGATGGATTATCTGGTGGCAGTAGCGCTGAGTGAGCATATCATGAAAACACCTGATACTAGGGTAAGTGTTCCCCATCGTTTATATAAAATTGGAGGGGATATACCCGGAAACATCAAGGTTCTGTTTTGGGAGAACTTGACATTTGGTTACAATATTCTTTTGTCTGAAAAAGACTGGCCACCTGAGTTCATCATGGAATGCCCAAATGGGAAAACGGTAATTTTACCTGCTTTCTATGACCTCGTTACGGAATCAGTTAAACATTCTTACGCCAAGGAGTGGACGTTAACGCTAGCTCCTGCACTATACCAAAATCATGTTGGGTAGGATGATGAGTCACCTCATCATAAGATCCCATTGAAATCAAATTCTCAACCGCAGAGACAATACCCAATAAAACATGAAGCTAAAAAACAAGTTAGGGAAATCCTAGAACAACTTGAGTACATGGGTGCAATAGAATATTGCACCTCATCAAAGAATAATCCCTTGTTTTCCGTAATGAAACCCGACAATTCATACCGTCTAGTATTACTTTACAGACATTTAAACACAGCTACTTGCACATTTGCAGTAGAGAATGCACACAGTGCCACACTAATGAATAACATTTTGCGGAATAAATATGAAACAACACTAGATATCACAAATAGATTTTTCTGCCAAAATATACCTTCTGAAAGCATATATTTGACAGCATTTTCAGTGCTAGGCTCAAAGAGGCAATTTTGTTGTTTGCCTCAAGGGTGTAAGAATATCCCTGGGAATTTTTCAGCCAGAATGACATATTTACTTCAAAATGTTGATGAGGAGGCATTGTCCTATGATGATAGATATATCTGAAGAATTATGAATTAATGGAACTCTTAGATAGAGTAAACCATATAATTCTAGGGTTTGCTCACCTGGGCTACAAATGTAATTAAAAAAATCAAAATTTGCCTATCTCAATGTCCTATTTTTAGGATGCAAATTGTCAAGTGAAGGCAAAAGCCTGTCGGCACATTTTTTTTTAAAATGTGCATTGCTACAACCTCCGACCGCTGGGAAAAAATTGCAATCCCCTTGGCAGAACATACATTTTGGATTAAGCAGAATGAGGAAAACTGTTCTATGATTTAATTAGACCTGAGTTTTCAATAACGCATTAGATACAGGAACATACAAACATTTTACGTTCCATACAAGCTGACCATGATAGCTTCCAAACATTTACACACACGTTTCAGTAGTCTGGGCATCAGGAATAGGGCCTAATCCCTATTGACCTCTTTTCTTACTGATAGACGACAATCATTAGCACTGGGTAACTATGAATCAGCTTCCTCTTCTCTTCTGGTCAAATCTTTTGGCCTTGCATTAACCTCATACGCGGACAATACCCAAATTGTCCTGTCAGCCTTCAAAAATGGTACTGAGGTTTTGGACACTTTTCATGATTGCATGTTGGCAATTAGCTCTTGGATGAACAGACACTGCCTTCAACTTAACTCAAGTAAAACGGATGTGGTTCTGTTCAGTAATCTCTTTCCAGTCTGGTCCCCTAGATTGTGGCCAAAAGAATTGGGTTCTCCCCCTATCTCAGCAACCAAGGCAAAGAATGCAGGTATGTTAATAGATGAAAAGCTACATTTTAGACTGCAAGTCAAATCTCTAATCTCCTCCTGCTTCTACCTGCTCAGAATGATTAAAAATACTATTCACTTTTATTCCAACACTGGCTAAAAAGACAGTAACCATGACATTAGTCCTTTCAAAACAGTCTTTATATTAACATGCAGGAAAAACCCTCAATATGCTACAGATGGTGCAGAATGCAGCCACCAGGCGTCTTTCTGGGACCTCTATATTCAATTCGGTGGCCAAGGAAATTTAGCAATTGCATTGGCTTCCTGTACACAGCTGTATCAAATTTAAGGCTCCGTGCATAGCCTATGACACTTTACATAAAACTGGCCCTGAGTTCTGAAGCACTCCTTTCAGAGATACACTCCTGGCAGATGGTTGTGCTCGCTAGCGGTGAATCGTACATCAATTCCCAGAATCCACAAAGCTAGTTGGGGAGGCAGAAGCTTTGTTGTTGGAACCACAAAGCTCTGGAACAATCTGTTGCCCTTCATCAGAGCTATGCCCACGCTGATCTTCTTTAGAAAGGAGTTACAAATATGGCTCTTTAACAACTATGCTCATTTCCTGCTCAGTAGTAGTCAGTGCCAAGACACCTCAGGGTAGATGTGCGCTTAACAAATTGCTGTGACATAACATAAAATAATGTGTAAACATGACCAACCTGGTGATCCGTGTAGTTGCTGGACCAACCGGGTATACCCACATTACGTTCAACGAAGTTGATACAGTACCTATTGCATACAAATCACATTTGTACACAAACGCTGAAATGTGTTTTGCACCTACTGAGAAAATTCTCACAGCAGTACAGACTGCTGTAGTGAGAGAGAGAGAGAGAGAGAGAGAGAGAGAGAGAGCACTAGCTCAGATAAGCGCATAATTGTTTTAACCCTGGTACCAACCTTAGAGGCCGTCACCAAAGCAAGCATTCCTAATGCCAAAGCTTTACATCCGCGATGGAAACAATTGTCTAACTCTCTCACTGCAACAGATGTAGACTACAGATTTGATTCTACACTACAAACACAAGCATTTTTGCAGTATGAGCAAGAATATCCTCTGCAAAATTAAATAATGCCTCTAAATCGATATGATTACATCATCTACACTGATGGGTCTGGCCAGGCTGCAGTCGGGACAAAACACCAATATTCCACAGCATGCTCAATCATAAAGGGGCGCATGTATGATGGCATGTTCCATCCTGAAAAAACACACACACAGTCACTAGGAGACTGTACAACGCAGCTGGCAGAACTCAAGGCCCTAGTATTGGCACTGCAAAATACGGATCATGGATTCCCCACACTTATAGTGTGCAATTCATATTAATGTATCAAGTCATACAATGAATATCTTCATTACTGGGTCTAGAATGGATTTCGAGATTCCAAGGGTTGCACAATAAAGCACAAGATGCTTTGGGAACATGTGGCAAAGCTGAAAGAGTGATTCCCACAGGTCTCATGCAATACACACATTGAGTCATCAACGTGTTGGTGTTCACGTTGCAGGGAACTCGATGGCTGATGAAGCCGCTAAGGCAACAGTTCGCACTGCTGCCATTGCTGCAATTACTCGTTCTAGTACGAGAATAGACAGAGACCTATTAGTGGCTGTCAATGCTGTGCTCAACGACACACACCTCCACTAAATTACTCCTACAAGTTAGGTGCATAAAACATACTGCATGCTCAGATTCCAGGAGTGGGGGATAGAGTTATACCTAACACTGATCGCAGATTTGGGTTAATACTAGCTGTACATGAGGGTCTGGGTTCAGCCTGTGCAGGGATTACTGGTACAGTTTAATTACTAAAGTAGCGCTATTGGTGGCCAGTTCTTACTAAAAAGACCAAGGACTGTGTCCTCAAATGTGACATCTGCCACCAGTTGAAGGGCTCAACCGTAGCACGTCCACCACAGACACCTCCCTGTTATCAAGGATTTGCGAGTCTTTATCAGGACATACGCAATTGGTACACTACATTCAGGGTCAGGCGTTTTACTCTCGGGCTTACATAGAAGCCATGGAAAGTTTAGGTGTGACCTTGCCGTACTCCTACCCCTAACATCCTGAGGAAAATTTGGTAGTTGAGAGGAAAAATCGGGACTTAAAGTAATCCTTAACAGCAAGAGTACTAGGTTCAGGTGGCAGTTGGGTCCGTCACCTATATGGGGTCAAGAGGGCACTCAATAACATGTCAAGAGAATCCCTGGGTGGTCATACTCCATATGAAATCATGTTTGGGGTAAGAACATGGGTCCCAGACCTCAATGGCAGAAACACTGTTTGACATCAATGTTTGTTTGGCTGTTTTACAGGAACTAAATGAATTCCAGGACACACAAAGGAACGTCCAAGTAAAATGCACCGTCACTGGTGAAGTGAAGGTTGTACCGGTGAGACCCGGCTGGGTCCCAAAGATTGGGAATAGTGTAAGGGAAAAATGTTGGGACAAGAAAGAATTTGGGCCATCTGTACCTGTCCTGGCTGTCGAAGGTATCAGAACTGTACTTCTTCCGCCCTTTGCTTGTGGCAGAGACAAAAGGTTTCTCTCCGTTGTTCTGGTCACTGAAGGTGCAGCCACCATCCTCAAAGGAATGGCCTTTGGGTACCATGTGGCATGGTCCACCAAGACCAAGAGGAACCTGTTGCCTAGGGCAGTCTTGGGATCTAGGGCACCAACAATGTCTATATCTACCCTCTCAAAGGGTGTTCTGACTATAGGGAGTGGAAGCAGTGGGCTTTGTGCTTTGCCCTTGACTTCCCACTGGCCTGTCAGGCTACACAGAACCTGAAGAATGCATCTAATTGCATTCTCTTCTGGGACCCATAGAAGTGGGTGACCAGTCGGCCAAAGCTTTAGGCCTTTCCCAGATGTCCAACCAGGGAAAAGGCATGAGTCAACTCAGTAGGTTGGGGAATCAACAACACAGGGGCTGCTCAGGCTCAAGGACCTTAGGCTCACTATACAGGACACCATTCTCTAAATAGATGGAGTTAAGTTATCGCCGGAGATGTGGCCAGCTGCCTGGGACTTGATCTACTGCTGTAGTCTGTCAAGAGTGAGGAATTCCCTGTGCGCTTGGCACAACTCTGCCTGAGATAGCCCCTTTCAGTTTGACACCCAACCAACTCAGGTAGGTCCCCCAGGGCAGCAATGAAGTCTTCCTGTAGGCTGCGGGACATCACCCTCAGGATCAGCCTCCACCTGGAAAGTGGGCATTTCAGGGGTGGGTTTTCCACGCCCCCTGCCCTTTCTATTTTTTGGCAGGTACCTGGGCAATTTTTCCTTTAGACTCCCGTTACAGGCTGCATTGGACCATGTGGTCAGTTACACCCACTCTGGCAGTCTCAAACTCTCCAGGTAAGGCCAGAGCTCCACCTCTTTCCCGGTGGTGTGCTCTATGTCATTCCCTGACAGAGAGTCAACAGGCATAGTCGAACTCCCAGCTACCTTTAAGGAACCTGAGAACCCCTGCCCATTGAAACTGGACTACAGCCACTGAATAGTGGTTCACCTGGCTGATTACTGTCACATCCTGCTGGACAACATCAGGGACTACCTGTAGTTATACTGGCTCCTCTGTCCCTCAGAGCCTCTACCCTCTTCCCATTGATGGTGACCCACTGCCTGTACTTTTTGATATTGTCAGGCATTGTCATCTCTTTGTCACCCAGGGACACTAGGGTGACCTCTGCGTTACTCTTAACACTAACCGGGGCAACTTCCTCCCCAAGCACTACATTCGCCAATCCCAGAGTCGGCTCACCAGTGTGAGACTGCTTTCTGCATGTGTAGATGGAATCCCTTAAAGTGCCCATATTGGCAGCACTCATGACACTGGGGTGTAATGTGACCCGAGGGCTTCTTCACATGAAGAACACCTTTCATTTGCTCAGGATGGGACTGGAAATCCTACCCCTGAAAACTCTTTTGGGAGTATTTAGATAACTCTTTAGATTTATGTTTGTTCTCCCCTTCCTTCTTCTGGTGAGGGCCCTGTCCACCCTTTCAGATGTTACGCAGTGTCACCTGCATGCCACGTTTTATCTTTATTGTTTTAAGAGACCGAGAACTGTAGTCCCTTATCTATATATTAATTTGTTGACCTTACATTTTTTCATTTATGATTAGGTCATTCTTCTTGTGCATTTTCAGGTTGGACTCACCTGAGCACATTAGTATTTTCGTATTCTTTCACTAATTTTCCTCCTCACCATATAAACAGGCGATTAGGCACCCTAGAGTGATTTAGGGACCCCTAGTCCTGAGGAATGCCTCAGACCCATATGGGCTTTTAGGTTGGGCAGAAACATCTTGGCCTAACTTTTATGCCCCACCAGTTTTTTATCCCTACCTAATGTACTAACTAATCAAGGCAATTACCCGGGATACATTAAGGTATTTTTAATTCACTGACCTGGATCCCTTCACAGTCCAGTAGCTTTTATCTAAGAACTCCCTCCAGCGCGGAGTCCAACATGAGGTTGAGTCTGCCCTGGATTTTCATCCTTCCAGGGTGGGGAGAGGTTGCTGATGATGAAGCATGACATAATTTTGTGTGTGAGGCTTCCTCTTCCATAAGGATGTCCTTCCCTCCATTCAGTACTCACGCAGGGTTTCGTGACTAACTGGCTGTTCTCAAGCAAGAACACTAAATGCGTATTCTACCTGCAGCTGCTGTACTTTTTGTGGTAAAAGGAACAAAATTGTAGTCACCACAGTTTACTGAGTAATATGTTGTCTTTATTCTAATGGATGATGATGGTAATAATTACGTTTTGAAAGTATTTGAGAAATAAGATATTTCTGATTTTGGTTACTAAAAGTCTTGAAGGCCAATTCTCAGAAAAAGTCGTAAGTAGTTGCTGACTTTCTTGTGTACTTCTGAGCAGCTACAACTTTTACATGTTTTACATTATTTTTTGTGGACAATTTTTCAGTACCCCTTTGTTTGACCTGCCAGCCTTAGGGTGGTCATCCCCCAACCCTTTTACCTATCTCATCCATACTTTTCTGATCTCGTTTTTGTTGGCATCAGGATTCTGTGCAGCAGTGCTAAAGGGACTGTGCTCTCTCCTCTAAGCATGGTAGAATGAAACATTTCCTAGCTTTCATAATTGAAAGTTTCAATTTTATTAAGGACACGGAGGCAAGGATTATGCTCTTCTTCCTTCACTTCATTTTGAATCAGCAGCCATTTTAAGCCAAACCAAAAAACGTCATTTCCCATGAACCATCGGGAAAGAGAAGAAGTTCATTTAGCCAATCAGGAACGGGAATATCTCTTCATATCCTACTGTTGAATCTCTTTCCCTCTCTTTCTTCCTGAGATCAAAGCCAGCACTGGAATTTATCAATCCTGTTTGGAAGACTCCATTCCTACAAAATAACAGATCAACATCTAGTCATCTGATTACCTTAGAGAACAGGTCCAAGCGCCATTGATGTGATCTACTGGTAGAGACAGAACAGCGAACTCAGCATTGACTCGTACCAATGACAACTTGAGCATGACATAAGAGATAGACTATTTACTTTGAATTGCTTGGTGGCCTTTTCCTTATCGGGTGGGTAAAGATCAATTAGCAGTGGGTGGGCTAATCCTTGCCTGCATGTCCCTAATAGAATTCAACCTTTCTGTTACGAAAGCTAGGACATTTTTCATTCTAGGTCAGGACCAGAGGCAAGGATTATGCTACTTTAAAGCTTGTCGATCACCAGAGTCACGAAGGAGGGGACTGCTTTGAAGAAGAATCTTTTGAAGGGCGAGTCTGAGGACCAGACTGCCACAATATGGTTGAGTGCACCCTGAACATTTTAGTGTCAATGCCAGCTTCCTGCATTGTCCTTCGCACCCATCATGCAATTGTTGGGAAGAAACCGCCTTATATGTTATGAGCAATTGCCGCTCTCCATGGGGACTACCTCCATCAAAGTCTCGTATGCCTTAATACTTTGAATCACACAAAATTTAAGAGATTCAGCAAAAGCAGGGTAGCCGTGAGTTACATTTTGTATGTCTAGAGACGTGGAAGGTGAACGTCCTCCCAGTAATGCCAAGGGCCTAGACATCTGAGACCCCTCTACAAGACACTAGGCATAACAAGATAGCGAGTTTTGCAGGCAACTCCTTCCTGGAGAGATAGCTATTACCAGGCCAGGATAGGAACACGTTCAGGACCTTGTTAATGTCCCAGAGAACTGAATATCTCAGTACCGGGGGTGGGGGGGGGGTGGAGACAGTCGAATGCCTCTGAGCAGTTTCCTGACGAGGGCATGCATCGTTCCCCCACTGGAAGACCCCAGATGTGGGTGTGACCTGAGAATACTGCAGAATGAAAGGTGTTGGCTGATCTATAGGCCATGCTGCTTGACACCAGCGAGGCCAAGAAGTTCAAAATGTTGACAACGTCCGTCCTCATGATATCCAGTTCTTTCTGCTTACACCAACCATCGAGACCAGGCCTACTGGCAACGCTTGATCATGCCGTTCATTCAGGCTCCAGAGCGGAGATACGCAGCGCTACTTGAAAGTCCTGGGACTTGCCATTGAGACCTGTAAGCCTTCACGACATGAGCTAAAGGATTCCACCTATTTCCAAGTGGTGGGGATTCCCAGAGGGATCCTTGAGGAGATCCGGAAATGGGGGTAGACGGATTGGAAAATCAGAAGAAAGTTCTATCTGAACCGGAAACCAAACTTGCGATTTTCAAATCGGGGTCACCACACCTAGGTCTGCCAACTGCGGAGGCTGTGAGCCTCATTAGCATGGCAGGGGAGAGGCGTAACCCTTCTCTGTTGATCAATCCTGAAGGAAATCATCATTCTCTGCTGAACTGGGATCCAGTCTCCAGCTGAAGTACCATGGTATCTGATGGTCCAGTGGAGCTGCAAAGAGGTCCACCGTGAAGGGGACCCAGTGGTCCGAAAGGGCTTGAAACAAGGATGGGTTCAACTGCCAAAGACTTGCATCTCTTAGATGTAATGATTACCAATCTTCCACCTGGTTGGCTGTGACTGCAGGGTACTGTGCCACCCCTAAAATGTTGTTGTCAAGGCAGTATTCCCAAAAACTCTGGGCCAGATCCAAGAGGGCTCTGAAGCTCGTGCCCCCAGGTGGTTGATGCAGCGGACTGCCGCCACGTTGTCCACCTTTAGAAGGACACAACATTGTGCTAAATCCTTGGTTCAGCACTTTACCACCAAGGAGCCGTCCATCAGCTCAAGGCACTCGATATACATGGACTGCACTGTGATGGTTAATTTGCCTCCGGTGGCAAACTCCTCACAACCATTGTCACTGGCATCGGACTCTATTACAAGATCCTGCTGGGAGACGAAGATTGCACACCCATTCCAAGCATGTGCGTGAGCCACCACTGTAATTCACCATTGGCTTCATCTCAATGACGGACATGTTGGGAGTAAGTGATACCGCAGCGTAGGCGAGACGCCTTCAGCCATTGCAGAGCCCGGAAGTGTAGAGGCCTGAGGAATATGGCCTGAATAGAGGGCGACAGCAGGCCTACTACCCTGGCTATCTGCTGGAGAGAAGTGGATGATTTGGAAAGGGTTCCGCATACCTCATGTCGTATTTTGTCCATCTTCCTGGATGGGAGACTCAGGGTGGTCTCTACCGAGTTAATCACAAAACCCAAGAACATGAGGATCCGGGATAGGGACAGAGCTGATTTTTCACAATTGATGTTGAATCCCAGGCATTGGAGGAGAGAAATGGTTTTCCGCAGGTGGGCCAATAGTGTCTGTAGGCTTTGGTCCATGAGGAGCAAGTCGTCCAGGTACACTATCATGTGCATTTCGTTGGCTCATATGTGTTCCACCATGGGCTTAAGGACCTTGGTGAAATACAAAGGAGCAGAGGATAGGCCGAATGGGAGGGATTTGAATTTGAAGGTCTGACCCTTCCATTGAAATTGTAGGAACCAATGGTGTGGCGGGAATAGCGGGATCGTTAGATAAGCGTCCTTGAGATCCAGACGTACCAGCCAATCGTTGGGTCTTAGGAGGTCCCAGAGGAGATGAATTTCCTCCATCTTGAAGGGACGAAATACCAAACATTCATTGATCTCCCGGAGATTTATCACCAGACGCTGGCTCCCTTCCCATTTTTCCAATATAAATAAGGATATGGTTGGAACGGAGATACATAGAACTCTATGTGGAAGCCCTGAACTGTCTGCCGGACAACCCAGGCATCGTAAGTCAGAGCTTTCCAATTGTGCACAAAATGTGCCAAGCGACCCCCCAACCATTTGTGAGAAATGAGAGTTACGCTCACCGTCTGTTCTGGCAGAAGGGTCTCCTCCTCTGGAACCGCCTCTGGATCCTCTGTGATGAGGGTATCCCCTGGTGGGGTAGAAACCCTGAAATCGGGAAGTGTCTTGCCATTGACCCCACTTGGAGGCCTGACCTTTTTTTTTATTGCTTTATTTATTGATTTTGGTGTGGAAAACAAAACAAAAACATAAGACAAAAACAGACACAGTGTACATCAATGGTGACCTGAGCATATTACATAATACACGTTTACAGAGTTTAGGATAGCACAAATTGCAAAACTGTGCAAGATACATCACAGACAATGTGTATCCGAGCAAGAGCCTCCGTAGGTTCCTAGACAACAAAAGGCAAGATAAAACTTACATGCAGTGCTAAGTCATATCC
This sequence comes from Calotriton arnoldi, assembly GCA_963921515.1. Lineage (NCBI taxonomy): Eukaryota > Metazoa > Chordata > Amphibia > Caudata > Salamandridae > Calotriton > Calotriton arnoldi. The sequence continues at coordinate 630,188 of CAWUFW010006592.1, read as the reverse complement.
CAAATACCAAATGACTTTTCCCTTGTTGGGCCCCATCGGAACATCCATAACATAGTCTAGCGTCTCCTGCTAGATTTCTTCACCCAGGCGCATTCGACTCTCTTTTGGCTAGGTAACTTTGATATAGACTCCAGAAGCTTTTGGGGCGATTCTGAGGGGGGAGCAGGTCACTGTATAGTTACGACTACGTGTTACAGTATAATATCTCCTTAGACCACTTCGCAACAGTGGGTGCCAGGCCCGAGCCCATCGTATTACTTTTCTGCGCTTCACTATCAGTAAACCCATGTCCACTAATTGTCGCAATTCCTTCCACAACTGTCTAGAATGTCCCAGAAGGGCCTACAATGGGTCCATAGGTAGCGGCGTGCCTATAATGTCCCTCATCTTTAGAAATATTAGCCTCCAGTAGTTGGCTATAACTGGGCATGTCCAAGCAAAGTGCATAAACCCCGCTGGGTTGGCTTTGCATCTCTCACACTCAGCAGTGTCTCTAAGGCCATATCTGTGTAGTCGAGCTGGAGTGTAATAGATTCTATTTAAGAATTCAAATTGTATAAGTGTATGCCTTCCATTGAGAGAGATGCGCTTTGTGGACTCACAACAATAGCGCCAAGTGGTGTCATCAAAAATCACGCCAAGATCGTTTTGCCACTCCAGCCTAGCTTTAGTGTAGACGTTTTTGCTTTCGTCCTGAACTAAACTATAGATGCTAGAGACTATCTTATTGGGGGAGTCAGCGCGCAAAATGCAGGAGAGAGGGGCGAACTCAGGCGGCTCCAACGTGTCTTTACCTAGCAACCCACGGAGAGCATGCCTCACCCTAAAGAAATTAAACCTCGTCAGTGGGGAAGCAATATGACCCTCTGCTTCAATTACAGCCCAGTTACGAGCTGTGCCTTCCGAAAATAAATCGCCAATTTTGGTGATATTAAGTGCTTCCAATGCCCTTACCACCTCTTTTTCCTTGCAGGTAGGCAACCATTGGCACCACATCAGAGGGGTCAGGGGGGAATACAAAATAGAGCCTGCCTGTCTTTTCAGCAGGTTGTGCCACGCAGGTACCGCAGCATTAATTGAGCCTAAGATCCTGGCTCTTCTGGATGGGGTGCGAAACAATGACACCATGAGGGGAGCAGGCGCTGCTGCCACTTTCTTGATTTGCATGTGTGGCAGGGCTGCACTCTGGTGAACCCAATAGTAAGCATGCAAGCACTGCGCCACTCTGTAGTAGAGCTCTAAATCTGGAGCGCCTAGTCCCCCCATAGAATAAGGGAGAGTGATAACATTCCACCGAGCCCGGGATTGCTTACCAGCCCAAGCCAACCTCACCAATAGCGATCTGAGCACTTTGAAGAAGTGTGAGGGGAGAACCATCGGGACAATAAGAAACAAGAATAAACATCCAGGTAATACCAGATACCACCATCTTCATCAGGGAGATGCGGCCTAACAGTGACGGTGGTAAGCGGATCCAGCGCTCTACCTCCTCCTCCAGTTTGGTGATTGCCCTGCTATAATTCTCACTAAATACTATCTTAGAGTTTGTATGAACCTGAATACCCAGATATCGTACAGGATCAGTGGACCATGAGAGAAGAAAGCCCAATTTAATAGGCTCCATAACAGGCGTCAGTGGAAAGATTGTGGACTTAGTCCAATTTATCTTAAGGCCAGAAAACTCCCCATATCACACCACCTCTCTAAGCACTGGGGACAAGTTATTCTCAGGGTCTCTGATGTATAGAAGTGTATCGTCTGCATAAGTAGAGACTATTAAAGTATATCCCGGAAAGCGTATCCCTTTGTGGCCATGGTATTCCCTAAGGGCACAAGCCAATGGTTCCGCGACTATAGCATATAGTAGTGGTGAAAGCGGGCATCCCTGACGAGTGCCTCTGGAAATCTTGATCGGGGCAGTCACCGAGTCTCCCACTCTAATCCTGGCGGATGGAGAATTATATAATATCCCCACTAGCTGTAAAAAGACGTCCCGATGCCCATTCTCCTCAGCAGAGCGGACATGAAAGCCCATTCCACTAAGTCGAAGGCTTTCTCTGCATCAAGGAAAACCACTGCAGCTTTAATCTCTGGTTTAGTATGTTGTATCACGCCAAACACAGTACGTAGGTTGTATGTCAAATTATGTCCCGGGACGAACCCTGCTTATTCGGCCCCAACCAGTTGAGGCACCAGTGGGGCCAAGCGGTTGGCCAAAATTTTAGAAAAGAGTTTGGGATCTACATTGAGTAGCAATAGTGGCCTGTACAAGGAGCATTCATTAGGCAATTTGCCAGGCTTCAGAAGCGTAGCTATCAGGGCTTCCCGCATGGAGGGGGGCATCTCTCAGCTCTCGCCCATTTCCTTAAACAAGGTGATCAGGTGTGGAACCAGGAGTTCTCTAAATTACTTGTAAAAAGCGACAGTTAGGCCGTCCAGCCCCGGTGCGCTACCAGAGCGCACAGTCCTTTAAGCAGTGAGAACTTCCCAAGCATGAAGCGGTCTCATTAGGTATTCCCTGTGCTCTTCTGCCAGCCATGGCAATTTGATGTGTTCTAGATAGTCTAGAATGGCTGCGCCAACCGCCGATGCTCTAGAGCGGTACAGTTCTGAATAGTACTGGCTGAATCTGGCTGCTATGGAAGTAGGATCCCTTAATATCTCACCAAAAGCTGCATGTAGCTCTGTGACTCCTGCCGTTTCCTGTCTGCTACATATCAGTGCCGCTAAGGTTGCCCCGGGACGTTCACCTTCTCTGTATGTTTTAGCGACAGCATATTTCCCCATGTGCTTGATCTCATTGTCAGCAGTTTCATGGTATTCCTCTAGTGTCTTTCTTAAATCCTCTGCAGACTGATCATCCCCCCTTGCTAGGACCCCCCGCTCCAGTTCAGTTAGTCTACTCTCAAGAAATTCCAACCTACCTCTTAGAGTGCGAAGGACCCCCGAGTGTTTTGAGATGGCAATCCCTCGTACATAAATTTTAAAGGCTTCCCATACCGTGGCAAAACGACTAACCGAGCCAATATCAGTTTCGAAAAAAGATTCCATGGCTTCCGAAATTTCAGATTTAAAAACGTTCTAGTAACGAATATGGCGGGAATCGCCATGTGAATGGGGCTGGTCTCCTCTGCGGGCACTCTATGTCGAACAGTTTAGGTGAGTGGTCCGAGTAGGAGCGAGGATGAATGACACAGTCCCGAACATGCGTGAGCAAGGCTCTAGAGGTGAACCAATAGTCTATTCTTGTGTGTAGATCATAAGGAGCAGAGTAGTGAGTAAAGCCCCCCAACCCCGGGGAGCGTGTGCGCCATATATAAACCATGTCTAATTGGGTAATAGCGTTTATAATAGTTTTGACAGCCACCGACGGGTGCCTGGACGAGCCCCCAGAGCGATCCAGTGTCCGGTCAAGCACACAATTGAAATCCCCGTCCCAGAGCTGCGGCAGCGAGGTGTCCCCCCGAATACGCTCCAGAAGATCTCAATAGAATTGTGGGTTATCAGAGTTGGGACCATAGATATTAGTAACTAAAAGATCCAGTCCCCGACCCTTACACCTGGAAATGGTATACCTGCCCCCTGTGTTAGCTTCGATAGCCTCTAAGGTGATCACCGATTTTGGGTTGACCCAGGTTAGAACACCTCTTACATGTGTGTAAAAGCCAGCAGCGTGGAAAGGGCCGTGAAGTCGTCTGGGGGTAAGTAGTTTGCTGTCTAGGGGCAAGTGGGTCTCCTGTAAAAGAGCAACATCTATGCCATGCCTAGTGAGGTATGCTAACACTTTTCGCACTTTTCTAAAGTCATTGAGACCCTTAACGTTCCATGTTAGGAAGCGCACCTTGCTACTCTGGTCCCGCACTATGGCTGGTTAGCATTACTGTACATGCACCATCTATATCTGCATTGCTACCCTGTATACATAACTGCAGGTAGACACCACTGGAGAGATAAATAAATGCATAGCACACATTGTGTCCGGAACAACGAACCCCTAAATCCCCCTCCCCCCACCCACGCCATGCTATCCCCACTTGTCATGGTCGAGAATCCCCCTCCCCCCCAATTCAAAACATATCTGGCATAGTGCCATTAAGTGGGTAACACACAGGGGTGGATGTTACCTCTACGCTGACTAGTACCTCTCCATGTTAGAGGTCTAGTATTGCCATCTAAACTTATAATGTACAAGCAGAAAATATCGGAATACAGTGACTTGTAATAACTAGGACTGAGTCCCGCTGCCCCCACCCATGGTCTGCCCAGAAGGCTATAATAGGGCAATAATGGCCTTCACGTGTTCCAAAGTCTCAGTGACTGTGACAGTCTCAAACGGATGCAGTCATTAATATTCAATCTGCAATGTCCCCTTGGTATTTTGGAGATCGGGGACCCAGCCTCACCAGTGGGACAAATCCGCAAGGAAACACACTTGTCACCTACCCCTCGGAGGCCTCACCGGGAATTTTACAGCCCACTGTGCTAGTCTTGTTCCTCCAGAATGCCACCAGTAGCCTCGGCCAGCTTCCCCGCCTCGCCGCTCCGCTCGTCTGACTTAGCATATTCCCTGAGGGCTCTCTGCAAGGACTTGGGGTCCAGAAAAATCTTTGTCTTGCCTTTCATGTTCACCCTCAGCCTGGCTGGGTAAAGCATTGTGTAGTCCAGGTTGTAGTCTCGGAGTTTACGTTTCCAAGGGGCAAATTGTCGCCTGGCTTCCTGTACCCTCGCAGTGAAGTCCGGAACAGCGAAATCGAGGAGCCCTCAAATTGCAGATCTCTTTTCTCTCTGGCCTGCCTCAGCGGGGCATCCCTGTCCCAATAGTTCAAGAGCTTAGCAACGACTGGGCGGGGTGTTGCTCCTGGCGGAGGCCTGGGGCCCAGGGAGTGATGAGCACGCTCAACAACAAACATGGGAGTGAAGATATCACGGCCCAACAGTGTGACCAGTAGTTTCTCCAAAAATAACTCCATGTTGCCTATAGCCGTAGACTCCGGAAGGCCAATAATGCGAATGTTGCTTCTTCTTGATCTCGCCTCCAAGTCTTCAGCCTTGTCCTGCAGAGCAGTGAGGATTTTCCCAAATTTCTTTTGGGTCGCGTCCGTCTCCGTTTGAGACTCTTCTATTTCCGTCACGCGTCGCTCAGCCATGTCCAGACGTTCGGCATGCTTATTGAGCCTCTCCAACATACGATCCATACGGTAGGCTAAGGGTCAATTTTACCATCTATAGTGGACAGGCTTTTCTGCATTGCAGACAAGATTTGGTGTAAGTCATCTGACGATTCCTCGGCTGCATCTACCTGCCCATCTGAGGAATGAGCCTTGCCCACCTCTTTGTTCCTTGACTTACGCTGCTCAAACTGCAGCTTGGGCTGAGATTTATCTGCGATGTTTCTCAGTATCTGCTTTTTCCGAAGATCGCAGCTCCCCGTGGGCAAGAAGTGCCGGACAGATCCACCAGCGCTGAAACTAAGGTTTAAGGGCAGTTAGTTGTGTGGATGGCAGAACGCAAGCGGGAAATCCCTGAACCGCAGTACAGAAGGGCACAGGTCACATGGGAAGAGCGGTAGACAGTCACTTGGCCCCGGGACAGGTGCGATAGCAGGCCCCAACCAGTAGGGAGTTATGCACTCACTTACTGAGTGTCTCTGGTGCTGTAAGGCCCTGCTAGTGAGTGTGTAGGAGTGGGCCAAACACAGAGAATTCCCCAAGGCCTGAGATGTATGCTGAAAGTACCTTTGATGGCGAAGGGTGTATGCAGATCCGATATCCCTGCCTCATAGAAATTATAGGCCTCTCTCACCACGAATTCGGGTCTCCAATAGGCCACACTGGCTCAAACACTGCCAAAGAGTGGGATGTTGCAAGTCCCCAGCCACACTCTTTAAGCGCACAAGGAAAGCAGGTCGCTCTGCACCGGCAGCCCGCCGCTAGGGCTGCAATTATCCCAGTCCGCAGCAAGCAGCACTGAAGAGCCGTCCCAGCGCTGCTCCCAACTCAAAGACCAGCTGAACACCGCCACTGCAAGTGGAGACAAACTCCGGCGTTGGTGGGCAGGCCCAGTCTGCACTCGCACAGCTTCCAGGCAGCAGCCGTCTGGCTCAGGGCGAACCTCCATCCGGCATGCCCAAGGCCGGCGCTCCTCTTAGATCACGCCGCCTCAGGGGGGGTGGGCTGTAGCAGAAGAAGCAGCTCAGACTGCCGAGTGTCAGCCGCCACCCACCGCGTATGTTAGGAGCCCCGTCGAGCATCACCAGAGTCGCCTCCCGCCACGCCGCACCACCGACTCCAACGCAGGCCGCAGCGCTGAGGTCCAGCACGTCACACTTGGCCGCAACATTCCAACATGCCTCGGAGTCGCCCCGCGAGGCAGCCGGGGCACCGATCAGCAGCGCTTCGCCAGGGCTCCCCAGTACGAGGTACGAGCAATGAATATTTGTGCTCTGGTGTCAGGATTCTTGTAGGATAGTTATGATGGCTTGCGGAGCTCGATCAAGACACGGCCATCTTAAGCTCTGGCAAGCTCCGCCCCAGGCCTGACCTCTAGCGGAGGTTTGAGACTGTGGTTGGCCGGCTGAGTGAATCCTGCCATGGCCAGTCCCTGTGAAAACCTTAGGGTGAAAATGCGCTTGATTGAGGACTGGGCCTTGTCCAGAGAGTTGGATGTAGAGACAAACTTGCTGAACTCCTTGATGAAAGGCTCCCTAAAGAGCTCTCCCTACGCAACCTGTCCTGCTTCAGATGTCTCCAGATCCCCCAGCTCTGAGTCAATTTTGATTAGAAGGGATCTGCGCCTCTCAGAAGAGATGGAGCAGTTGGCAGTATAATGACGGCAGGTTGGGCTCAGCCTGAAATCACCTCCTAGGTGATTAGTGCGCTGGAGACCATAGCGTCTTCCACCATTTTAAGGATTTTTATCAGGGGATCATCATATCCAGAAGTTTATCCTGACACAACAGTCAGAAGCGGTCAATTCCCTTCTTCCGGTCCCTGATGTATTTGGCCAGAAACTGGTCATTCTGGGGTCTATTTCTGGTGTCAAGGCCACTTTCCTGTCCAGCTATGGGCGGGTACACTCCTCCCTAAGGCGGTTACACATTTCCTTGTCCAGGGGCTTACACATCCTACCCACCACGTACGTGGCTACCTTGTCAGCCGGGATCCATTTGGAGGAACGAGGGTGTATCAGCCCCTCTGGGTCCAGCATGTCAGACTCCTTGCCATGGGCCTCACACTTGTCAGGGACTGTCCCTGTTGTGGGGGTGACCGTTGGGCGTCATGACCTGTTGTGGTCATACTCCCCGTCAGATCCCATGGGGAACCCCTCAGAGTTAGGTGGCGGAGAGGAAAGTTGATCCGCCATCTGGGTATCAAGGTCCCCAATTGACTCTGGCTTGGCAGGAGGTGGGAGGGGGAGAGGCTGGGGGAACTTGGCTCATGAATGCCCTCTTAAGCCTGGCAAAAGCATTCATTTCAACCCCTGGGATCTGCGGGTGTTTGCGCAGGTACTTGGGGTATCTGGCATCAGGCTGTCCTGGAGGTGGGGGGGCCGAAGACCTTGGTAGGTCTTCCTTCAGGGAGAGGGGTTTTAGGCACCTTTGGGCCATTTCCAGAAGTTTCCTCTTCAAGCGCGCACTGCATCTGAAACCGCATTATGGATAGAGGTGTCTACCACGTCACAGAATTTGTCTGTAACCGGGAAGTAGGAGATTGAGTCCTCCTCAGTACAAGAGTTTTCAAACTCTTCTATTGTACAGAGTGCAATTTTAACTGGGGGTACCCAAAAATTGAGGATAGTGCAGCACCATGTGTGGATTTACAGTAGAGAGGCAAAGAGCCTCACAGGACCCCACACGCCCTTCAGTTCAAATAGGCTACTATATTGCCTCCTGGGTCGGTGTCTGTGGGTGAGGGAATTAAGACTAACGGCCACAATAGAAAGTACGGACCACCGCAGGGGTGTTCAGACTCCAGACGGTCAGGGCCCAGAGAACCTCCTCTGCACAGCCAGATGCGCTTGGACTGGCTCCCAGGGTAAGTCCCAAAGCACGCTCCGGCTGGTGGAGAGCAGGGAGAAGCATCCCCATCAGGAGACGCATGGCACATGAGGCGCACGCCTTCTAGTGGTGGGAAGAACTATGCGTGCCGGCCCTGTGGCCTTGCTCGAGGCCAAGAAACTGACTGGGGTGGCTGAGCAGGAGCGTCGAAGCATTCTTTCGGCCACCAAGCTATAAGACAAAATATATATACAAAGTGGAGAAAGAAAAAGGAAAAGGTGTCCTGTGCTACTCTATGTGTGGGGACAGTGTGTCCTCATCATGATGCCCTCACACACCCCGAAGGATGTCATGCTTCATCATTGGGCTTTTTGCTGCTCGTCGGGCCGGCGCTGCAATGCCCTACGGGTCCCCCGAAGGGTCTCTTTTTCGGAGATCTTTTGATGAAACAAGCCGTTAGGTGCGTGCGTGTGAGTGGAAGTGAGGTCTCAACTAGTGTGTTAAAAAATGACTGGAGGGAGAGTGGCTATTATTTATTAAAGTGGTCCCTCTGTCATTAGTAAAAGGTGTGTGGTGCTGCTAGTGGGATATTATGTCCCTCAGTAGCTAGATATGAGTCCTTAGTGGGTGTCTCTAGTGGTCGACATGTTTCGCGCTATCTGTGGCCTCTGGAGGAGATCCAAAGCGCTTCTTCAGGACCAAGGTGAGTTTAAATAAAGTATCACTAGCGGCCTAAATTTTTCAGTGCCGCCAGGTTGATGGAAAGGAGTAGCGTCTCTGAAAAGAGAAAGGGGTAGGACAGACTATGGGTATAGCTCTAATGTCAAAAATGTGTTTAGTCCAGGTCTGCTATTGGGGGGGCCTGGTGCATATTACCATTAGCGTGAGATTTATCGCTATAGGTCAGCATGAGTGTATGAATATCTATATTGTGTTATTATTTACAATGATGTAAAAAAATAGAAAAGATAATAAGTAAATGAATACAAAGAAAGAACATAATCAACATGTAGAACATCGAGGATGAGTGTGTCGCTCTTTGGTCACAAGTATCATGCAGTGCTGTATCCAGTAGTAATTGGTCTATACACGACTTATACTGAGTGGATAATCGGTGAAAAGTTGTCTTGGTAAGGAGTTTGAAAAAATGTGGTTAAAGGTTAAAAGTAGAAACTATGAATATCACTAGAGGGGTCCCACCATTGATGGCTAACCTAAGGACACAGTTCCTGTTCATAATAAATGAAAAACATAATCCTCACCCCTTGTTTCTATAATTATGGCCTCATGAGATCAGTGAGGGCCGATGGGAACTGTAAAAAAACAGGGAAGGAAGCATTGTTTACAAATTCCATTCATTGTAAAAATCACGTTATCAATTTTGGATTAGCGTAGTAGAAAAACAATTATGTCAATAACAACCAAAATCTAGACCAATTTCCTAGAAACCACTCCGGTGGTATTTAAATGTCATAAATTATGAGTCAATGTGACATACAAGGCCAACGATGATCACAATATACCAGGACGTAAGACGATTTTACAATAAAACCATCCGCTACAAGATGGCGCCCAAACACAACACTATACACTCTCCTATTAACTCCTTAATTAGTAGCATACTCCCATTATAGAAAGGGCGGCAAAAACTGCTTGAATACCGGTGGAGACAGAGAGAGGCATGCAGGTGGAGCAGCACAGCTGAATGGGAGAACCGTGAGTACTACAAGGATAACGCTTGCGCTTTGTCACTTCCTAGTCTTTAAATCTTTTCCTTTGAGAAAAGAAACACTGGGCCTGAACTAAACTCTCAACCACTCCCAGGATAAATGTGAGAGAAGTAAGATAAATATAACACTAGCAATATGCCGGTATATTCTTCCTTTTCCTTCCTTTCCCTTGCAGTGCCCGAGTGTGACATGCACAATTTGTGAATCTCTCGATCTATGACATCAATACAATATGAGAACCCAAAGAATTTTCCTATTTTTTTCTTAGTTTGCAGGATAAAAATCACAAATGAGGACCACTGTGTGATTTTCCTTTTCTGTTTGTGAACATTGATAACGTGATTTTTACAATGAATGGAATTTGTAAACATCGGCCCTCACTGATCTCATGAGGCCATAATTATAGATACAAGGGGTGAGGATTATGTTTTTCATTTATTATGAACAGGGACAGTGTCCTTAGGTTTGCCATCAATGGTGGGGCACCTCTAGTGATATTCATAGTTTCTACTTTTAACCTTTAACCACATTTTTTCAAACTCCTTACCAAGACAACTTTTCACCGATTATCCACTCGGTATAAGTCGTGTATAGACCAATTACTACTGGATACAGCACTGCATGATACTTGTGACCAAAGAGCGACAAACTCATCCTCGATGTTCTACATGTTGATTATGTTCTTTCTTTGTATTCATTTACTTATTATCTTTTCTATTTTTTTTACATCATTGTAAATAATAACACAATATAGATATTCATACACTCATGCTGACCTATAGCGATAAGTCTCACGCTAATGGTAATATGCACCAGGCCCCCCAATGGCAGACCTGGACTAAACACATTTTTGACATTAGAGCTATACCCATAGTCTGTCCTACCCCTTTCTCTTTTCAGAGACGCTACTCCTTTCCAACAACCTGGCGGTACTGAAAAATTTAGGCCGCTAGTGATACTTTATTTAAACTCACCTTGGTCCTGAAGAAGCACTTTGGATCTCCTCCAGAGGCCACAGATAGCGCGAAACATGTCGACCACTAGAGACACCCACTAAGGACTCATATCTAGCTACTGAGGGACATAATATCCCACTAGCAGCACCACACACCTTTTACTAATGACAGAGGGACCACTTTAATAAATAATAGCCACTCTCCCCCCAGTCATTTTTTAACACACTAGTTGAGACCTCACTTCCACTCACACGCACGCACCTAACGGCTTGTTTAATCAAAAGTTCTCCGAAAAAGAGACCCTTCGGGGGACCCATAGGGCATTGCAGCGCTGGCCCGACGAGGAGCAAAAAGCCCAATGATGAAGCATGACATCCTTCGGGGTGTGTGAGGGCATCATGATGAGGACACACTGTCCCCACACATAGAGTAGCACAGGACACCTTTTCCTTTTTCTTTCTCCACTTTGAACTCTCCTCTTAAGGAACAGTGACCCCCCTTTATATACCAGTTACCAATCGGGAGCAAGGGTCACTGGACCTAACAATCAGCTCCCACCGTCCCCCCCTCTCTTTTTGATAAATAGGAAAATATATATACAGTCACAGGCAATATTATGCAGTTAAAGGCTAAAATAAAGTAAATTAATGACTACAGTCCCAGTACTCATCTCGACGGCTGCAGGAGCAGTGAAGAAAGAGAGGGAAAGAGAGTCAACAGAAGGATATGAAGAGGTATTCCTGTTCCTGATTGGTTAAATGAACTTCCTTTTCCTGATGGTTCATGGGAAATGATGTTGTTTAGTTTGGTTTAAAATGGCTGCTGTTACAAAATAAAGTGAAGAAAGAAGAGCATAATCCTCGCCTCCGGTCTTGACTGTCAAGCTTGCTTCATAACTGATCACATTTGTGCTCGGGTGGAGTCAAGCTTAAATAAAAGGAACGGAGACCCATACGAATGTGCTTCGCGTTCAGGTCTGTGCTGTATGATTCTTTGCGCCTCGCTCCTCCTTACTTCTGCCACACTTACCTGAATACCTCGGGTCCACGGATGTTTCCGCGATTCCCTCATCGGATGCCCGTTCTTCCGTTTCGGTTTTTGACGCTCCCCTTTAAGAAGTCCTTCCGGGTTGCCGACGCTCTGCGTCTCCCGCGTTGGACATTCTTCTCTCAACAGCTGTTGTTGTTGGGTGCTTGTTACTGCACCCTCCATGATGTTAATCTCTTCTCATTTCTGCTTGCCTACAAAGGAATTTTGACAAGCAGGGATTTTGTAAAGAATGAGCATACACTATAGGCGGTAATATGTTATTGCAAGTTATGTGTATTTATTAACCAACACTTATCTGATAATCTTTTCCACGGTGAATTGAAGATCCTGTTTTTGGTGCTTGCTTTGCTTATGGCTATAGAGACAAAAAAATACAAATATTAGTTTCCTGGCATCCTAAGTAGCTGGTTGGATATATTATGTAGCCCTGCACCTTTTTGTGTATTATTCTTTTTTTTTGCTTATCCCGTATGGGAAAATATGTTTTTTGTTTTTTTCCCTAATATATATTGGATGTAAATAATTTTTTTCTTGACATGTTCTTTCCATATATATATTATTAAGATATTACGCTGAGTACATTATCTAAATAGTTTTGGTTCTTTCTACTTCTAGATATATCAGCCTGTTTCTGTTTCCTGTTTTTCTATATATTGCCCAAGGGAAGAGGGACTCTATCCAGGTAGTTATATAAACGGGAATAATATTAGTGGTGGGTAAAAGGGCTCAACACGTGTGTACATTGTAACACTTATATCTGGCTTACATTCAAAATTGCACACAACTCTTCCTACCGAAGTATCAGTGCAAGTCCTACGACTGTGACTCATCTCCTTTTCCCTTTCCTTGTTTTGTTTCCCCTCTTCCCCAGCCCTCCTGTGTTGGCTTTGACATTGTTGGGCTGGCTTTGGTGGGTGTGGGAAGTTGGGACCCAGCATCGGACCTTGCATCTCACTCCTGCAGAAACAACAGGTGAGCACTTACACTGACATAGAATTGGCTTATACCCAATTGGCAAAATTAATGTACTTATAAGCACCTAGTAAAGTGTTACTACATATACCCAGTGCCTGTAAATTAAATGCTACTAGTGGGCCTGCAACACTTATTGTGCCAGCCACTTACTTAGCCCTTTAAACATGTCTCAGGCTTGCCACTGTAGCCTGAGTGTGCAGTTTAAAAGTGCCATTTTGACCTGGCAAAATAAACCTTTTCACATCTTAAAGCCTTCTTTTTTAATACATATAAGTCTCCCCAAGGGTAGGCTCTAAACAGTCAGCAGGGCAGGGTGCAATGTATTTACAAAGTAGGATATGTAATTTTAAGTGTTACATGTCCTGGTAGTGAAGAACTCTTACATTTGTTTTTCACAATTGCAAGGCCTACCTCTCCTATAGGATAACATTGGCGTTACCTTATTACATTTAATAAGGTGTAACCTCCAAATGGGAACAGGTAAGCAGTCCCTGTTTGGTATCTTTGAAATTGTAATGAAAAACTTCTTGAATGGTAAAGTCAGATTTTGAATTACAATTTTGAACATGCCACTTTTGGCATTTTCCTGCCTAGTCCTTAATTGCTTGCAGCTTGTCTCTGAGTCACATAACTGGGTGTAGTAGGCAGTTGGTCTTTGTGCATACCTCCTAGACAGCACACACAATAGAGAGCTTAGGTGTCTGGATGGGCCAAGACTAGCAGGATAGGAAGGCGTAGTTAGGCACAGCCCCACTTACACCGTAATAGCTAGTCTGCATCCAGGGCAGAGGAGGCAGGAAACCTGAATACTTCAAAGGGTATCCTCTATAAGTTTCTCCCACTTCAAAGAAGGCACCAGGCATAAATATTGGATCTCAGATACAAACTCTTCAGTACACTTCTGGATCTGTGGAAGTCTCTGCCAGGAAGAAGGACTGCTGTGGTGCTGAAAGGGCTGCCATTCTGTTGGACTGTTGCCCTGAAGGAGTACTGCTGCTGTGCTGCCTGCCGCTCTATTGCCTGAAGGATTGGACCTGCAAACTGTACCCAGTACCACCAGATTGACTCCAAGGACTAGTCTCTTGTAACCAGTATCTGGACTCTGCAACTGTGAGTTCTACCCTGCAAGCGGTGCCACCCCAATAGAAGTAGGTATAAGGTGCTCTGCCAGCCCATCAGTGATTCCAGCAGAACCGACGCATCGCCTCTGCCATGAGGATTCTTCCGGCGCAAGGACTCCGCATCAACCTCGCAGCCCACAGCCTCATCGGACCTGCCGTTGCATGACGCAAACCTGATGCAGGCCCTCACATCAAAGCCTCTTGTTGACGGCAGCCTAGATGGTGACGCAGAACTTCACATCGCAAGCCCCGCAGCCTTTTCAGAACCAGCCAGTGCATAACACATCCTTGATGACTTCACATCGCAAGCTTCTCTTGTCGATAGCGTCCTCAATGACGATGCAGGACCTCACATCGCAGCCTCACAGTTCCCTAGATCCAATGCTGCGTGAAGTATTTCTGACCCGAACCACGAGACACATCCTCAATGTGGGACCTCACAATGCTCTGGAATCACGTTTTAAGATACTCTTGTTTCATGGGCCTAACTGGATCCCTGTAGCTGGCCCCTGCTCCATCATGGTCATCCTGAACTTGTGACTTTGTCCCTGTCCGGCACAACCAGCTATGCACAGTTGGTGATTTGTGGTTTTGGGCGCTATTTCCATTTGAATCTTTAAACCTGCATATCCCCAGTTCTACTGATTGAAGTTTTGTCGTTTTGGTCTTATTTTATTTATTACAATTGACTCTAGTAATCTAATCTGGTGTGGGATCCTTTTAGTGTTGTATTTGTACTTTGTTACAGTTTGAAGTGGTGCACAAATACTTTACATATTGCCTCTGAATTAAGTCTGACTGCTCTGTGCTAAGCTACCCAAGGGTTGAGCACATGTTAATTTAGAGTTTGCTTGTGACTTCACCCTGACAAGGATTGTGGTTGCTGCTTGAGTAGGGTTTCAACCCCCCCAATCAGTAACCCAATATCTTACACCCCTATAAGTCACAAGTTTCTCACCGAAAATGTATTTATTTTTGCCTTTGACAGGGCTACATCCCAGCCTTTTTCATGGGGTAGCTACCCAAAATACATTTATGAACACCTACAATGATGCAAGTTTGTGGTTGCTAACTATCTGTTTCAGTCGTGTAGTTCCCACTAATCTGTAGGACCTGCGTGCTTGTGGGAACTACACGACATGGCGCCGCCAACGTTGGTTGGGTTCTTATTTTACGGATTAACCTGAGTAGTTCAATTGCTGCTTTCTCAGAGACTCCAATTCACGTTCAAACTGGAGACGTCCGTGTATTGGCTATAGGTTATTCAAGCCGTCCCACATTGTACTTACCCTATCCCCATAAATTCATCTACTAATTCCCTTCTTCTTCAAAACAATGTCTGTAAACGGAAAAAAAACTGAAAAAGTTGCAGGGTAATTAAACATAGAGGAAAACTGCAGGCATGCAGTTACTGTCAAATTACTGAATTATGGTCTCCCGGTTAAGGGTGGAGATGTTATCTTCGTGGTTGAGGCACATGAAGAATTCAGGGCAGAGGTATTCTATTCCTGGGTTAAATTCCCAGCTGCAAATGCCCGTACACAAATGTTTCATATCTACTTTGAGAATGAAACACCAGAGGAATACACTCCATATGAAGAACTAGAAATTCCTCTCTCTTACCAAGAGCAAATAAATTGGTTTAAAGACACCCTCCCACACATGACAGAAAACATGAGACTCGGTCTGCTCAGCAAAGAAGGAAAGGCATGGCCGGTCTTAGCTGCATACGAAGCGCATCCAGATACTGCTAAATTAACTGCACCAGAAATGAGTACACTATACAGAGATTTAGTGCAAATTTACAGAAATCTTACACAGTTCGTAATTCGAACACTCACAGTTAATCCTGCGCAGACTGCCAAAGCACTACCATAATGGGCTACCACGGGTATTAGCCCACAAACACTGAATGCCGTAATGGGACAGATTCCCACCAGTAGGAAGCAAATTCCATTCTGGATAGCACAAAAAATGAGTTAGCTTGAAGCAGTATTTACCCATACAGGCCCGCAGGAAAAACACAGAATACTGACTATTTGCTTGCCATTGAGGATGGCTTCCCCAGTGGAAGACTGCGCCACTTGGGGTAGAGTCTTCGCTGCCATTTATACCAGAACACATGGTATCCCTTCATTGGCTGTTTTACCTGATGTATTGAAGCAGCTTATGAATGAGTGCGGGACAGCACCTGCCCTGGACTTGGGGATGAAACTGATAGGTAAATTTGCTGCAGTATCCACCATTATGTTAAGAAACATAAAAGGGGAGGCAGCTGCATTAGCTGTACACCAGCGCTTGAGGGATTTCGCTCCTGCACAACAGGAATGGGAATTACCAAAATTTAGCATTGAAACCTATGATACCCTAGGTATGGATGATTTGGGAGCCAGACCTGGGAAACCAAACCTTAAGAGAAATTCTGAAAAGGATAACTCTAAGCAAGCACCTGATTCTTCGACAAAGAAGATGTGGAAGAATAAACAAAAAAACAAACAAACAAAGATCACGGGGTGGGTCTCCTGAGCAAGAAGCCACTGAAAACAGATACAATCTTAGAAATCATGACAATATTATAAAGCCTGACAGATATCAGGATACTGATACACGTTCCCTTCAGGAGTCATCTGATACACGTTTGGAGAGATTGGTGGATGGTGAGAGCCTAGATCGGAAGAGCACGTGAAGCTGAAGAAGGAATCACAATGCTCGTCTGACCATATCAATAGTAAAAAAGTAAAACCCAAGAACAATAAACCTCAAGATCCTTCAATCAGGCTTCCGTCCCAATCACTCAACAGAATCCGCACTTCTGGAAATATCGGACACATTAAAATCCATAGTCGACAAAGGCAGGAAGGCAGTGTTAATCCTGCTCGACTTGTCTGCCGCATTTGACACCATCTCACACAGCATTCTTCTTGCAAGACTAGTATCCAGTGGCATCTCCAACATTGTTCTAACCTGGATCAAGTCCTTTCTAACTAATCGTAGGCAAGTCGTGTCTCTTGGTTCATTCCTCTCCGCCGTACGTCCTAATACTTCAGGAGTTCCACAGGGCTCTTCTCTTAGCCCGCTGTTGTTTAATATATATATGACCCCTCTCCTCCCCTTGATTTCTTCATTCGAGATTGAAGTAACGTCTTATGCAGACGATACACAGTTAATTCTATCTCTCGACAAAGGTTCCACCAATGCAGAATTAAACTTTAAACTCTGGCTATCTGAGGTCATCCAGTGGATGAAGGACAACCACCTCAGGTGTAACACAGAGAAAACTGAGATTCTCCTGATAGGTAAAGAAAACCCTTTCCAGCCCAGTGTTTGGTGGCCGGAAGATGCTACAGCTCCCCCATCCACTGTTAAAGTAGCAAAAAACTTGGGAGTACAATTCGACACCACACTCTCCTTCTGACCACACGCCTTGATGGTGGCAAGGACCTGCTTCAATTTAATCAAAACACTAAAAAAATTCTTCGACTTCATCCCCCTTCCGGCTAGGAAGACAGTAGCCGTAGCGCTGATCCTTTTGCGTTTAGACTACTGTAACAGCCTCTTAGCGGGAGCTAATAAACAAACATTAAAGAGACTACAGATGGTCCAACATACAGCAGCGTGCCTAGTCCTGAAATTACCACGTAGCTTCGGGGGCTCTTAAAACCCTCCACTGGCTTCCACTCCACAAGAGAATCTTGTTCAAAATACTCTTAATTACCTTCAGAGCAGTGTCAAAACTTGGCCCAACGTACCTCTCAGCTAGATTCACCCCACACACAACGACTAGAACCCTCAGATCTTCCACGGAAAACTTCCTCAAACCTCCCGGTTTTAGATATAAAACCAAGGGAGGAAAACAGTAGCCGCGTTAGGCGTAGTGGGCAAAAGAACGGTGGATTTAACCCAGATCTTTTGACTGGGGGAGAATGTTTGCATTGTCAGCATTCCGTCCATCATTTGTTTGCTGTAACGCGTTAGGTTCCAAAGCATGGAATCTCATGCCAACTCAACTGAGGCTCCTCAAAACAGAAACACAGTTCAGGAAGGCACTGAAGACCTGGATTTTTGGATCTTCAGACAAATTCTGCCTATCCCTCATATAGGTCTCTCTTCCCCCCTCCCTCAGCTCTGACCTTCATCCACTCAGTGCCAGGATGCTCCTTCCGGAGTGACAGCCCGCTCTTTACAAATACACAAATCAAATCAAATCAATTAAAAAGAAGAAAGTAGCTGGGATCAAAATAAGGCATGCCCAGGCTACTGAGGACTGCTTCTGAAAGGGGAATGGGCAGTAATGATGGTGTACAGTGCGGCAAAAGTCACAATTTTTATTTATTTATTTATTCAGTGTGATCTATAGCGCGAACCAGACCCTGAGATGGGTGTCAGAGCGCTTTACATTTCAACCAATTCGATATCAGCAGATATCCAATTATTTCACGTCAAGAACATCTCAAGTGTTCCGCTAACATTGGCAAATATTTATCCATACACAAAAATATACTGAGGGATACTAGAAAACATTAGATTACATTCCAGATTGTCTTGTCGTACTTCATTTTAGAAGTAGCGGCTAGCCATTCAAGCTCAGTTAATGATAGTATCTAGCATCGGGAGGTGAACAGTTTCTTTGTTCTGAGTTAGTAACGCCGTATTGACAGCCTATATCCATAACTACTTAGACGTCTCTGTTGTTCGTTATGGGAGATATTTACCCATCAGAAATGACTTAGTCTCCTTTTTGAATCGAGGAGCATAGGTGATTCTTCTAATATTTGGTGGGAGCGAATTCCAAATCCTTGATCCTGCTCCTGTGAATGCTCTATCGTAAGTTTTTTTTCTTACGGAAGAGTGCTGGTTTCATTAGAAAATCCTCCGATCCTCTCGAGGGTCTAGTGCCGCCGGATAGCGTAATTTTATGAGCTAGGTAATGTGGAGTTTTGTGGTGTATTGCCTTGTGAGTGATACAAGCAATTTTTAGCTCTATTCTTGCTTCGTATGGTAGCCAGCTGAGCGCTTTCAGATGAGGAGTGATGTGGTCATATTTTCTTGTTCCCGTTATAAGTCTAGTTGCTGCATTGAGACAAGCTTTTAGGGGTGTTGTTGAGATCTTAGGGAGTCCTGATAAGGCTGCGCATCCATATTCAATTCTTGATATGACCAGTGCTTGATTGCTAGTTTTAGGTCACCGGGATAAATGAGTGGCTTCAGTTTCCTGAGGTGATTCAGATGAAAACGAGCGTTTTTTGCCATTGTGTTTATGTGTGCTCGCATGTTTAGATCTTTGTCCAGTGTGATACCCAGGGATTTGGTTGAGTCAACTATAATTGGGGTACAATAGCTCGCCGGTACCTGTTGGACTATCTGGTGGCAGTAGTGCTGAGTGAGCATATCATGGTGGACACACCTAGTACTTCGGTAAGTGTTCCCCATCCTTTATATAAAATTACACTCCAATTGGAGGGAGATATACCCAGAAACATAAAGGATCTGTTTTGGGAGAACTTCACATTTGGTTACGATATTCTTTTGGCTGAAAAAGACTGGCCACCTGAGTTTGTAAAAGAATGCCCAAATGGGGGAAACAGTAATTTTACCTGCTTTCTCTGACCTCGTTCTGGAATCAGTTAAACATTCTTATGCCAAGGAGTGGGTGTTAGCACCTGCACTATACCGAAATCATGTTGGGGGGGCATAATGAGTCACCTCATCATGACATACCATTAAAAGCAACTCTTCAACCACAGAGACAATACCCAATTAAACATGAAGCTCAAAAACAAGTAAGGGAAATTCTAGAACAACTTGGGCACCAGGGTGTAATAGAAAATTGCACCTTATCAATGAATAATCCCTTGTTTTCTGTACTGAAAGCAGGCAATTCATATTGTCTAGTATTAGATTACAGTTGTTTAAACACAGCTACTTGCTCAAGTGACGCACTAATGAATAACATTGTGCGGAAGAAATATGAACCAACACTAGATATCTCAAATGGATTTTTCTGCCAAAATATAGCACCTGAAAGCAGATATTTGGCAGCATTTTCAGCACTAGTCTCACAGAGGCAATTTTGTCGTTTGCCACAAGGGTGTAAGAATAGCCCTGGGAATTTTTCAGCCAGTGTGACATAGTTACTTCAAACTTTTGATGAGAAGGCATCGTCCTATGAAGATGATATATATCTGATGGATTATGAATTAATGGAACACTTGGATAGAGTAAACCATATAATTCTGGGGTTTGCTCTCGTGGGCTACAAATTTAATTTCAAAAAATCAAAATTTGCCTAACTCAATGTCCTATTTTTAGGATGCAAATTGTCAAGTGGAGGCAAAAGCCTGGCGGCACATTTTATAGAAAAATGTGCGTTGCTCCAACCTCTGATGACTGTGAAAAGATTACAATCCATTTTAGGGTTTTTACATTTTAGCAAAACATACATTTTGGATTACGCAGAATGAGTAAAACTGTTCTACGATTTAATTAGACCTGACTTTTCTTCTTTTTTTTGTGTTGCAATTTTTTGTTGAAGGAATTGAAAATAACAAGGGTGTACAGCGCGGGTAACCATCATCCTTCAAACATGTTCAGTAATCATGTATAGTGGGAGCATGGATGAGGGATACATAGTATATACCAGATGAGTGGGGGGAGAGGAGTTATGAGGGGGATGAGGGACCCCTGCCTGGACGGAGGTGGCCATACAAGTCTATGTCTGTGTTTGGTGGAAGAGCATGTTGGGTGGCAGGCAGTATGTTTGCAGGGGGGGGATTGGTAGTGGCTGGCAGCTATGAGTGTCCGTTCTATTATCGTTTGTCACTTACATAGGTCTATACCACTGCCAGGATAGGTTCCAGCTACAGGGGGTGGGGTTAATGATAAGGGTAGACAAGAATGAGCAGTTCTGTCCAGCGGTGCCTGAGGTCTCCTCCACTTTCATCGGGACGGAGAAGGGGGAGGGGCCTTTACTAAGGGTCCATAGGACTGCGTGACCAGGGGGGGTGGAGGGGGCGTGGGGGGTGGGAGGGCGAGGAGGAAGGGGAGAAGTGAGGGGGGAGAGGGGTGGTATGGGGGATGCAGGAAAGGGATAAGAGAGGAGTGGGGGGTTGACCGTAGTTAGGGTTATAAGGAGAAGGGGGGATGGGAGTCATAGAGGAAAAGTTTGTCTAGGACGATGAGATACACAGCGAAAGGAGGAGTAGCGAGGAGGCAGAAAAGGGAGAGTGTGAGTGCACAGGGGGGACAGTAACTCGGGGGCCAGGCCGGTGTGTTGGGCGACAGTGCTTGCTTCGGTACGGACATTTTAGACTGTTGCAATGGCAGTAGGCACATGAACACTTGGTGTAGGATTTCCCCAATCTTCCCTTGTGTGCAGAAAGGGTGCCTATGTCGGTAAAAATAGATCTGTCTGTTCTTGTAAGTTGCAGATGACTCATTCGTGAGAGGCAGTGTGTATCATGGCGACTAGCCAGGCCTCTTGAGATGGGGGTGTCGGTGTCCTCCACTGTCGGAGGATGCAGATTTTGGCTGTTGCCATTGCTGTGTGGAAGAAACGACGTTGTGGATTCGACAGCTCAGGTACATTCCGCAATTCATGTAAGAGGATAGCTGAGGGGGTTAGTGGCAATTGGAGGGGCATGGAAACGATCAGAACCTGTCCTACATAAGACCAGAAGGACTGGATCAATGGGCACTCACAGATTATGTGAGTTGTGTTGCAGCGGGTTTTCTCGCATCTCCAGCAGTTTGCGTGTGGGAGTAAGCCTGCTCTGCTCAATTTCATTGGAGTCCAGTGCCCGTCGTGTAATGTCTTGCGATATAGGTTGCGAGAAGAGATGAGAAGAGAGCGTGTTGTATAGTCCTGATGTCACCCCTTCGTGCTTCCCCCAGGTATGGAGATATGATTAGACCTGACTTTTCCATAACACATTGGACACAGGAACATGCAAACATTTTACGTTCCGTACAAGCTGACTTGATAGCTTCCAAACATTTACACACACGTTTCAGTATTTTGGGCATCAAGAATAGGGCCAAATCCCAAATGACCTCTTTTCCTACTGATAGACTACAATCATTAGCACTGGGTAACTATGAATCAGCTTCCTTTTCTCTCCCAGGCGGTGTCCCGCAGGGCTCATCTATCAGTCCAACTCTGATTAACTGGCTCTTTTTGTCAAATCGTTTGACCTTGTGTTAACCTCATACGCGGACGATACCCAAATTGTCATGTCAGCCTTCAAAAATAGTACTGAGGTTTCAACCACTTTTCATGATTCCATGTTGGCAATTAGCTCTTGGATGAACAGAAACTACCTTAAACTTAACTCAAAACCAAGGTGGTTCTGTTCAGTAATCTCTCTCCTGTTGGGTCCTCTAGTTGGTGGCCAGAAGAATTGGGTTCTCCCCCTATCCCAGCGACCAAGGCAAAAAATGTAGGTATGTTAATAGATTAAAAGCAAAATTTTAGACCGCAAGTCAACTCTCTGATCTCCTCCTGTTTCTACCTGCTCAGAATGATTAAAAAACGATTCCCTTTTATTCCAGCACTGGCTAGAAAGACAGTAACCAAGGCATTAGTCCTTTCAAAATTGGATAACTGCAAGGCTCATTATGTTAACATGCAGGAAGAAAATATGCTATAAATGGCGGAGAATGCGGCCGCCAGGCTACTTTCTGGGACCTCTAAATTCAATTCGGTGGCCAAAGAAATTCAGCAATTGCATTGGATTCAGTAAGAAGCTGTGTCAAATGTAAGGCTCTGTGCATAGCCTACAAGGCTTTACATAAAACTGACCCTGAGCTCCTGAAGCACTCCTTTCAGATATACACTCCTGCCAGACAGTTGCACTCACTAGGGGGCGAATCTTATGACGATTCCACAAATCCACAAAGCTAGTTGGGGAGGCAGAAGCTTTGTTGCTGGAACCACAAAGCTCTGGAACAATTTGCCGCCCCCACATCAGAACTATGCCAACGCTGATCCCCTTTAGAAAGGAGTTAAAAACATGGATCTTTAACAACTAGGCTCCTTTCCTGCTCAGTAGTAGCCAGCACCAAGACACCTCAGGGTAGATGTGCGCTTAACAAATTGCTGTAACATAACATAACGTGTAAACACGACCAACCTGGTGATCCGTGTAGTTGCTGGACCAACCGGGTATACATACATCACGTTCAACAAAGGTGATACAGTACCTATTGCATACAAATCACATTTGTACACAAACGCTGAAATGTTTTTTGCACCCACTGAGAATTCTCACAGCGGAACAGGTTGCTGTAGTGAGAGAGAGAGAGCCCTAGTTCAGGGTAAGTGCATAATTGTGATAACCCCAGTACCAACCTCGGAGGCCGTCACCAAAGCAAGCGTTCCTAATGCCAAAGCTTTACATCCACGATGGATACAATGGGCTAACTTTCTCACTGCAACAGATGTAGACTAAAGATTTAATTCTACACTATAAACAAGCATTTTTGCAGTATGAACAAGAATATCCTCTGCCAAATGAAATAATGCCTCTAGATCGATATAATTACATCATCTACACTGATGGGTCTGCCCAGCCTGCGGTAGGGACAAAAAACATTAATATTCCACAGCGTGCGCAATCATAAAGGGGCACATATATAATGGCATGTTCCATCCTGAAAAAAAAACACACGCAGACCCTAGGAGACTGTACAGCGCAGCTGAAAGAACTCAAGGCCCTAGTATTGGCAATGCAAAATACGGATCATGGATTCTCCACACGTATAGTGTGCGATTCGTATTACTGAGTCCAGTATTACAATGAATATCTTCATTACTGGGTCCAGAAAGGATTTCAAGATTCCAAGGGTTGCACAATAAAGCACAAAATGCTTTGGGAACAGGTGGCAGAGATGAAAGCTGAAAGAGTGCTTGCTGCGGGCTAATGTAATACACACATTGAGTCATCAACATGTTGGTGTTCACGTTGCAGGGAATTCAATGGCTGATGAAGCAGCTAAGGCAACAGCTCGCACTGCTGTCGTTGCTGCAATCACTTGTTCTAGTATGAGAATAGACAGAGACCTATTGGTGGCTGTCAATGCTGCATGCAAAGACAGACACCTCCACTCAAGTACTCCTTCAAGTTAGGTGCACAAAACATACTGCATGCTCAGATTCCAGGAGTGAGGGATAGAGTTTTACCTAACACTGATCGCAGATTGGGGTTAATACTAGCTGCACATGAGGGTCTGGGTTCAGCACGTGCGGGGATTACTGCTACAGTTTAATTACTAAAGCAGCGCTATTGGTGGCCAGACCAAGGACTTTATCCTCAAATGTGTCATCTGCCAGCAGTTGAAGGGCTCTACCGTAGACGTCCACCACAGACACCTCCCTTGATTTCTAACAAATCTAATGCCCAAACTGTTATCAAGGATTTGCGAGTCTTTATCGGGACATACGCAATTAGCACACTACATTTCGATCAGGGTCCGGCATTTTGCTCTCGGGCTTATAAAGAAGCCATGGGAAGTTTGGGTGTGACCTTGGCATACTCTTCCCCTAACATCCTGAGGGAAATTTGGTGGTTGAGAGGAAAAACCGGAATTAAAGCAATCCTTAACAGCAAGAGTACTAGGTTCAGGTCACAGTTGGGTCCATCACCTATAAGGTGTCCAGAGGGCACTCAATAACATGCCTGGGTGGTCGTACTACATATGAAATCCTGTTTGGGGTAAGAATGTGGGTCCCAGACCTCGTTGTGGGCTACTATGATTTCTCTTCAGATTCAACTGAACTTAAACCACCATTGCCTCTGCCTCTCCTTTTCAAGCTACGAATGCATGCTCTCAATCTTTGGCTGAAAAAGACATACTTTGTTACTCCTCGGTTACACCTTTGGATTACAATTGGGTTACTTTTCTTGGTCCTCTGGATTGGTTTCGTGACTGTCTTTTTCCTGCTCCTGAATGGACAATATCTCCTAGAATGCTCTGCAATTCAACTTGTGAACTTGGTATTGAAACCACATGCATCATTGCACCTTGAACAAAGGGACCTGTCCCTGGTGAACCTTACAGCAGTTCCTAAAGGGAATAGTATGGGACAGGGTATCGTATGATGTGTATGGTCCTACTGAACTTTTACAAATACCATATTTGTTTAACATTTCCTTAAATGATATCATCACCTCTAGTGCTTTCTCTGATGATTGGGATACTGGGATGGATACTGTGTTTTCTTCTGATGAATTGTATGATGGTACATCTAATTACTGTGATATGTTCTGTTATCAACATTATGGTCACCATTTTCTGCATAAAGCAAGTATCCTATGTGCTGTTTAAAATTACACTCAATGGTAACACTGCCCAACACCACCAAAAAGTAGTTCAAAAACATTTGCACAGAAGTTTGCCTATTTTTCTGGTTTTGACACATCAGACTCGGCCTCATTATTTTAGGCTTGCACCTACACCTGCTAAGCAAAATATGCTAACAAACACCAAGCTGTTTTACTCTGCTTCTTTTCTTTCCCAGCTGTGTGTACAAAGTTTCAATGTTTGGAAGGACACAATAGACACAAAATTTGTTTGGGGGACAAAAGATTGGCAAGTTCAGGGGACTGAGGCTATGTTTAGAGCATGCCTAATACCACATTAAAGGATTTTCCTGAACAAAACTGTGCAATAAACTTCCTGTCTTGGAATAGCCAAGATGAAGGATTTGAACACTCAATGCATTCCTACATTTGCACATTTTGAGAACTGGCAACATTTCACACAATTCAGTGAGGATACATTAGATGCCATGCTACGCAATGGCTTTACAATTCATCAGTCCCCAATTGGAAGGG
This sequence comes from Calotriton arnoldi, assembly GCA_963921515.1. NCBI lineage: Eukaryota > Metazoa > Chordata > Amphibia > Caudata > Salamandridae > Calotriton > Calotriton arnoldi. Next base: position 604,529 of record CAWUFW010006592.1, on the reverse strand, counting down.
GTTGTTGGTTTGGCCTTTAGACACTAACAGGTGTCAGTACAGATTCCTGGCTAATGCCAAAGGGTTTAAGATCAATAGGCCTGGTCAACGATATATACAATCATAACACTCGGGTGGTGATGTCATACAGTGTTGGGAAGTTGTGCCTTGATTGTCTAAAAACCTAAACACTTTCTCAGGTGAAGCAACACTTGTCCCTTCTGTCTGATGACATGGATCTCAGGGATTTCTTACTAGGTCCCGGGAAGCCAAGTCAAACGTGCTTCTTATATGACATATACAATGAGCTGTGGAAGGTCTCTTAACAGAAAGCTGCTGAGAGACTGCGTGAGATTGATCGGATTAATCTTGAAAAGGCTTTAGCAGTGGTTGACAATGGCATGACTACATTATCATCTAGGATATATTCACTGGGCAACATAGTATCATCTGCAATTGACATTATACAACAATACAGGTCTATAAGACAAAAGAAGGTAGTGGTGGATACACGGGTCGCACCTCAAAGTTGCTGTATGTATGGGCTTACAGAGTGAATATAAATAGTAACCTTTGCATAGAAAAGTAGGATTGGTGCCACTCAGGGTAAAACACCCCACTATCTAAGGTGTAGGAAACACAAGAAACAGCAGTAACTTGTGAAATGCTTATAAACAAAGAAACCTTGGCACTCACAGTAATTCAGATTAAATTGATGACAGTAATCTGTCAGTCTAACCCAAAGAAAAAAGAAAAAGGGTGATTCCTTGTGACACAGGAAACATGGAAAGTGCATTTATCTAAATACTCATTAATTTATTTCATGATGACAACGTATCAGACTTAGTACAAAAAGTTTACAAGGACTAGAACATTTCAGTTTTGTCAACACAATCATAAAATCTCTTCAATGATGTGAATAGTAGTCCAGTCCTTGTTGTAAGGAACATGAGAAACAGCCAATGTGCATTTCGTCACCACCGTGACTTTCTCAAGGCTGTAAAGACAATAGTAAAAAATATACATATAAGCATTTATTGGATCCTGAACAATATAAAATACACCCTGTCCACATGGGACAGTCTGTAGGTAGATTATAGCGGGAAAAATAGGTCTGAAAAAACAATTCAAGAAGGTGCAGAAAGGTGTTATAACCAGTCTAACCAAAAAGACTGGATGTGACAGAATGTGAGAGAAGGCCCAAAGCCAAACAGTTTTGTGAACAAGGGAAAAGAAACATGTTGTGATATATTCCGACCCCTCTGGTGCAGAGAACAAGCAAAAAATGGACGTGAAGAATTATTCGCCCTAAGACCACCAGTGTGAAACAACAACATATGACCAAAGAGTAAGTACAATTAATGACCTCAATATAGTACAAATTGTACGGAGAAGTGAGACGGCTCAAAGGGCGTAGCTCGAAATGGTTCCGTAAATTCAGCATACAAAGCTGAAAGAATATAAGAGTAAGCGTTTGTCATTAATTAAAAATGCAAATCTATAAATGGTGAAAACGAATTCCAGTCACTGGCTCAACTGAATGCTCACTTTTATAATAATATCTCAGTCATCTTCAGTCTCCGTTACCGCAGATAACAGAATGGGTCGTTGCCCGAATGGATCGTATTTGTAAGCTTTCTGTTAGTAAAGAAAGATAATGATATTATCTAATTGTCTTATGGCATTTCAGTTTCGCGATCTGCAAAAATAATTCAAACACAACATGACTTACGTGTAAACAGTATTCCTAGTAACATTGAAGTTAGTCAATACGGCATTTGGTGCGCTATGATAAGTCCCTAAGAACAGACAGATATTGCTCAATCTTTAAATAGTTACCAAAAAAAAACAAAAAACATTTCTAAACAAACAAATCCTAATGATGTCGCACTTAATAAGTAGTCACGACTAAGTAACAAACTTCTACAAGCATTTTCTCGTGGCCTCTCAGTTGGTGCTCATAGTTGTGTTCATGGAATGGTAGCTTAAATGTCATTACATTTTTGACTCATGTCAGCATGTACAGGCTATTGTAGTTATAAGTAGGCTACATATCCAATTCAGGATGGGCTATATATAGAGCGAATGTCTATCAGCACACGTTGGTAGCCTAGTTAGACGTAGGCAACACAGCATGTTGATCATGAATCTGTTTGTCACACTTAGATAACGTTGAGAACATAATACACTTAGAGATACGGCTAAAACTGTGCTCTACGTGCAAAGAGGATGCCGTTCTAATGACCAACGAAACATAAAGAGAGTAGAACATGCTATTTAGCATGGGGCTTATTTTCACCCATGCTATCGTTGTACTCGGTTGTCTATATTAAAGACTATTGGTGTATCCATCGTGAGGGGCATGGTGCTACGCGTGGAACAGGTATGTTTACCCGCACTAAAGGTACAGTAGAATGCCCATAATGAAATAAGAAGGCATGTGAAGTAGATTTCAAAACACGAAAGAAACTACAATCTAGTAGTTTGTGCGCGATTAAAGTCAAGTAGATTTGAATACTGGGCAGGAGCGACAGAGCACACATGATATTCTGTTCTTTTCACTAGCGCTAATTCTTTTCGCTAGCGTTAATAAACTGCACCACAAGTCACGCTAGTGAGCCATGTCCTTGCCTTGGATATAAGACAACCGCGCTTTTAAAACGGTTGGTAACCATACATTATGGACAGGATACGGGGCGAGAAAATAAATAATTATCATTGCGCATTCCCAAGCACTAACCTCATTTCTTCGCTGAACTCTGTTGGTAGAAATCGTCTCCTCCCGTCTCTGCCGTCGCAGCGTGCAGAGTCGTTACAATGTTGCATTTAAATAAGCCTGGAGGCGGAAAGGAACGTAAGAGGTCACGAGAGGGAATCATCCACAATAAAAGACGGACTTAATATTTTACTCATTGCGGTGGCCATCTTGTAAGGTTTATCAGAGCTAAAGAGGTACAGAGGTAACAAACCATCCATCTCAAGTGAGTTAGCTTTATGTAATGGACACCAAATGAAGTTACCAAATGTGAATGTTGGTCATATATATTTTAAGATGGATACAGTGTATTTATATTTATGACACCCAAGAGAAAGAAAGAAAGGAGACCATATTAACCATTTAAATCAGTCATAGTGCCCCCTTAGAAAACACATTGGTAGTGATGTAGTAGCCAACTTGTAGAAGCACCCATAGTGAGCAAGAGAATCAGACCAGCAGTACATTTAAGATCATAGTACAAGAGAGTAATGTACACAACTACAATTAGGAAAAAGATATTTAAAATACATTACAGCAAGTACCGTGGCTTACAGGCATAACATTAGTGCGTTGTAGTTCACGGACACTATATAACTAGACATGTGTTTCAAAACGTAGCCGTCTGTGACAAATGAGTGAAAAGGTTAACAAAAGGACATATAGGGCATATACATATAAATCCTACATATTTTAGTTTCTTACATACTTCTAGTTAACATTGGAATGTGTACTAGGATTAAATTCATAAAATACAGTTTGTAACAATGACTAATTCCAAAATCTTGTGATCCCTCAAGAAGCGCTTGGCCAAACAAAAAATGATGAGAGACAGACAAAGTGTGGACTTGAAGTACTCTTTCTTGATGTCATATTTAGGTTGTTAGTACTAATCTATCAAACATTAGGCTTTAGTTTCTGACAGATGGGAGACTCTGACACGTCAGTTCAAAGAATTTTTTATAAACGTTATTCTGACAAAAACACATGTAATTCCTTGTCGGTATTTAAACCCATCTCCACAGCTCTCAATTTCAAGATCCATTGTGTTTCTGTTCTACGTAGAGTCAATAATCTGTCTCCCCCTCTAGACTGACACTGTACTTGTGCAATACCATGGAATCTGATTCTTGTCATATTCATCGAAGGATGTGTGTTGTTAAAGTGTACAGCAAAGGGGTAATCGGAGTTGTTATTTCGAATCCCCCTTATGTGTTCTTGGATTCTTTCTTTTAAAGGGCGTAGGGTACTTCCTATGTAGATTAGTCCACAGTGGCAAATCATACAATAGACCACAAACCTGGTGTTGCAATTCATAAAGTGACGTATGCAGTATTTGAGTGGAGTGTTGTACTGAAACTCCGTCAGTTAGTTAAGTGCATACGGACAGACATTGCATTGTGTACATTTATAGAAGCCACTTGGCCTGGTAGGTAACCAGGTGGTGTTGTTTCTAATAGGAGGCAGATAGCTAGGACCTAGAATCTCCCGTAGGGTAGTTCCCCTTCTATGTGCCACCCGGGGTTTCTCACATTCTGTCACATCCAGTCTTTTTGGTTAGACTGGTTATAACACCTTTCTGCACCTTCTTGAATTGTTTTTCAGACCTATTTTTCCTGCTATAATCTACCTACACACTGTCCCATGTGGACAGGGTGTATTTTATATTGTTCAGGATCCAATAAATGCTTATTTGTATATTTTTTACTATTGTCTTTACAGCCTTGAGAAAGTCACGGTGGTGACGAAACGCGCTTTGGCTGTTTCTCATGTTCCTTACAACAAGGACTGGACT